>JAHHFK020004510.1:0-121456 GCA_024533555.2 Aedes koreicus
GTTACTTGGGTAGCCAATTGGCTACAAAGGTGACATGAATCAGTTAAGACCAAATCAACAGTTGAGGGATTTCTGGCAGAAGAAAAGCAAGTTGGGCTGTTTGGGTATTGGATAGTGTAATAACCCGCAGACAAATTAACAAATAGTATATTACCATTGGAATTACTTTGAGCATTATTCCACGAACGGTGTTTTGCATTAAAATCACCAATAATGAAGAATTTTGACCTATTACGGGTAAGCTTCTGTAGGTCACCCTTGAGAAGATTCTTTTGCTGACCTACGCATTGGAATGGTAAATAGGCAGCTAATAGTGTAAGTTGACCAAATTTTGTTTCAACAGAAACCCCCAAAGTTTCAAAAACTTTGGTATCAAATGAAAAAAGAATTTGATGTTTGATATGCCTACGAACAATTATGGCAACGCCACCACCTGGACTTTCAAGACGATCATTGCGGTGTACGAAATAATTAGGATCCCTTTTTATTTTATCACCTGGTTTAAGAAAAGTTTCAGTTACAACGGCAATATGCACGTTATGAACTCGTAAAAAGCTCGTCTTCATTATTTTTAAGAGATCGAGCATTCCAATTTAAAATATTCAGTGTCTTAATACCCATTGCTGAATTTCAGGGTTATGACAATATTGTTTGCAAATTTTATACCAGTTTGAATTGCATCAAACATGGAGTTTGTATTTAACATTCCATGATTCATATCGATTAATGATTTCTGTAAAAAATCCATAAGTCAAAATCTTCAACATTTCTGGTAGAATTTTGGTTTCTACCGGCTGTAACGGCAGCGTAGGAAGCTCCATTACCTAGCTGTACATAGCAGGTAAGAATTGAGCATTGAAAGCTTGTGCGCTGTTTGTACTTACGGGTACATTTGTACTTCGCTGACCATTGTTAACAGCAGATAGCAGTGGAAAATTTGACAGTTGGGCATTGTTCGTACCTTCCGGTACGAATGTTGGATTTCCTCCTCGATGACCGTTGTTAACAGCCGAGGAATCCGGCTGAGATGATGTTCGGCAGATCACTACGGCAGATCGATACGTACCGTATCATCATTGCTCGTGCCGGAATCACGGCGCAGTCAAGAGAGGTTTCCAGCACAGGGATTTTGTGTTCGCCAAGGTTCACCGAGCGAGCTTCCAGCAAACGTCATCGAGAAGATCGGATCAGTCAACTACAATGTGATTCTTGAGGATCAACATCGCCTGATACGGTCGCATGTCAACCAGCTCAAAACTCGTATTCCAGAACGAAGTCCAACCGGTCAGCCTACCCCACTATCAATTTTCTTCGATGGATTCAAACCACTAGCTCCAGTGGAGGCTCCACAATCTGGCATTCACGATGCAGATCCAGCACCAGCAACGCAGCAGAACCACTGACGGCCAATCAGGATAATTCCTTCCTGACGGAAGATTTATCAGAGGATGAAGCCGGAAACAACGACGGGCACATGGATAAAACCAGCCGAGGAGACATCAGCTCTGGTTGCAGAAGCCGAATCAGTTCAACCGGCAACATCCATCCTAGAGAAAGGACTTTCTTTCTTCTGTCTTTAGTATTTCAAGCTTATTGCTTTCACAATTCGCTTATTGCTTGCTTTCGATTACAGGTACCATTTTGGCGTTTGTATGATTGTTTGGCATATCCTATGCCCAGGGAGTCCAGAAACTTTCCTTAACGAAAACTTTCTAGAACAGACCGGGAATCGAACCCAACCACCTCCAGCATGGTGTTGCTTTGTAGCTGCGCCTTTACCGACTGAGCTAAGGGATGAGAAAGGACTTATTGAAGCTATTTCTAGCCATGTTTTGCCAGCAATGTTTGTCCAGAAAAGCGCGAAGTGATTGTATGCGTTCTGGATTTCTTACAATTTCCGAAAACTGAATATCTTCGATGTATTTTTCTAAGAGCATGTACTACTGTTGGCCACACTGGACTCAGCGCACCTTGGATTCTACAACAGACCCTACAGACATATTCAAAGACTGCCACTTAGTAAAAATCATACCAAATCCAATCATGTTTGATTTCACAGTTCACACGTGCCCTGCAGAACAAGTGTACATTTTTTACTCGAAACACCACCTCATTGTGTCTGACCGCAAATTACATCAGGCTTACTAATTTTCTTACAGCACGTTAATCCAATTTAATGAAGTTTGCTCCTTTCTATGTTCCGACCGGGCCGACAGCATCCTCGTCACCGTAACCGTTGCATAGCAGCATGAACACAAATTCAGCGAAAAAAAAGGTTTGTACTTCCTAGAACCGTGAATCGTATCCATCAGCCTATGAGCCCCAATGATGATGATGATGATGATGATGACGGACAACCGTGTTTACGAACACATTATGGCCAACATAACTGATGGTGATCCTCGCACTTCTCGGTCCTCGTGGGTGGCTTTCAATGCTAAAGATGAGAGATGCGAGGCGTAAAACGGTTTGCAAAAGAGCAAACATTCCTTGGCACCCCTCTAAATGGCATTCTCGTTGGTTTGCTTTGTCGGTTGCTAGAAAGGCGCCGAGGCGGTGGTGGAAGCAAATGAAATTCCTTGGCGCATATTTCCCATCATTGTCCTCCTGGTGCCTATTCTCTCCATTATAGCATCTTCATCGTCTTTGGCATAGTTGTTGGAAATGAAGGAACAACCGGGTCTTAGTGTTCTAGTCTTTCGAGGGAAGCATTGTTGGTTGGGAAACCCCAGTACACTAAATTGGTTCTCAAATTCTGTTTCGCACCCCCTCCACCGGTTTCCATTCGTGACCGCTTGCAATGCATAACTTCCGGCGCACCCAGTCGTCGTCACCGGGAAGACGACCGAGCGCCATAACAAAATCACATTCCATCACGTTTCGATCATCATTCATTTTTTACACATTTTCCCATCCTGAGAACCACTCAACCTTCGCGTTCTTCTTTTTTATTTCATTATTCCCCATAATGTAGATGCATGGTGGAAAACTGTGAGCTCATTATTTCTTATTTTCATCATCCAACCTGCTTAAAACTAACTAGTAAAAAGGGGGAACCACGTGGCTGACTGCTAACCACCATTTATAGCATAAACATTATGCAAGCAGGTTTATTGCTTTGCACTTTCCACTTTATTATTAATGACGATGGACGATGGATGCATGCTCTAGGCCGGTGACGACCTTGGGGGGAAGTTTTGCCCTATTCACCTCGACTTTGAAGAACTAACATCGCTTAACTTGTCATAAATCGAGCGCTCCCGGCCCTTGATCAGCATGGGAACGCAGTCAATAAGTCATCTAGCTCATGATTCGTATTGTCATTGCTAATTTAGGCTATATACACCCCAAAAACCCATCTGAATAATTCGCCAAACTGAGACGGTAACTAAAAGTTTCAAACCACATATGAATTTGTCTTACGGGGTTCCTACATCCGGACGAATAGCGACCGCTGTAACTCAGCAAAACTTTTTTTGTTATATTTTGCTATTTGGAAATCGGATACAGACTCCCAAGTTCAGCATAGAAGTTTGGAAGCGTGGTCCCTTCCTTGCACTGTGAGTTTCTGGCTCGATGAATGTTTCATAACCCGTTGCCTCCAAAGTCAATTATATTACCGAACTTCCGTCGCACACACTGGATTGGGAATGAAATATTTGGATTACATTTCTATGCAGCAGGGTGGAATCAACATTTTTTGATTTCCGGCGTGCTTTGTCAAATTGAAAAAAGAAAAATCAAGGAGAGGGAAAAGCTAGATTTACTTAAAATCTGAACGCACTGGTTTTTTTTTTACAGCCCTCCTAGTGGTTGGTTCTCGAATATTTTGACTGCAAATTATTTGAAAGCTTTCCTCTTTCAGTGGTAAAAGTTGTTTAATTAAGATTTTAAAGGGTGTATGGAATCAAATTGCGACACACACACACAAATATTCGGCAAAATTCGCCCGTTCAACCAATCATCTTCAAACTTTCAGGGAGTAAAACAAAACATGTTATGAATATTTTCCCATGTTTGTTGTATGTATTTTTGACATTCCGCAAATCGACTGTACTTTGTAAACAATCAACATGGAAGCCGAAAGAAGGGAAAAAAATGTGCACAGTTATTTGGAAAATCCATTGTGGTCTGCATCTAGGCTAGCTAAAGAGCTGAAATTGCCCAGAAATACCGTATGGCGCGTTATCAAACGGTATAAGGAAACATTGACGACGATTCGGAAGCCTCAAGCCAATCGTCGGAGTGGAACTGTCGACCGGAAACTGCGTGGTAAGATTTTGAAGACGATTAAGAGGAATCCCAATCTGTCGGACCGTGATTTGGCCAGAAAATTCGGTGCTGCCCATAGTACCGTGAGGAGAACTCGACTCCGGGAAGGAATCAAGTCGTATCGAGCTAGCATACAGCCAAATCGGACCATAAAACAGAATAGTGTGGCCAAAATCCGTGCTCGGAAGCTATACGACCAGGTGCTGACCAAGTTCCACGGGTGTCTTCTGATGGACGATGAAACCTATGTCAAGGCTGACTTCGGGCAAATCCCAGGTCAAAAACTTTACTTGGCAACGGCTCGGGGGGAGGTTCCAGCCAAATTTAAATTTGTTTTTGCCGACAAATTTGCACGAAAATTCATGAATTGGCAGGGCATTTGCAGCTGTGGCAAAAAAACGAAAGTTTTCGTTACAAATAAGACAATGACGTCGGAACTATACCAAAAAGAGTGTCTCCAAAAACGAATTTTGCCGTTCATTCGATCCCACGACCATTCCGTAATGTTTTGGCCAGATTTGGCAAGCTGTCATTACAGCAAAGTCGTTCAAGAATGGTATGCAGAGAAAGGGGTCCAGGTTGTTCCGAAAAACCTTAACCCACCCAACTGCCCCCAGTTCCGCCCTATTGAGAAATACTGGGCAATCATGAAGAGGAGACTCAAGGCAAAGGGAAAGGTTGTCAAAGACATCAATCAGATGAAGACCTGGGGGAATCAGATAGCTAAAACGATGGACGAAGAAAGTGTGCGCCGCCTAATGAGCCGTATTACAGGAAAAATTCGAGAATTCCTTCGAAACCGTGACGAATAATTTTATCTGTATTTTTTCTTAAAAGTATGAAGAAAACGCTACATTTGTATAAAAAAAGATCTTGAATTCAATAATAAATAACTGAAATACAGGCAATTGTTTTTGTTCCAATTCTATCTGAAGCAAGCTTTATTCAATTTTAATTCCATATCCAAATGCACGAACCTTCTTCTTTACACTACTCATACTACTCCTGTACAACATTTGGACCAACTTTTTTTTGCGTGGCAATCCATTTTTTCTTCATATCTTCCTCCGATTTCACATTCTTAGGATGCTTCCGAAGTGCCTGCTTCATGATGGCCCAGTACTTTTCAATTGGCCGCAGTTCCGGTGCGTTCGGGGAGTTGAGACGAAATTGACCTCCTTAGCCTTGTACCACTCCAAAACCTCTTGCGAATAATGGCACTAGGCTAAAGCCGGCCAGAAAATCGTAGAACTATCGTGCGACCTCAGAAGAGGAAGTAGACGCTTTTGGAGGCATTCCTTTAGGTACACCTGCCCATTGAACGTTCCAGTTATCACGAATCGCTTTCCGCATGAGTAAATTGCTTGCCAAATCATATATTTTTTTGGAAAACTTGGACAGCTTCTGCTTTCTAACGTCCTCAGGAAAATCGAATTTATGATGAGCAGTGAAAAAATGGAGTCCCGGAAGCTGCCGGAAGTCTGCTTTTACATGCGTCTCATCATCCATAACGAGGCAATGTGGTTTCGTCAACATCTAGGTGTAGAGCTTCCGTGCACGTGTTTTACCTACCGTATTCTGCCGTTCATCGCGATTAGGCGCCTTTTGGACTTTGTACGTGTGTAGTCCTTCACGTTTTTTTTGCATCTTGCACGAAAGTTTTGGTTAGATACAGTTTCTTCGCCACATCTCGAACTGAACTATTGGGATTCCTCTTGAAAGCTTGAACTACCCGTTTGTGATCCTTAACACTATACGGAGATCCATTTTTGGCACTTTTTTCTTTCCGATCGATGGTCAAACGTTCGTGGTGCCGATTTAAAACACGAGACACTGTAAAATGTACCATTCCTAGCTTCCTGCTGCTACGTGCTCAAAATTTCCTTGCGCCGCTGCTGTTCTCCCGACTCCATCTTCGCAACGATTGCACATCTGCTAGTGAAACTTACACAGCGTAAACAAATACACATTGAACTAATTTCACCCAAAATTTCAAAAGAAAATACCCAACGGGTAAAAAGTTACAGCCATTTAAAAGTGGTGCAATTTGATTCCGTACAACCTTTAAACAAGTTGTGACAGATGGAAACCGAAAGTAGGAAATTAATGTTGTACACCCACGTTGAAAATCCCACGTGGTCAGGTTCAAAAATGGCGAAATTGTTGAATTTGCTGAATTCTAAATTGTGAAGTGTC
Source organism: Aedes koreicus (assembly GCA_024533555.2). NCBI lineage: Eukaryota > Metazoa > Arthropoda > Insecta > Diptera > Culicidae > Aedes > Aedes koreicus. Next base: position 6,469 of record JAHHFK020004510.1, read on the forward strand.
CCCAAACGTTTCCGTGAGCGGGAAACTATTGTGCGGAAGGATCACAGTAAGCATCGTATTGGAACCTATATTGGAAGGTATGGAGAACAATCAGAGCAAACCCAGGACTCTTGGATGGCGACATTGCCATCGCTCCTTGATAGCTGGTTCCGGTTTCTAGGCTATTTAGCCACCGCTGGCTGCCAACTGATTGTGTGATTCGAAGAGCTGTGATAGACACGAGTGGCACGATCTTCAGGAAGTATGTCCAACTATATGGCTTCACCGACGACGTTGATATCGTAGCACGTAATTTTGAGACGATGGCGGAAACGTACATCAGACTTAAGGCTGAAGCTGGTAGGATTGGGCTTGTGATTAATGCGCTAAAAACAAAATACATAAAGGGAAGAGGCTCAAGAGAAGAAAATGTTAGCCTCCTAGCACAAGTTCAGATCGACGGTGATGAAATCGAGGTAGTAGATGAATTCGTGTATCTGGGCTCATTGGTGACCGCCGATAACGACACCAGCAGAGAAATACAAAGGCACATTATGGCTGGCAATCGTGCCTACTTTGGACTCCGAAGGACGCTAAGATCGAAAAAAGTTCGCTGAACCACAAAGTTGACCATCTACAAGACATTAATTAGACCGGTAGTTCTCTACGGCCACGAAACATGGACATTGCTAGTGGACGACCAACGCGCCCTTGGAGTCTTTGAACGGAAGGTGCTGCGTACGATCTACGGTGGAGTGCAGATGGAAGACGAAACGTGGAGGAGGCGAATGAACCACGAATTGCACCAGTTGCTGGGAGAACCTCCCATCGTACACATCGCAAAAATCGGTCGACTACGATGGGCTGGGCATGTCGTAAGAATGTCGGACGACAGCCCTGTGAAAATGGTTCTCGAAAACGAACCGACAGGTACAAGAAGAAGAGGCGCGCAACGAGCAAGGTGGATCGATCAAGTAGAAGGCGACCTGCGGACCCTCCGCAGACAGCGAGGCTGGCGAGGAACAGCCATGGACCGATTACAATGGAAACAACTTCTGTGTACAGCAGAGGCCACACCGGCCTTAGTCTGATTGGTAAGGTAAGTAAGGCTGCCAACTGGCTCACATCGGACAGCAGTTTATTCAAAACCTCTTCGTAGAGTGTTTCCAGCTGGCTGCCGCCAACTGATATAAAACGCAAACTCTTTTCCTTAGAAAATCGAATTGGTAGTCCTGAAAAGGACGAGTTTAAGATAGAAAGTATAGTTATTAGCAGATAATTAAGGGTCGTCGGTGGTTTGCCCAAACATTCTCCCCAACCTTGAGGCAGTACGCCTCAATCCGTCGGTAATTGGCAGATCTTCTGGATCGGCCGTAGATATTGTCCACGTCGCGGGGTGACGGTACGGACGACGCCAATGGAGTCCGAGTATACCTTAACAACTCGGGACAGCTCCCATTGAGCTTCAAGCTGACTTTCCCTCATGCTGTCTTTGGTTGTGCGCCATTTGGTGCGTGGTTGCAGGCTGGCTATATATTCGTCGCGCCAACGCACATTGGCACAATTCTGAAAAAAAGACGGTCAAAAACATGTTCACCCTTTTGTCATCATTTTATCGACTAGGTGTCTTCAGAAGAGTTGCTCAAAATGTTATTTCGCATTTTTTGAAAAAACACGCCTAACCTTTCATAAGGGTTTAACTACACTTTCAAATTCTAACTTTTTTCAGCTACGAGATAACGGGTTTTGTCTTCGACAAAGTTGTAGGACAAGTAATTTTAAGAAAAGTTGCTTAAGACACTAGGTTTCTAGAGCCTAACGTTAAAGAGATATAATTGGTTTTCTTTCAGCACTACCTTAAAACCGGATTTTTAAGATAATTAGTACTTTGTTCAAATTTGACGATTTCAATATATTCTAAGAAATTGTAGGAATTATTAAAATACACATTTTTGTTGATTATGACGTCATACAGACACTTGAATCATCATATATCAAAATGTGGTCACCAGAGAGCATTGATGTGTTCTGCAAAAATATGTATTTTAATAATTCCTACCATTTCTTCGAACAAATTAAAATCGTCAAATTTGAACAAAGTACTAATTATCTCAAAAAACCGGTTTTAAAGTAGTGCTGAAAGAAAACCAACTATATCTCTTTAACGTTAGGCTCTAGAAACTTAGTGTCTTCCGCAACTTTTCTTAAAATTACTTGTTCTACAACTTTGTCCAAGATAATAACCCGTTATCTCGTAAAGCTGGAAAAAGTAAGAAGTTTAAAGTGTAGTCAAGCCCTTATGAAATGTTAAGCGTGTTTTTTTTCAAAAAATGCGGAATAACATTCTGAAGACACCTAGTCGATAAAATGATGACAAAAGGGGGAAAATGTTTTTGACCGTCTTTTTTCAGAATTGTGCCAATGTGCAACGCCGCAAAACTTTGATAGCCTGCTTGTGCATCTGCTGCCACATGTTGGTTGGAATGCGAGACACGTCGGGCTCCGGAATCAAATTCAATGGCTGACCGATCAGGAATGTCCTGGCGTCAACGCATCTTAGCTATCGGGCAAAGTTTTTCGTAGGTGTTCGCTTCAGAACCGCAGACTGCTTTTCACCGCCGCTTTCCAAATTCCTCCTCGGTAAGGAGCGGGAGGCGTTTTGAAGATCAAACGGATGCCCAAGTTGGTCAGCAACTGCTCCGCTGGCTTGCTGTTGACCCTCAGTGCTTGTAGCTTTACTGTGATCAGCATACCGGTTGATAAGTCGCTGGCAACCTCCAGGTGCACTGAATTTGTAGGCATGCACCCAAATAAAGACTGTATTCGATGAAATTTGGACACACGCAATTGTTCGTAACTTTTTAGCGTGTGGGTAAAAATTATTGAGATTTTAACTGAATGTATTTCATTGTGTTGTGTCAATTGTGTAATGAGTTTCGTGAAAATCGGTCGAGTGATTTCAGTGATGGCTTCGAATGAAGAAATAGTGCGCCAACAAATTTTGGGCACTCACTTCGAAAACCCAAACGCTTCTCATCGATGGATCGGAAAACAGCTCGGAATCGCACATTCAACCGTATCTCATGTGATCAAAACGTTCAAGGACCGTAAAACAACCAAGCGGAAAAATAGTAGTGGCAAAAAACGTGGCACATCAAATCCGGAGAAGGCCAGGATGGTATTGAACCAATTTAAGCGTTATCCCAACATTTCGATCAGGGATGTTGCGAAAAAGGCGAAAGTTTCAGTTTGTTTTGTGCAGAAAACAATGAAACGTTCTGGATTACATGTGTACAAGGTCCAGAAGGCACCGAATCGGCGCGATAAACAGAACTCGGTGGCCAAAACTCGTGCAAGAAAACTGTACAGGGAGTGGCTCACAAAACCGTTCTGTATTGTGATGGACGATGAGACCTACATTAATGCCGACACCAAACAAATGCCAGGACAGGAACACTACGTCGCCACCTCTAAGTTGGCCGTTCCGGAGAGTGTACGGAAGAAGAAACTGTCGAAATTCACCGAAAAATTCCTTGTCTGGCAAGCGATCTGCGGATGTGGCAAAATGAGTCAGCCCTTCATCACCTCTGGGACCGTCAACGGACAAATCTACAAGGACGAACGACTTCTGCCCTTCTTGAGATCTCACGATGGCCCGATACTGTTTTGGCCGAATTTGGCCTCTTGCCACTATGCCCGGCCCGGCTTAGACTGGTACAAAGATAATAATGTAGTTTTTGTACCAAAAGACGTCAACCCTCCAAACACTCCGGAACTTCTCCCAATTGAAAAATGTTGGGCAATCATGAAGGCAAAGCTCGTTAAAACTCCAAAACTGATAGAAAATGAACTTGAACTAAAGAAAGTGTGGTTAAAAGTAAGTAAGCAAGGGGTCCTATCATTGCCCAAAATTTGACGAAAGGGGTCAAGGCAAAGGTGCGGGCATTTGGGTTGGGAGAAGAGGTTCAATAAACCAATGATGTCAGAACTTAACCATTTAGTAGTACTTTATTTCCAGAAAGTTTGAAAAGAATCGGGCTCAAGGAAAATTTTTGGTGACCTGTTTTGTGTGTCCAAATTTCATCGAATACAGTCTTTACTGCCAGGTATCCCTTGGTTGTCTTAAAGTCACGCACACATTAAGCTTGAATCGGAAAAGGACCAGCTTAATCAATGCCGATGTGCACGATCGCTCGAGTTTACATCACAGTTCATCCAGAACTGTACCGTCCGCCGTACCGCTGTCCGCAATCCGATTACCCTATATTGCTGATTCACAGTGGTTGTCGCGGGGGCGATCCCGGCGTAGTGGTTAACATCCATACCTCTCATGCCAAAGTCACGAGTTCAAATCTCACCCCCGGACAAGTTACGAAAAATGCCCAAAGCGGTGTTTAACTGACTACGACGGGAGTGGTGTCGAAATTAATTTTCGGACCGGCATGCATGTTGCGCTGATGGAGACCCTGCAGAAGTAGTTCCGTTACTCTATGACCACGAAGATGTTTCACGTCATAACCGTATGATGAATTCTGGAGGCTACTCGCATCGTACCCTCGTTATCCAGAAAGGGATAAATGGCAGCCAACATGTTCTTGGCTGGGATAATAACACTTATCGCTAGCAATTACTGGGCTAATCGTGCCAGCTTTGCTTTGGCCACCTGTACTGCCGTGAAACGCATATCAGTCCCATATGGAAAATCATTGAATGGAGAAAACAGCCAGGAAAGTTGTGATAATGTTTTTCGTAATACACTATGTTTCGCATGATGTATGTATGTTTTTCCACCCTGCATTATGAATTATGATGTGCTCAACACTTTTGTCTCAGGAAAGTACAAATTTATAACATCGAAAAAAAAGGGGGGATTGGAATAAATGGCCTTTTTTTGTGAATTGGGTATAAAATTTTTTAGGAAAGATAAAAGGGAGGGGGGGGTGTTGATAGGGGAGAATAGTATAAAATGCACTGGTGGGGTATTATGACCCACTCAATAAATATGCTCAAATCTTCAAACCTACATCTTTAATGGAATGATGCTTTATCAATTTTATATTATTTGTAGTACACTGATAATTTTGTAGTACAATAAGGCACTAAATACAACAAAATATGATCAAAATTGAAGAAATTGTCATGACTGTACCTCACATGTAAATAATAATGTTATTAAAATAAGCTTTTACCATGCGTTAATATCCATGGTTCAAAATAAATTCACTTCACATGTATCGCACACAAAAAATCTTCAAGATAGTATCAAAACTTCACTACAATTCCACGTATTTTCAGAATATTTAGACATAACTATGCAAAACTAAAACTGGGGCAGATCGTACGTCTACACGCTTAGAAAAAAGAACCCAGTGGAAAGTGTGGGAAGCCACCGTTGGCTATATATTTTTTTTTTCGTGGAGGATTTTAACTAAAGAAAGGGGTCCTACACCAGGGAAACATAAAAATAACCAATGCTGGTTTTCGCTTTTCTCCTCTTCCCTGCTCTACTGGTTTCAAAGCGTGTACATAATGAGGAGTTGGCAACATATTGCAACGTTTTGCTATCTTTATTCTATACCCATTGGCTATATAACCATTCTGTTTGACTACCAATCAGAGCTAAAAGGATGTGGCGATTCGTTGCAACCTCCTCACATTACATCTCTAATGGGTAACTTTTTATAGCCGTGTTCTACCTTTTACAACCGGTGCATTCTATCCCAATATTGTAGAGCATCATTTTCCAGTGTTGTGGTGCGTCTTACCTCAATTTTGGGGTGCATATTGAGCAATGAAACAAGCGTTTTAACCCGGTGTCGTCTTGGGATCAAATTGGAAAAGGTTAAAAACGTCATGAAAAATCATCGGTTTGAATTTAAATCAATTGATCTAAAAAAAAAAATTAAATTTCTTGTACGTGAAGGTTTCTATGATGTTGGTAAGAAAAAAAGGTCATATCGCGTGTGCTTGAGGTTGGATCGGTGTGGGTATAACTGGAAGGGTGTGGGATGTGGAAACAAATAAAGTGTGATCCGAAGGAAAAATAAAAATCGAAAGCATAACAAATTTCGCGACAAAAATCGATAACCCGAAAACCATTAACTTTAGACACAAGATATCTTCGGAAGATTTAATCTTAAAAATAAGATCTATCTTTTGGTTTGGGTGGTGGTGACTAGGGTGATCCTTAAATGTTCATAATAAAAATTCTAACTTTTTAGTCTTATGATTTAGAGGAATTGTTGCTAGATAATTCAATTTAATGAAACTTTGCTGAAAAAACTTAACCTCTATCTAATCAACGTATCGTTTTATAATAATTTTTCTAACTTTTCTTAGGGTGGGACTTAAAAAAAAACAGTTTTTTGCTCTAATTTTTTTATTTCAATTTGAATTTGAAAACTTTGTTCAGATGACTTTTAGGGCATAAAAAGACGCACATTTTGAAGATACAAGATGGTTGCTAGTTATTGTATAAAAACAAGTTGTAGAGGTTGAAGAGTCAAAAAAATACGTTTTTTCAAGATATCTTACTCACTTATTTGCAAATATTTGCAAACACAGAATACGTGAACTGAAAGTAAAAATTTCCATCTAAAAGACCTATGCTAAATCGTTTGTCCCCTTTTGTCCCCTTGTGGAGTAAAACTCATTTTAAAATTGGTAGTTTTGCATTTTTTCTGTATAACTTTCGATCAGCAGCATCAACAATTATCATCAAAGAGCGTAACACCGTGAGTTTTTTTTATGAAAATGTTAATATATTTTTATGTTAACCCATCTCCATTTATTTATTAACATTTATATCACAGACAAACAGACATAACACATTGAAAATTTTTCACTATAAATCATCGTCACTAACACACCTGCGCCATCTTTTGAGCACACTGTGATGGGTGATAAAACTGAACAGATGGGGGTAGTGTGCTAACGTTAAACGTAAGGGAATCAACTATGTGCGCCATCTGTGGCGATACTACCAACTAAGAAACATTTGAATTGACCGCTTAAGGCGTAATCGTTGAAGAAACTGCAAGAGTTATGTCTGTTTGTCTGTGTTGACATATTAACATTTGTTTACTTACATTTTTTTATTTAGCTTTATCACCCATCACAGTGTGCTCAACAGATGGCGCAGGTGTGTTAGTGACGATGATTTGTAGTGCAAAATTTTCAATGTTTTATGTCTGTTTGTCTGTGATATAAATGTTAATAAATAAATGGAGATGGATTAACATAAAAATATAAACATTTTCATAAAAATCTCTCAAATTTTGACGCTCTTTGATGATAATTGTTGATGCTGCTGATCGAAAGTTATACAGAAAAAATGCAAAACTACCAATTTTAAAATGAGTTTTACTCCACAAGGGGACAAAAGGGGACAAACGATTTAGCATAGGTCTTGTAGATGGAAATTTTTACTTTCAGTTCACGTATTCTGTGTTTGCAAATATTTGCAAATAAGTGAGTAAGATATCTTGAAAAAAACGTATTTTTTTGACACTTCAACCTCTACAACTTTTTTTATACAATAACTAGCAACCATCTTGTATCTTCAAAATGTGCGTCTTTTTATGCCGTAAAAGTCATCTCTAACAAAGTTTTCAAATTCAAACTGAAATAAAAAAATTAGAGCAAAAAAACTGTTTTTTTTAAGTCCCACCCTAAGGAAAGTTAGAAAAACTGTTATAAAACGATACGTAGATGAGATAGAAGTTAAGTTTTTTCAGCAAAGTTTCATTAAATTGAATTATCTACAATTCTGCAGGAGCAACAATTCCTCTAAATCATAAGAATAAAAAGTTAGAATTTTTATTATGAACATAAAGGACCACCCTAGTCACCACCCAAACCAAAAGATAGATCTTATTTTTAAGATTAAATCTTCCAAAGACATCATGTGTCTAAAGTTAATAGTTTTCGAGTAATCGATTTTTGTCGCGAAATTTTGTTGTTATGTGGTGGGGGGGGTTGATTGTTTCGGGGTTTTTTTTTTTTTGGGGGTTGGTTTTGGGGAAAATATGTGTGGTCTCATGGCTTCTATGGTAGCTGATAAATATAAACAAACGGAATCGCTTATTTATCTTCAGCGATAAGCTGCCAAAAGAATACACTCAAAACGAGTAAAACCAATTCCGCTGTTAAAATTATCCAGCTGAAATAAACCAAGACTGAAAAAAGGTGACATCTATTGTCAGACACACTGTAAATGGCTACATCCCTATGAACATTTCATCAGAACACGAACAGTCTCTCATCGAAGCATTATTCGCTACTGGCCTGCGGCAAGTTAACTACTTCGAGAACATCAACAGTCGAGTCCTTGACCTATTTTTTGTAAGTCTGCCAGAACTTCTAGATCTTGTTGAGCGTCCTGCACCACTTTTACCAATTGACAACCATCATGCGCCGTTCGTTTTACTATTCGACGTGGGCGACGTTATTCCGGCGTTAACAGGTGTGATTTCGATCAGTTGAAAATAGCATTTGGAGAGGTTGGTTGGAGCTTTCTCGCGAGGACCGCAACGATCGATGAAACATCTGCAGCATTTTACGACAAGCTCTTCGAAATTTGCAGCAATTCTGTACCGCGCAAACGACGTGCGGTTAACTCGGCTTTTAACAAACCGTGGTGGACCTCTGAGTTGCGACATCTCCGCAACTTAATCAGGAAGGCACGTAGTGACTATTTCCTCTCGAAATCAGCAGCCGACAAGAACATTCTAAGAGAAGTTGAGACAACATTCAAATCTGTTTTGCAATCCACTAACGACGACTACTTATCCGAGATTCAAGCAAGCATCAAACAGGAACCAACACGTTTCTGGAGTTTCGTTAGAAAACTGAGATCCGCTGCTTTCATTCCTTGCAACATTACATACGAGAAGGCTTATACTAGCTCTAGCAGAAGCCGCAAACCTCATCGCCGAATTCTTCGAGAATGTATTCAGTAAGTCGTGTCCTGTACCTCGTCACAATTGCTTCGCGCATATTCCTTCGCACAACATTAACTTTCCCGTCATCCAACTCTCCTCTGATGAAGTGCTGAATGTCATCTACACTCTCGACTCCAAGAAAGGATCCGGAACAGGCAGCATACCACCACTACTCCTGAAAATGTGTGCTGTGGGACTCGCAGCCCCTGTCCAGGGCTGGCAAATGTCATTTTCGATGAAAAATGACCAACGATTTTTACCGAGAAAACGATGCTGAAGATTTTCTTCAAATTCTCATCGATTTTTTCGTCATGACAGCACGTTACAGTGTTTTGGTCATCACTCCTACAAGCACATTTATTGAGATAATTATGAGTTCTATCACAAAACTTTAAAACCAATTTCCACTCTGTCGATAATTTGTTATTGCTTGGATAATTTTAAGTAAACTAGTAAGATATTTCTGAAACAAAATCGTATGAGAAAAAATCTCATGCCTGCATGATGGTGTGAGAATGACAAGAAAGCTCATGATAGTTCGTTTCTTCTCGTGACAGTGAGATGGCCTGTTATGTCATCGTCACATGATGGTCGTGAGATTTACCAACCTGTCACGATTTTATTCGACCGATCACTTAGCGAAAAAACATTTCCTTCCGTGTGGAAGACTGCTTCTATCGTTCGCATCCATAAGTCAGGAAACGTCAACCGAGTCACAAACTATCGTGGTGTTTTCATTCTGTGTTGTTTGAGCAAAGTTTTCGGAACGCTGGTGCACAATGTCCTCTACAATGTAGCCGCAACATTAATTTCTGATAATCAACATGGCTTCATGAAACATCGCTCAACAACAACAAACTTGATGTGCTACGTTACCTCTCTGTCACGAGAGATTGAACTGGGAAGGCAAGTGGACACGGTGTATGTCGATTTTGCTAAAGCATTCGACGCGGTTCCTCACAAATTGATCATTGACAAATTCAAACGCATCGGCTATCCTGACTGGCTAACGAAGTTGCTCTTTTCATCTCTCTCCGGCCGAACAGCGCACGTAGTGGTCAATTCATCAAGATCCTGTCAACTCAACATTACGTCAGGAGTACCCAAAGGCAGCGTATGGTGCCTCTCGTTTTTTTTAACTCTCTATTTATTCCAAATTTTACATTATTTTACATTTATATATTAACCTAGGTGCTCCTGCTAAGTAATTAACATTTCAACCTTATATGCTATCATTTATATCTAATTGTGTTAATATTATTTTTACCTTGTCTATTCAGTATTTTAAACAGGGTTTTTTTGCCTGCGTGAAAGAATAATTATTGATTACTTAAAACTAGTTCCTATCTATAGAGAGAATTGATCATTGCAATTGGAGATTGCAATGATTTTTGTCTAAAATTATGAATTATTTTGTTGAACATTTCTTCTAGAGTCTCAACGTTTGAAATTTTATGTAATTCAGTAGTACTGAACCAGGGTGGCAGCTTCAAAATCATTTTCAGAACTTTGTTCTGAATCCTTTGAAGTGCTTTTTTTTCCTAGTAGCACAACAACTAGACCATATTGGCACAGCATAAAGCATGGCCGGTCTAAAAATTGGTTTGAATATTAGAAGTTTGTTCTTCAAACAAAGCTTGGATTTTCTGTTTATAAGCGGATATAAACATTTTATATATTTATTACATTTGGCTTGAATGCCCTCAATGTGATCTTTAAAAGTTAATTTTTGATCAAGTATCAGTCCAAGATATTTTACTTGTTTTGACCAAGAAATTGGAATTCCGTTCATATTGACCATATTACTATTACTTGGTGCAGCTCTAGGCTTGTGTGGGAATATTATAAGTTGAGTTTTGGAAGCATTAGGAGAAATCTTCCATTTTTGAAAATAATCTGTAAAAATGTCCAAGCTTTTTTGTAGCCTCCTGGATATAACACGAAGACTTTTTCCTTTAGCGGAAATGCCTGTGTCATCAGCAAAGCAAGATTTTTGACAGCCCTGAGGTAAATCAGGGAGTTCTGAAGTGAAAATATTATAATGTATTGGCCCACGAATGCTACCTTGAGGAACACCAGCTCTAACAGGCAATTGATCAGATTTAGAATTCTGATAATTTACTTGCAAAGTTCTATCAGTTAAATTGTTTTGAACTAATTTCATGATATAAAGCGGAAAATTGAACTTTTTCAGTTTCGCAATCAAACCTTCATGCCAAACACTGTCGAATGCTTTTTCTAGAAGAGCAACTTCAGTGGAGCAGCCTTCAGATTTGTTTGAACGAATTAAATTTGTAACTCCCAAAGGTTGATGCGTAGTTGAATGCCCATGGTGGAATCCAAACTGTTCATCAGCAAAAATTGAGTTTGTATTGATGTGAAGCATCATTCTATTCAAAATTATTTTTTACAAAAGCTAACTTAAGGAGTGTATCGAAAATAAGCTATCCACAAACTTTCTTTCGAATTATGTTGAAAACCGAAATTTTATTCATACAAAAAATTGATTCTTTATTGTACGAGGTTAAACTTGAACATAATGAAGACCGGATGAAATTTAAGTTATTCCTTCACGAATTTTCGAACTTTGGATCGAATGCTCTTCATCAAGTTCCGGACAAGTGTTGCATCGCATTTTTTGGACGCTTGAGCCCAAATTTTTTTGAACTCCTGCATGTTCCCAGCTGCCTTACCAGTCTTCTTGAAGACCCTCTTCACGGTTGCCCAGTAACGTTCGATGGGTCGAAGCTGAGGGCAATTTGGTGGATTGATATTTTTCTCAACGAAATCTATACCCTTTACCGCAAGCCAATTGAGAGTGGTTTTGGCATAGTGAGCCGACGCTAAATCCGGCCAAAACAGTGGAGGTGTACTATGCTTCTTATATAAAGGCAACAATCTCTTCTGGAGACACTCAGATCGATAGATTTCCGCATTTATAGTTCCGGTAGTGTAAAAAATGGTTGACTTCAAACCACAGGAACATATTGCTTGCCATACCAGTACCTTTCGACCGAATTTCTCCACTTGAATCGACCTGTCCGCATCGCTCACATCCTCCCCAACGACGGCAGTAAAGTATTGTGGACCTGGAAGTGTTTTTGAGTCCTCCTTTACATAGGTTTCATCGTCCATCAAAACGCATGCATCCGGACGCTGCAAAAGACGCGGATACAATTTCCGGACCCTTGTTGCTGCTCGCTTCTTCTGTTCTGCACTTTGTTTCGAGATTTTCTGCTTCTTGTAGGTCTTCAGGTGGTTTCGCCTCTTGATACGCTGGATCATTCCGACACTCATTCCTGCTTTTTTGGCCAAATCACGTATTGACATTGATTTGTTCTTCACGATTAGAGATACCACTTTCTGCTCCAGTTTCGGGTTGGAAGAACCGGGTTTTCTGCCTCTTCCTGGTAGCTCATCCAAAGAATAGTGTTCCCCAAACTTATTAATGATGGTTTTAACACTCGCATGATGAATTCCAAACCGCTTCGCCAATTTTCGCATAGTAATACCCTTCTCACTTAGCCATGTGTCCAGAACCCTAATTTTCACTTCCTTTTCAATACGCGACATTTTGAAAACGCAGAATTTGAACCGCACAAACAAGTAAACAAAAGAAAGCTGACAGTCAAACGCACAGCATGCAGTGTTCAGAGCATAAAAAAACCATCACAAATACATGCGTACAACGCAAATGTATGTGGATAGCTTATATTCGATACACTCCTTATTGAAGAAAGCAAACTGATTGGTCGGTAGCTAGAAGCTTCAGCCGGATTTTTGTCTGGCTTCACAATAGGTACGATTTTTGCATTTTTCCATTTATCTGGAAAGTATGCCAGATGAAAACATCTGTTAAATAGTTTTACCAAGAAAGACAAAGTACTCTCGGGGAGTTTTTTGATTAGGATAGAGAAAATTCCATCATCACCTGGTGCTTTCATATTTTGAAATTTTTTAGTTATAGTTATAGTATAGTTAGTTTTTACTTCATCCAAATCAGTTCCCCAAGAATCATCAAACATATTTTCTTGTGAGAAAATATTCAGATACTCCCTGGAAACTTGATCCTCAATAGGACTTGTAAGACCCAAACTGAAATAATGGGAGCTCTCAAACTGCTTAACAAGTTTTTGAGCTTTTTCCGCATTTGTGAGCAAAATTTTATCACCTTCCTTAAGCGCTGGTATAGGCTTTTGAGGTTTTTTCAATATTTTAGAGAGTCTCCAGAAAGGTTTGGAATTCGGATCTTATTTTGACACATTATTTTCAAAATGTTTGTTCCTCAGGGCAGAGAAGCGTTTTTTAATTTGTTTTTGTAAATCTCGCCATATGACTTTCATAGCGGGATTACGCCCAAGTAACATTGTCAAAACCATCCAGCTTTATTAAATTTCATTAAGGTTTTATCAAAGCCACTAAAAATCAATTTGGTTTTATTATGACACCAAGAGGTGCCAATAGGTTTCATATTTTAGTCAGGTTTATGAGAACTCACACAGCTTGTTTAAAACGATCTTAAAACCTCATTTTCTCAAATTCCTTTTACTCCTATTAAAGGTTTTATTTCGACTTTATGAACTCATAATATGCTGTTTTGAAATGCCGTTTAAGGATTAATTCATATTATCTTATTATGGTCAGTTGAAAAAGCATTTTAAAACCATTTTGCCTCCAGTAAATGCATGAGGCGGCAAATTGGCATTGAGGAAAGCCACCAAAGAACCAAATAGTTTTAAAGTAGTCATTGCGAAGATAACCTGGCTTTATGGCAGAATTGTGATTTTTTTTCCAATCGCCATATTGAAATATTAGAAATAATAGAAATGTGGAGAAATAAATGCACCAAATTTTAAATGTTATGCAAATGAACTGTAGATCGGAGACCAATTTCGGCATTTTTTTTAGATAAACTTATTGAATTCCATCAATTTTCAAGAAAGTCAAGATTATTTTATCGAATATATTTGTTTTTATTTTGTGTTAATTGTTGTAAACGCGCATAATTTCCGAGGCGCATTAATTTTCGGCTCTTATCGTGCCAATATTCACCATAAAATTCAATGCGCATCTGATTTGGAGCATGCAACGCTGTAAAAAACTGAATTTGTTTTGGATATTTTGCAATGAAACAAAATTTCCCGCAGACTTTTTTTCTCAGATATTATTTACTGCTTAATGAATCAGAAGAGCAGAGAATCGAACAAAGCAGAACAACAAAAACAAACCACGATATCACAGTTAAGTTTGACAGCTGTGGCCATTTGGCCGCATGCTGGTTTTCAATGCAGCCAATAGGTTTTATGAAGGTTCTCAAGTGGTCATAGCATGTATCACTAGAATATTTTCAAAATCTTTATGGTCTTATAAAGGTTTTATTAAATTGTTTTCACAACCGTCTATAGAGTGGGCCACTTTGTACAAATTTTGGCTCTAAAGAAGCATAGAGGAGGTGTTGGTAGACAAAACAATTTTGAATGTAGTTATATCAACACAGCCGGGAGGAATGCTATACGGCTAGAATAAAACTTAAATTGTTACTTGGGCGTGCTCTTTGATATGGACGCCTACGTACATTTTCAGGCGGATTAAGAGGTGGAGGTCGGCATCAATTTTAAATGAAACGGAATTAAACTTGGATTTGGGGCTTGGAAGCGGCTTTGGTTTTTTTTTTTGAGAAGGCGAGAGTTGAGAGGGCTTTTTTATTTTTTTTTTTTTTTTGGGTTGGAAAAGGGGAATAAAAGTTGTATTCCTTTAATGTTGGTTTTTGTTCCTAATTCGTTTTGGGGTTGTGGAAGGTAAAAGTAGGGATGTTGGAATTATTTTTTATGTATTTTGAAATTTAAATTGTAGGTGGAAGGAAAGCAAAAACAAAGTGGGATTAATTACAAAGTTGACATGAATCAGTTAGGACCAAATCAATAGTTGAGGGATTTCTGGCTGAAGAAAAGCAAGTTGGGCTGTTTGGGTACTGAATAGTGTAGTAGCCTGCAGAACAATGATCAAAAAGTATATTACCATTGGCATTGCTTTGCGAATTATTCCATGAGCGGTGTTTTGCATTGAAATCACCAATAACGAAGAATTTAGACCTATGATGGGTAAGTTTCTGGAGGTCACCCTTGAGCCAGTTCTTTTGCTGGCCAGTGCATTGGAAAGGCAAATAGGCAGCTATAAAAGTAAATTGACCAAATTTTGTTTCAACTGAAACCCCCAAAGTTTCAAAAACTTTGGCTTCAAATGAAGAAAGAATGTGATGTTTGATACGCCTATGGACAATGATGGCAACGCCACCACCAGCTCCATTAAGGCGATCATTTCGGTAGACAAAATAATTTGGATCTCTTTCGACCTTATCGGTAGGTTTGAGATAAGTCTCAGTTATAACAGCAATATGCACGTTATGAACTCTTAAAAAATTAAATAGCTCATCCTCGTTATCTCTGATGGATCGAGCATTTCAATTCAAAATATTTAATGACTTAAAATCCATTACTGAATTTCAATGTCATGACAATACTATTGGCAAATTTCATACCAGTTTGCATAGCATCAAACATGGAATTAGTTTTTAGCATATCGGTTATCATATCGATTAATTGTGCCGTATTGTGCCTTTTGTCGTTCAAACTATCGTTCGCCGATGATCTGAAATTGTTTCGTGTAATATGTTCTCCACGAGACTGTTTCGCCTTACAAGAGGATATTAGCACATTGTTAATCTGGTGCAGCGACAATTGCATGCGTGTTCATAACGATAAATGCAAAGTTATATCCTTCACTCGCTCATCACCAGTACAGCATGGGCTCTGCGCATCTGGACCGTGTGGCTTCAATCTGCGACCTGGGAGTTACCATCGATGCCAAGCTACAGTTCAATCAGCATGTGGGAATCACGACTGCTAAAGCCTTCTCCGTGTTAGGGGCTAATCCGACGGCACGCCTCTGAGTTCACTGACATCTATGCTTTAATATCACTCTATTGCAGTTTGGTGCGGAGCATCTTTGAGTATGCGGCCCCCGTTTGGTCTCCTTATTATGTGGCACCCATCGTTTCCATTGAACGCGTACAGAGGAAGTTCGTTTGTTTCGCACTTCGTTCACTTCCTTGGAATGACTCGAACAATCTCCCTCCGTACTCGGACCGTCAGGCGTGTTAAAATGCAGCGTCTGCTGGACTTTGACATCCTAATCGGCGTTATTGACTGCCCTGCGCTGCTTGATCAGGTTTCACTGAGCGTTCCTTCTTGTCGACTTCGAAATTATCCGATGCTTGCTGTTCCTTATAACCGCACTAACTATGGATATAATAATTCGTTAGATTCGTGTCTTCGCACTTTTAATGTTGTATGTCACATACGACTATATCCAAAAATGTTTTTAAAAATAGAATTAGTAGAATTGTTTAGACTTTAAGTTATTGAAAACTAATATTATGTAGTTCAGTCTGTACGATTGTTTTTAACGAAGACGGTGATAATAATAAATAAATAAATAAATTCAACATTCCAAATGGAATGGACGGATTCTATTGCGATTCGCATAACTACAATTTCAAATTTACACGTGTGATCACAGTACATGTCACATGATGTAAAACATGTTTAGCTATATTATCGAATTTGGAATGAGAGAAAAAAGCGATGGATCGACTACGGGAAAATCTGATATTTTGCAAAACATTGAACCTGGTAATTTTAGCCCCATTAGAGAGCATAGAAACAACATCCTGTGAATAGAAGTTTGCGGTTTTCGTGAAACGACTCTTAAACGAGCTTAATTATGATAGAGCTTTTATTGGGTAGTAACTAATGTTTCTTACATTTATTTGAAAAGTCACTTTCAGAAAAATTGTAGCTTAGCTAATTGTCTCCCTGCTCTTAAGTTCAGAAAGGAGTATGGGTGCGTTCTGTCAACTTGGTCGTAGCATTTCGTGCGTGCACGGGCTGCCACATCAAAGTTCAAAAGTGCCTGCTTGTAACAGCTTGTAATGATCACTTGAAGATGTGATGGGGGATCATAGCCCTGATATTTCCAAATGTGGCTAATGTTTACTAATGTCTTCTCTTTTTTCTCCCTTCTCCTCTTCTCTTCCCTATCCCATAACTGCGAGCAATGTTTTGTGTCATGTACGTCGTGGGACTAGATCTGTATCACTGATTTAAGCTCTTCAAAAGCAGAAAAACCAGGATAACCACCCCGCGATCGTGAAGGAGTCTGGATGTAGACCGGATGGATTCCGCAAAAGGTTTTCAGATATTTGAGATTTAATTTATAAATGAAGAACGGTATAGTTAGAGCC
Organism: Aedes koreicus; assembly: GCA_024533555.2. NCBI lineage: Eukaryota > Metazoa > Arthropoda > Insecta > Diptera > Culicidae > Aedes > Aedes koreicus. The sequence goes on from JAHHFK020004510.1 coordinate 23,692, forward strand.
CTAACTAATGTTACTTTCAGCCAAACTTTCTAACATAAGGTAAGCAATCAAATGACCATCACAAAATGTACTAAATAACCTTTACATAACATATAAAGCTTGCTTCAGATAGAATTGGAACAAAAACAATTGCCTGTATTTCAGTTATTTATTATTGAATTCAAGATCTTTTTTTATACAAATGTAGCGTTTTCTTCATACTTTTAAGAAAAAATACGAATGAAATTATTCGTCACGGTTTCGAAGGAATTCTCGAATTTTTACTGTAACACGGCTCATTAGGCGGCGCACACCTTCTTCGTCCATAGTTTTAGCTATCTTATTCTTCATCTGATTGATGTCTTTGACAACCTTTCCCTTTGCCTTGAGTCTCCTCTTCATGATTGCCCAGTATTTCTCAATAGGGTGGAACTGGGGGCAGTTGGGTGGGTTAAGGTTTTTCGGAACAACCTGGACCCCTTTCTCTGCATACCATTCTTGAACGACTTTGCTGTAATGACAGCTTGCCAAATCTGGCCAAAACATTACGGGATGGTCGTGGGATCGAATGAACGGCAAAATTCGTTTTTGGAGACACTCTTTTTGGTATAGTTCCGACGTCATTGTCTTATTTGTAACGAAAACATTCGTTTTTTTGCCACAGCTGCAAATGCCCTGCCAAATCATGAATGTTCGTGCAATTTGTCGGCAAAAACAAATTTAAATTTGGCTGGAACATCCCCCCGAGCCGTTGCCAAGTAAAATTTTTGACCTGGGATTTGCCCGAAGTCAGCCTTGACATAGGTTTCATCGTCCATCAGAAGACACCCGTCGAACTTGGTCAGCACCTGGTCGTATAGCTTCCGAGCACGGATTTTGGCCACACTATTCTGTTTTATGGTCCGATTTGGCTGTTTGCTAGCTCGATACGACTTGATTCCTTCCCGGAGTCGAGTTCTCCTCACGGTACTATGGGCAGCACCGAATTTTCTGGCCAAAACACGGTCCGACAGATTGGGATTCCTCTTAATCGTCTTCAAAATCTTACCACGCAGTTTCCGGTTGACAGTTCCACTCCGACGATTGGCTTGAGGCTTCCGAATCGTCGTCAATGTTTCCTTATACCGTTTGATAACGCGCCATACGGTATTTCTGGGCAATTTCAGCTGTTTAGCTAGCCTAGATGCAGACCACAATGGATTTTCCAAATAACTGTGCACAATTTTTTCCCTTCTTTCGGCTTCCATGTTGATTGTTTACAAAGTATAGTCGATTTGCGGAATGTCAAAAATACATACGTGAAGCTGACAAAATTCCCGATACGCCAAGAACTTCCAAATCCGTCCACCAGGAGCGCCACAACATGAGCAAAAGTTTGTTCCAATTCTAAATGAAGCAAGCCTTAACGGGGAAAGAGAGGGCCCCTCAGGGCACCCTAGAGAAACGATTTGGATTGGGAGCATGGGACTGCCTCCTGCTTGTAACATTTCGCGGAACGAGGGCGGGCTGTTCGACCCCATCTATTGGGTTTATTCTGTCAATCGAGGGCTCGATTCTAGTGCTGTGAGTGTGAACTTGCTTTTGGAAGGAGATTCTCTTCCCTATATTCGCGGGTTTCGTGTAAGTGTCTCTGCTTACGGGCCCGCCCAAACGTTTTTGGCCCTTGATACAAGAGCTTGATGATCACAAACAACAATAGAATCCTGATTAAATCGTTTTTTAGATTATTCCACTGCTATGGAAAGTTACATCTCTGCAATAGATGGTAGTATTATATCATTTTCATCAAATGATAGGGAAAAGCCGAAACTTTTGAACGTTGTAGTCTCAGACTAACCTATTTTTTTGTTTGTTATAAAGCTGTTGATTGGCGTTCAAAGTATTTAAAGTTTTTGTGACGGTCACTATTTTTCAAATTTTCATTAGACACCCTTCCCTTTGGCGTAAGACGGAGTCTACAAACTTCGAAAATATCATGTAAATTTGAGTCTGCTTGAATGCACATAAAAGAAGTGACCCGTTAGACATAAATTTACGTTGGTTTCCAAAATTACATTGCAGTAAAAACTCTAAATTATTATTTGCATGTCATATAAAAGTAATTCATGAAACATAGAATCAAAAATTGTAATTCGCTAATCTTCAGTAAAATTTTCAATACGTTTCATGCTATGTAATTCTTTCTTTGCTATTGATTTTGAATGGTCTAATCTTATTAAATGTTTGAAAATATGGATAAGATAAGGCACTGTAAAATTGAGTACAACCATTTATGTTTATTGAAGTATTACGGTAGTTTCTTCACAAAAAAAAAATATTCGTCGTTCATTAAAATATTAAATCATCACAACGAAAAGTTCGATAAATCTGCAACTGAAGTGCACTTAATTTCTTTAAATATCCTAGGTTTTGTGAATTCAGCTTCTGAAAGATTCACTAACAGTGCCACGGAACGATTTTAGTTCCTGAAAAGAGTTCTTCATCTTTTGGAAACTAATATCATCAAGCCGGACGAGGATTCAAACTCCTTTACAATCTTAAGAGATGTCACTGCCGTTTTCTCCGACTACGCGTGATAAAAATACATTTAGTAAATCGTTTTGCTGTTTGAAGAGTTGCAGACTGTTTGCATTCTCAGCATTTAAAAATTCAAGAAAATGTTTGTCTCTGTGCTGCGATTGACTGCGTTCATTATATTAACATATAATTCTAAATTTTGCGACAACAAAATCATACCCGATTATCGAACAGTAACAAAAAGTTCCTTTATTTTTTTAAAAAAGAATGAACATTTGACCTCCCAGTGGGATGTGCATCCCGCCGTGTTTGGGTTTTAAATCTCTGGCGTCTTTGTTTTTTTTTTTGAAGAAGGGGGATAAAATTTTTCCGTTGGGGTAGGTTTAAATTTTTCTTTAACTAGAGAAGAAATAATGTATAGACATAAAATATAAATTTAATATTAAAAAGTGATGTGATGTGATGTGATAAGAACCCACCATCAGTGCAAGGATTACCTATGTCTGCAGGACTATCTTCAGCAGCTTGCCCCGAAAATATAACCTACGTGATGGCTTGGTGTAGCAGGGCCAGTCGATTTCAATGAGGACCTTCGAAAGACTACGGCCAGAAGGCCGCGTGTCTTCTCATGACAAGGGACTGGCGACTCCACGAACCCTTGTCCAGTCAACAAATCCTTCGACTACCTTAGGCTACCCCCCCAATCCCAGTTATATGGTTGTGATAGGAACAGTGGAAATTTTTAGCATAAATGATGATTTATAAAAAATGTTGAGATACAAAATTCAGGAAATTTCATGTTTATATTGAAGCTTAGATTCAATTAACAAAATTGTTTTGGTTTTTATTTGTACTAATCAATGTGCTGAGGTATTGCAAATTTAAACTGTTACTAATAAAATAGTTGTTTGAAATTTAAATAACTAAACATAAAAGCATACCAGTCTCTACGTTATGGAGTATGTAAGAGATCAATAAAATATATAAGAAAATTTAATTAAAATATGCCATAGTTAGAATTCATCATCCTGTAATTTTAATATGTTTAGAAACAAAATAATATGATGAAACAAATAGAATGGTAATAATAGGCATATGATAATAATATGCAGCCTGGCGCCTCTTCCCAGCTCATTTAGTGGCAGACGAATGCAACTCTGGAATGTGAAGGTCATGTTGCATTCAAATGAAACATAATATACATAATCCTACATGAAACAACAAAAAATATGTATGCATTTATGACATTCATGGACACACAGTCAGCCAAACAAAGAGCATATATATTTATTTTTAAAATTAAATGAAATAATATCCAACAGTGCAAATCAATAAAAACCCACCTCCTTGCAACCCTGATGCAGACAAAACTTCATTGCTATTAATATTATTTTCTGAATGAAAATAATAACGATCTGCAATTAGTAATAAAATGCAGCTATAAATGCTCAATGTATAAATGTGTTAAAACAGGTGATCTTAAACTCAAGCCAATACCAGCGCCGGCCCGTCCGAATGCAGGTCAAATAAGAAATGGGTAAGATCTGTTGACGTGATACTCTATTGAAAGCCGAGAAATCCTCTACGCCTAAACTACGCCTAATAGCCAATTTGAAGCGATTTAAATCAACAGTATCCTTGCTCTAAGAGCAACTCACAAGATGCTATGATGGTTAACTTCATTGGGAAAACAAGCCTATTAGCCGGTGTGAACCGATTTAAACAAACAGTAATGATGCTCTAGGAACTTGTGGCAGAATCCATTCAACCTTTTTCTAAGACGCAAATTAAACCAGGTGGTTCCTTGAGGCCACGCTTAACGTTTTTAAGTAATGTCAACAGTTTCTAAATTCCATTTTCCCATAAGCAGTTTTAAACGGAAATGCCTTCCCCAATATAGTCCATTTCGAAGAAAAGCAAACGCAACTAACTGACGTGGGAACAGAACATTTTCGAGTCTGATTACACGCGAACAAACATGTGAATTCCTGAATAAAGCGCAGTAGTGTTCAACTACAATGGTGTTTGGATGCGCTTCATCAGAAAGCCTATAAACTCTGTCGTAATGTTACAAATTAATCATAAAGTGTGATGGTGGTTTACATTATTGAGAAAACAAACAAATTTAAAAACTATGCTGGGGAATTGATTTTAACCGATTTAGGTAAACGCTCGAGATGGTTTTAGGACCAGTCAGAAAGTATGATAGTGATTTAAATTGCATCTCAACAATTGGATCGAATTGAATAGGTTTTACAAGAGCATTCTAGTGGATTTTACTCAGCCAAATTGGTTCTGAAAAATATTCATAGGATTCACTTGAAATCCTGAGCAGAATTTGTTCACAACTTCGAGAAAATTGACATCGGAAGCAAATTCAAGAGGGGCTTCCTCTTAAATTCAGGGCAGGGTTTCCCGATTTTTGGAACAGTAGATAAAGGTTAAAGATGGGTGATTGCAGCAAGCCGTGCTTCGCAACTGACGTGTTTTGTTTTTGCTGCGTCGTTTTCGCGAAAAAAAAATCAAACAATAATTCGTAATTTGACTTGAACTAACAGTGAAATCATAAAATCTCCGCGTGCATTGTGTAAGCCGTAATGAATACAATCGATACAATTTTGTGTGCTTCGTCTCCGTACCCGGAAGAAGAGTTACATCGGCTTAGTTTTGTTTATTAGTGGTAGTATTGTGACGCTCGGACATATATTATTAAGTTAGAGTGTTTTTGCGCTTCATCGCGAGTGAATCGATGATTATTGGCCTTTTTGAAGTTCGATATAGACTATATGGTCGTCTCATAGCGGGGATTTGCATTATTGGCAGAGAGTGGAGTGAAAAAAAAAGAAGACTAGTGCAATGTAGAGAACGGCCATTTGCTGGTCAGAAGCAGCAAACGAAAACAACGCGCATGCGCGGGTGAAAAGCTTGCACATAATTTTAGGTGCATTCACCAGGTGGTGTTCAGAGTTTTGTTATGCAGGTCGCATATCTATCGGGCGGTTTAGCATAGTTAATTTTTGCGCTTTTTAAATCGCAAGTGCATGAAATTAATTATGAATCAACGTCGTTAATTTTTTTTATTTTTACGAATGAACAAAATAGTGTGATTGATGAGGCAGCCAAGGGTGAGATCTATCTGATTATTACTATATAACAATAATCTTGTTTCAAATAATACAAAATACGTGCCTGGTTTGGAAATTTAAAATTTCCAAATCTGGAAGTGTGTTGCAGTGCCCTTATCCAAATGATATCGGTAATGTTTACATGCGGGGCTTATTGTATGTGAAAGTAACCTCGGAATGGGCGTGACTCTCCAGACATTCTGAAATGGGTTGCTGGATCTGCAGTAGAGCTATCACTTTCTAGCTGCCGGATTAAAGCTGCTTCCAATGGTCACTTGAATGATTGTTGTAAACTGATATTTTTCCATAATACCATTGCCGGCCGATGGGTGTTAGATTGGACACACACACACAGTCGATAAAGGTTCAAGGTAGTATTTTAGTTTTGGCCGAAACTCTCTCTCTCTCTCTCTCTCTCTCTCTCTCTCTCTCTCTCTCTCTCTCTCTCTGAGTGGGTTGACTTATTTCCTTCTAGTTCCGGTATAATTGCTTATCCTTTGACAAATATGCATATTTTGTCCTAGCAGACTTCCTCAGTGCCTCGTTGTGTTGGCTCAGTTATTTATAACTGAATTAGAAGTAAATTGCTCGACCCACTCAAAAGTTCGTTATTTATAGGATAGAGTTTATATTGTGTAATTAAAATTAGATAAGTGATGATTTTATGCTCAAACAGATTTACAAAACGGAAACGGAGCTAGAATTTTTAAGGTTATCCCTTACACTTCAAGATGATAAACAAACAAATACATGAACAATCACTACACTGAGAATAATTCCATGGTTCAAATCATGGTCAAGATGACCATTGTATATAACGGTTACAATAAGCATGAAAACGATTGAATTCACCACGTTCGTTGCATTTTTTATTATGGTCATGGTTACAAGGACTATTCCGACATTATAGTAAATGTTGAGTCAACTAATTTTAATTGGTCATTTCATGATCATAGTTGGTTCAAAATCACTATACTGACATAGTCATCTTAACCTCCCGTAATGGTGAAATTGAGTGTCAAAGTTTTCTCTGTGTAGACAGGATTTACTAGAAATTTATAGTAAAATTAACATTTAGGGGCTTATTACGGTTTTCACTTCACGATGAAAACGAATCACGGTGAAAAACGCACGTGCAAATCAAATGCGAATCTTTGCCTCTATTACAGTTGTCACGGGTAATGTGAGATCCGTAATATGGCCCTTAATCATACTTTTTTTTTATTATTATTCTGAGCAGAGGAAGTGGAGAACTGGAGCAGTGTGTAAGCAGAATTTGCCTTAAATAATCATAAGAAGAATTTAATGAAAGTTCCAAACAAGATTCTCAGTCAATTCTACTTAGGATTTCGAGAAAGCTCGGCTCAATTCACGGAAATATATCTCATGGATTCCACAACAGAATTCGCTGAACAGGATTCACTCTGAATTATGAGCAGCTTTCGCTCATAAGTCAAAGCGAAATTCTTTTAAGAAATTATGAGCTGTATTTACTAAGGATTTGTTTAGAATATTGAATCAGATTCTCCGTAGAATCTCCGTAGAATTCAATTGAACGATTTAGAATCCAAAGCTGGATTTATTGCAACTTTCTGAACAAATCAGGAAAATCTGCCGGAATTAAAATCGTTAAAAATCTCATTTTGAATTCTGGGCGTGATTCGCTCAGGTATATGAGAATACTAGGAATATTGTGCAAGATTCCCTTGGAAAGCTTGAGCGGAATTTTCTAAGTGTTCGTTCGAAATCTATGCAAAATTTCGGCGGAATTCAATGTAAAATCTACTCCAAGTCTGGTCATGGATTGCTTGGCATTGTATGCAAGATTCACTAAAAATTTTGAGCGGAATTTCCTGGGAATTCGATCAACATTCTAAACAAAACTATGGCAGAATTTTTTTTCGCTTTGAATATTGAGCTAGAACCTAGCCGAATTCGGGCCAGAGTTTTGTCATCCTGAATGCTATGAATATCGATAAAGATTGACTCAGATTGTGACTAGCATTCGATTAAAATTCTACACTAGATTCAATCGTTATTCTAGGATAGACGTGCTTGGGTTATCGAGCCTATTTTTATCGAAATCCTGAAATGAATTTGTTCAGAATGCTGTGTAGATTACGCTCGGATTGCACAATAGAGTTCACTGAACAGAATTTGCTCAGAATCATGAGCAGGTTTTACTCAAAATCCAAAGCAAAATTCTTCTATGGATCTATGGGCTGTATTTACTAAGTATTTGCTTGGAACACTAAATCAGTTTTTTTCTAAGATCCTGCACAAAAAGTCTTAAGAATTCAATTGGGTTTCTTAGCAGGATTCATCACCATCGCTTGGCAAGGTGAGAACTTTCAATTCTGAGCAGAGTTTACTTAACATCCTAAGCAGAGTCCTCTGGACATTCAGAGCAGGGTTTGATCAGAATCATATACCGAATAATTTTAGAATCCAAATCAGTATTTATTCCAACTTCTGAGTAGAATAATGTTTAGAAGGAAATATTTTCTTATCACCATGAGGCTTTTAGGAATAGACAGTAATTTTGCTAGAACGAAGATGTGAAAGGGTGTTGATAGTTCCGTTAGTTTGCGGCAGGCTGTGAAAATTGAATAGAATATATCAGAATACATCCTTATGCACTCAAAATTCAGTTATTTTTAAATATAAGTCTTAAAATATTTACGGGTCATAGGTATTACGTCACGCGTAAAATACATTATTTTTAAGAGTGTACGCCAAAATCGTTCAAACACGGTACTGTTCCGTACAATATGGAATGCTTGTTCAATTCTCAATAGCTACAAAAATTGTTTTGAACTTTCCACCGAACAAGTTGAACAAGTCGAATCAGAATCAAACAGAAACGGTATAATACGAATTGAAATCAATCAAGGGCAAGCAATGGAACAAACTTCGTCACAGATCTTTGCGATGTTTACACAAATCTCGTACATACTGGCTTCAAAATCAAGGTGAAACATTTTTTCTTGAAAGAAAACGGTTGTTTTGGAATGTGTTTTGGTTTGTTTTAAACGTTTGAACAAAGTCTACGTACCAATAGTACGATTCGTAGAATTCCAGTGAGACAAAATTTCCTTATAGCTATACCCGAGCAATCGAATCGAATTAATCAATCGAAAGTGAAACACATATTGTCACCTCCGGGACAGAAAGCAGTGAATGTTGATCTCTTGGGAACAATAAACCACCACGCGTCTCCTTCTTTTCCACCTCATTCGAAGAACTCTCGCGATACTAGAACGACTGCACAATCGGTTTCTGTGTTTGAACGGAGACCAATCACTTCGGCTCACAACTTGTTCGGTTAGAATTACTACGTTCTCTGTTGATACAAAATGAAAATGTTAGCACAACTCCGCACCCAACCAGGTTAAATCTCCGTAATTACAATTTTCACCCCAAAACTTAATTACTCAAACACCCGATCGCCTCTACCCCCGTTGCTGCCGTTGGTGACGATGGCCCCGCATTTGGCACGATCCATATCCGGGCAATTTGCTGCACCTCAACCCGTTCGTTGGGGTGGAACAAATTAATTGCAGTGACAAGGAAGGGGGCTTAAAAATGCCGAAAGGCATATCACTATAAGAAGAATCTGTCTAAGAACAACACGGAGACACTGATGACGATGACGACGGTATCGTTGGCGAGAATGCAGCTGGCGTGGTACCATTAATTAGACCGAAAAGCCATCCATCAATTTAAATATCCAACTTGGCTTGTGCTAAGTTTGCCCATGCCCGGATCCCACTTTACGCTGCCGTTCGAGGAAGGGTCGGTGCTAGGTGGATGAGGTGTTTACGAAGAGTGGGGTTGTTTGGGAAACTCACTGAAACATGATACATCGTGGTAGTGGTGGGTGACACCGGCGATGAAGAGAACTGCTCCAACAAGCACTATCTGCCGGGGATGCCACTGCATTTGCCACTTGATGGAAGACATGTTCACCAGTAAAAAAAAACTTTTTTCTAATTAATTCATGAATTATGAATTTTTCTTCGGGACTTTTAACTTTTTTTCGCTCTCTCTCTGAAACTTGTCCCACGTCACGTTCGCGTAAGGGTCTGTGGCCCTACACTTGACTTGACACAAGTTGTTCGCGCGCGCAATTTTTTCCTCCCTCTAACCGGCTTGTCCTGCTCGCGGGCTCATCGAACAAGTGCAACTGCAACAACGCATGGGAGACTTTCTTCCGCTCGCTCGATTTTGAGGTTTTTCCATCCAGGAGACCCGTTCCGTTCGGTTCTACGGTTACCGGCAAACTGAAGGAGTATCACACTTTTCGATCTAATTTATTCGCAAATTCTTTATGCTCTTTTTCCCTTTCCTGGCTTATCACACACCGGAGGTATCGTCGTATCGCCACCAATCCAAGGGAAGCGGATGCTCTCTGCTGGCTGGATGGTGCGGGGTGTGAGGATGCGATACTTCTACAAACTACCTCCAGGTAGGGTTTCCAGCTAGGTAATATGAGACCGTGGGGATTAACACTTCAAACTTTGTTCTGATTAGTAGGGGGAAGGGGGGAGGTTGCTTTGTGGGGGGTTCATTTTCCGATGCTTTTAAAGAATAAAAAAAAATAAACAATTGGGGGGGGAGGCAAAAGGAAAAAGGGGGAGTAGGGCAAAATGGGGACTTAGGTGGTTGGATGGCTGGTTGTTTTTTTGGTTTGTTGGTTGGTTGGGATCGGGTTTTGTTTTTTTTTAAAAAGAAAAAAAAACCAAGAGCGTGTTGGGGGTTTAAATTTAGAAAAAAAAAAAGAACAGTGATGGTAAAAAAGATTTTTTAATGAAAAAAATTTTTTTTGAAAAAAAAAGAAAAAAAATATAAAACCTGAATTAATCCACCGATGGTGAGACTGAACCCTTCTTACACTTCACCAGAATTACGAACTAAAATTTGGCCAAAATGGTACTGTATACATATTTTCATCAGAAATTCCAGGAAGAACCAGGAATATTCGATATGTCATACATTCAGTTTATAAAATGAATTATTTGTCAATCCTGAACGTATTGTTCATCGATGTGATTAAAATATTGCCATTAATAGTCTTTAACGACCTGTTTATATTAGGTATATAAAAGGAAAAATTACATAAATATTAGAAATTCCATATAATCAGTCCATAGAATGAATTCCTAACACAATCCTAAGCGTCAATTTTGATTATCGATATGGATTCAAGATGCTTAACAAGTACATGTTCGTTGAAAATTGTGTAGTTATAGGGAATGGAGACTTCGTGTAATTTTCGAATATACTCGTTGCAGTTCAAAACCGGAAAACTCGAGCCAACCGATCCTACTCTAATTCTATAGAGTCGTATAGTGTGGCTAGTCCGCTGAATGTGCTATACAACGCAACAGATGCAGAACAATAGAATACAAGCGGCATCGATTGGGGTGAGTGGTCTTGTTCGGTTTTGAACTGCAACGAGTATATTTTCATCTCACAATTATGTGCTCTCAGATATTGTTTTGGTCATATCTCCATGAAGGATTATCCAATCCTAATGAAATTTTGATCAATTATTTAAAAATTTTATAAGTTTAATTTGGCGCTAACAAAACTAAAATCGGTACACAAATAGCTCAGTATGTAATCGCAGACTAAACTGTTTGATTACTATTATAATAGGCCGTCAAGTACTGTTTCGTTGATATCTTCGTAACGAAATGTCCGAATAAAAAAAAATCAATAGCGTTCTATGGGAATGTTGTAGCTTTCATTTGCCGTCAACAGAACTGAAATCGGTTCACAAATGGCTGAGAAACCGATGTGACATTATTTGTTGTAACACACACACACACACACACACACACACACACACACACACACACACACACATACATACACACAGACATGTGCTCAGTTCGTCGAGCTGAGTCGAATGGTATATGACACTCGGCCCTCTGGGCCTCGGATAAAAAGTCGAATTTTCAAGCGATCTTAATACCCTTCTTTTGGTGTAAGAAGGGTAAAAAGAGAAGTTGTAGAAATATACTATGTTTCAAATATTCAATATATAAAATGAAGTATTAGACAATTTTTAACCGTCAGTTCTGACTATCTCATGCGTCATAAAACGTAACAGATGCGACACTATAGAATGCAAACAGGATCGATTAGTGCGAATTGTGTTTTCCGGTTTTGAACTGCAACGAATTATGTGCAATTATATGCTCTCAGGTATTGTTTTGGTCATATCTCCATGAAGGATTATCCAATCCTAATGAAATTTTGATCAACTATTTAAAAATTTTATAAGTTTAATTTGGCGCTAACAAAACTAAAATCGGTACACAAATAGCTCAGTATGTAATCGGAGACTACCACTGTTTGATTACTATTATAATAGGCCGTCAAGTACTGTTTCGTTGATATCTTCGTAACGAAATGTCCGAATAAAAAAAAAATCAATAGCGTTCTATGGGAATGTTGTAGCTTGCATTTGCCGTCAACAGAACTGAAATCGGTTCACAAATGGCTGAGAAACCGATGTGACATTATTTGTAACGCACACACACACACACACACACACACACACACACACACACACACACACACACACACACACACACACACACACACACACACACACACACACACACACACACACATACACACAGACATGTGCTCAGTTCGTCGAGCTGAGTCGAATGGTATATGACACTCGGCCTCGGATAAAAAGTCGAATTTTCAAGCGATCTTAATACCCTTCTTTTGGTGTAAGAAGGGTAAAAAGACATGATAGCAAATTGGAAAATTTGAAATTAAAAAAAAAATGTGGGAAAAAAGGAGGAGGTTGTTTTACGGTGCAGAATAAAAAAAAAAATAAAATATAAAAAAATTTCGGAAAATTTAATATCCGAAAAAAAAAAAAAAAAAAAAAATTTTGTGAAAAAAAAATAAAAGGGGGGAGGGGGGGGAAGGGGGTTTTTTTTTTGGGGGGGGAAAAAAAAAATATATTAAAAAAAAAGGAAAACAATAAGATTTGATGATGGAAGTGTATGCACAGTACGTATATCCATTTGATATCTGTACTGTGCTTATGTGGGGCTTGTTGTAAGTAAAAATTACCTCGGAATGGAAGTGAGTAACCAGGCATTCTGAAATCGGTCACTGGAACCCAACAGAGCTATCACCTTCCAACTACCGGGCTAAAAATTTTTGTTGAGTCGACAACAGTTCGTTTAACTGCAACAATTTTTCTTCCATAAAAACACGGCCGGGCGGTGGGCGTTGGATTGTATATACACAAATACACAGAAAATATCTAAGACGCACAGGCTTGTACCACAGCAGATATATACTACACCAAAACTAATACCAATATGTATGGTGCCAAAAGCGCAATCTATGGAAAAACTGTCCCAAAAAGGGGGCTACTGGCAAACTAAGGTTGGGAAACTCGTCCACTTTCGCACGAACCACAGGCCTCATCAGTTCTAAGTTCAAGTACCAAAAAAGTAATCAAATGTTACTTTAAAAGTGCGGAGAAAAGACCACGGATAGTAAATTCACCAAAATCCGCAGTGGGGTAATGGGGGTAGTGAGGGAAGTTCTTCCCGGGTAATTACCAATAACAGGAGGCAAGAGGCCGAACCCTCCCCTAATTTGTACCATGTGGATTTATTTTTATCAACCGGGAACCCGGTGGGCCGGTGGGGTTTTTTTAATTATTTTATAAAGTCACATTCAGGGGATCACCGCCGCATCTAAGGAGTGTATCGAAAATAAGCTATCCACAAACTTTCTTTCAAATTTTGTTGAAAACCGATATTTTATTCATACAAAAAATTTATCCTTTATTGTACGAGGTTAAACTTGAACATAATGAAGACCGGATGAAATTTAAGTTATTCCTTCACGAATTTTCGAACTTTGGATCGAATGCTCTTCATCAAGTTCCGGACAAGTGTTGCATCGCATTTTTGGACGCTTGAGCCCAAATTTTTTTGAACTCCTGCATGTTCCCAGCTGCCTTACCAGTCTTCTTGAAGACCCTCTTCACGATTGCCCAGTAACGTTCGATGGGTCGAAGCTGAGGGCAATTTGGTGGATTGATATTTTTCTCAACGAAATCTATACCCTTTTCCGCAAGCCAATTTTAGAGTGGTTTTGGCATAGTGAGCCGACGCTTAATCCGGCCAAAACAGTGGAGGTGTACTATGCTTCTTATATAAAGGCAACAATCTCTTCTGGAGACACTCAGATCGATAGATTTCCGCATTTATAGTTCCGGTAGTGTAAAAAATGGTTGACTTCAAACCACAGGAACATATTGCTTGCCATACCAGTACCTTTCGACCGAATTTCTCCACTTGAATCGACCTGTCCGCATCGCTCACATCCTCCCCAACGACGGCAGTAAAGTATTGTGGACCTGGAAGGGTTTTTGAGTCCTCCTTTACATAGGTCTCATCGTCCATCAAAACGCATGCATCCGGACGCTGCAAAAGACGCGAATACAATTTCCGGGCCCTTGTTGCTGCTCGCTTCTTCTGTTCTGCACTTTGTTTCGAGATTTTCTGCTTCTTGTAGGTCTTCAGGTGGTTTCGCCTCTTGATACGCTGGATCATTCCGACACTCGTTCCTGCTTTTTTGGCCAAATCACGTATTGACATTGATTTGTTCTTCATGATTAGAGATACCACTTTCTGCTCCAGTTTCGGGTTGGAAGAACCGGGTTTTCTGCCTCTTCCTGGTAGCTCATCCAAAGAATAGTGTTCCCCAAACTTATTAATGATGGTTTTAACACTCGCATGATGAATTCCAAACCGCTTCGCCAATTTTCGCATAGTAATACCCTTCTCACTTAGCCATGTGTCCAGAACCTTAATTTTCACTTCCTTTTCAATACGCGACATTTTGAAAACGCAGAATTTGAACCGCACAAACAAGTAAACAAAAGAAAGCTGACAGTCAAACGCACAGCATGCAGTGTTCAGAGCATAAAAAACCATCACAAATACATGCGTACAACGCAAATGTATGTGGATAGCTTATATTCTATACACTCCTTATTATTCGAAAACTCCCGCCCGGAGTTGGTTGCTGCTACGCGAGGAGAGGATAGAAAAGCAGAACGGCTGCACCAAACATCGGGGCCCGCCACTTTACACAACAAACACAAAAAATTGGTTAATAAAATAATAAAAATTTTTTATAGGAGGTGAGAAAAAAAAAGTTCAGGACTTAGATTTAGGTTAAAAATATATATTTTCTAAAAAAAAACACATTTTGTGTTTTAGTTGCCTGGATAATTCCCATGTAAGGTTGAAATTTCCGTTTCATTTGTATGAGAGCCGAACTACCATAGAAAAAAATCCTACCTTCAAAAACCCCAACTTGCCAAATTTGGTTCCATTTGCTAGATTAGTTCTCGAGTTATGCAAACAATATCCTCTTCCTATAGAAACATTTCTTGTCTCCAAAAACTCCCACATGCCAAATTTGGTTCTATCCGCTCGATTAGTTCTCGGGTTATACAGAAATTTGTGTTTCATTTGTATGACAGTGGAGGGGTCTCGAACCACCATAAAAATCCTGCCTCTACATGTCAAATTTTGTTCCATTTGCTAGATTGGTTCTCGAGTTATACAGAAATTTGAGTTTCATTTGTATGGGAGCTCCCCCCCCCCCTTCCAGACGGGGAAGGAGTCTCGAGCAATCATAAGAACCTTCTCCGGCCCCAAAAACTCCTGCATACAAATTTTCAAAACAGTAGGGATAATTCTTATGTCTGGTTTAAATTTGTGTTTCATTTGTATGAGAGCCCCCCCCCTTCTGCTCCTACTAGAGATAGGAGGGGTCTCGGAGCACCGTAGAAACATTTCTTGCCTCTCAAATCCCCACATGCCAAATTTGGTTCCATTTGCTTTATTAGTTCTCGAGTTATGCTGAAATTTCAGTTTCATTTGTATGAGAGCCCTCCCCCGTTCAAGAGAAGGGGGGGGTATCTTTACTATCATGAGAAGCATTCTTGGCCCCAAAAACCCCTCCATTCAAAATTTCACGACGATCGGTTCAGAAGATTTCGAGTCTATAAGGTTCAGACTGACAGACAGACAGACATAAATTCATTTTTATGTATATAGATAGATAAATCCTGCCTTCAAAAACCCCTATATGCCAAATGTGGTTTTATTTGCTTGATTAGCTCTCGAGTTATGCAGAAAATTGTGTTTAATTTGTATGGGAGTCTTGAACTGCCATAGAAACATTTCTTGCCTTCAAAAACCTCAACATGCCAAATTTGGTTTCATTTGCTTCATTGGCTCTCGAGTTATGCTAAAAATTGTGTTTCATTTTTATGGGAGTCTCCCCTTCCAGAAGGTGGAGGGGTCTCAAACCACCTTAGAAACATTTATTGCCTTCAAAAACCTCCACCTGCAAATGTGGTTCCATTTACTTGATTAGTTCTCGAGTTATGCAGAAATTTGTGTTGCATTTGTATGGAAACCCCCCTCCGACCCCCTTCCAAATGGCGCAGGAGTCTCAAACTTCCATAGAAACATTTCTCTCCTCCAAAAACCTCCACATGCCAAATTTGGCTCCATATGCTTGATTAGATCTCGAGTTATGCACAAATGTGTGTTTCATTAGTATGAGAGCCCCCCTCTTACAGAGGGCGGAGGGGTCTCGAGTTACCTTAGAAACATTTCTTGCCTTCAAAAACCTCTACCTGTCAAATTTGGTTCCATTTACTTGATTAGTTCTAGAATAATGCAGAAACTTGTGTTTCATTTGTATGGGAGCAACGACCCCCCCCCCCCCCTACCAGAGAGAGAGGAGGGTTCTCGAACTACTGTAGAAACATTTATTGCCTTTAAAATCCCCGCAAGCCAAATTTGGTTCCATTTGCTTTATCTAGAGTTATGAAGGTATTTCAGTTTCATTTGTATGACAGCACCCCTTCTATAAGAGGGGAGGGGTCCCAAACCACCATAGAAACATTTTTCGCCACCAGAAAACCCCACATGCCCAATTTGGTTCCATTTGCTTGATTAGTCCTTGAGATATGCAGAAACTTCTGTTTCATTTGTATGGGAGCCTCCCTTTCTAGAGAGGGGAGGGGTCTCAAAGTACCATAGAAACATTTCTCTCCTCCAAAAACCTCCACAAAACCTCCAAATTTGGTTCGAAATGCTAGATTTGTTCTCGAGTTATGCAGAAACTTGTGTTTAATTTGTATGGGAGAACCACCCCCCCTAACAGAGAGAGGAAGAAATCCTAGAAACATATATTGCCTAGTACCCTAGAAACATTTATTGCCTTCGAAAAAATAACGAAATAGATTGTTGATGCGCAAAGTTCCGTCCAGAGGATCAAAAAACGATCCAGATTGAAAACGTACAAAGTGCAAAACTTCACAAATCATAACAAACGCCAGCAAAATGTTGCCAAAATGCGTGCTCGGAAACTCTACACGAAGCTGCTAACAAAAAATTGGTGCTGCGTCATTGATCAAAGCGGATATTCAGCTGTTTCCGGTACAGGAATACTTCACAGGATAGGACAAGTGGATGAGCGTTTCAAACGGAAGAAGCTGTCGAAATTCGCTTCGAAATAACTGATATGGCTGGCTATATGCATTTGTGGTAAACGGAGTGAACCATTCGTGACCAAAGGTACCATAAACGGTGATATTTACAAATCTGCACATCTGCACTATGAAAAACCACTGTTTTGGCCCGATTTGGTTTCATGCCACTCCTCCCAAATCGTGCAGAAATAGTGCAGATAATTTTGTGGAACAAAATACCGAGAAACAAAACCCACCAACCTGTCCTAAATTATTCGTCCAATCGAAACATATTGGGCCATAATAAAGCGGGAAATTTCGAAGACCAAAATATAGGCAAAGGACGAAAAAAAAGACGAGAAAGTGGAAAAAAAACGACGTATAAAAACGTCTTTACAGGCTTTAATGGAAGGCGTCTATCGCAAATATTGAGCATTTTACTCATCTTAAAATTTGATTTCTACTCCTCCCAAAGTTTCCATTTTATGTTCAGTATATGTTGCTGAGCTGGCAGCAATCAATTTCGCATTGGGGATAATTTCCGACATGCCCATAGACCATTATTTCATCTTCTCGGATAGTCTCAGTTCTATCGAGGCCCTCCGGTCGATGAAAACAGTGAGGCACTCATCTTACTTTCTTTCAAAAATAAGGGAGCAGATGCGTGCGTTGGTCGAAAGATCATTTAGAATTACCTTTGCATGGGTCCCTTCACATTGCTCAATTCCAGGCAACGAGAAGGCGGACTCTCTAGCAAAGGTGGGCGCACAAGAAGGCGAGAATTTCACATGCTGATTTTTTCCCATTAGTACGTCAGAGTTCTCTTCAAAGTTGGCAAAACGATTGGACAAGTAATTCTCTTGGGCGGTGGTTACATTCCATTATTCCTAATGTTTCGTCGAGATCGTGGTTCAAAGGTCTGGATGTAAGTCGCGGTTTCATTCGTGTGATGTCAAGACTTATGTCCAACCACTACTCGCTAGACGCACATCTCTACAGAATTAACCTCGTCGATGGCAAAATGTGTAGGTGCGGAACCGGTTATGATGACATCGATCACGCAGTTTGGCATTGCCCGGGTAATGATGCCTCCAGAGCACGACTATTGGATACCCTAGAGGCCCGAGGTAGACAACCCTCCCGCGAGGTGAGAGATGTTTTGGGTATGCGTGATCTCCCCTACATGCAAGCGATTTACGAATTCCTTTGTTTGTCTGACCTAAGAGTGTAATGTCATCACCCCCTCCCATCCAGTCTAGTCAATTCCTCGCCATTGTGTCCCAGTTATACTATCCTTTTGTTTCCGTGCTATTTATACCTGCCCAGCAAGCAGTGGTCACCCATCCGAAAGGGACTACAGGGACCGTGGATTTGGTAGATGTCGCAACCATGAGCAGCAAATAATACCTTCAATAAGTTACCTGCCTAGCCCCTTCCAAACGATAATGTGACCCATTAACCTCGAGCTAGCCACGAGTAATTGGCACCCCATTTTACTAAAATTGAAAAATAACACATTGTAAATAACAATATTGAATATCTGCTCCGTCAAGTGTTACACACGCCTGAGCCTAACAAATAAACGAACTGATTAAAAAAACAAAGGTTTCAATTTTCACACTTGAGGATGAGTTTTTGACAGAAGTTTTTGTGCTGAAAAAATACATATAGGGAGATATCTTGAGCTCAATAAGCAGACCTCCAGTGGAAATTGGTGAATATGCACTGAATACCGAACACTAAGTACACAAGTTATTCACAATTTATTCGACCACTTACCGTAAATCGTTTAGCAACGCACAAAACATTCGATTCTGATAATTTTCTTCCAATTTAATACGGAAAAGTTGCCACTGCTATGTACCTATTTTAATAATATCACGAAAAACATTAATCCCATCTGTGTACATATGTTAATCGTACTGATTTTAATCATGAAAAAATATAAACAAGTTAACGCTCTCCACTACTACACCCAAAATTAAATTTCTCGCATGAAGTAGATCATTTGACAGCACTTTAATTGTGTTGGAAAGCCTGCATATAACCAAGACAAAATGAACGGGTTTGTTTGTTATTCTTCCATGAGAATATTGACAACAAGACTCACCATAACGTTGGGCATAGAATGCTCTATGAATTGAACTAGTGTGCGTGTTAATGTGTATGCTATACAGTATGTGAGCAGTGCCGCCAAATTCAACAGAGTTGGAAAAATATTATTAAATGTGGGATTTTATTTCTCGGTATATATTGAAAAAATCTACAATTAGAAGCATGTTATTATTTATTTAATCTATGGGAAAATAAAATAGTTTAACTTTGGGCGATTTGTAGCACGCCCACAAAACAGGTGATATTGATGTACTGCCAAACCCATTTCATTCGAATAAGAGTCACAATAAAATAGTTTGGCCACATCAAGCGATTACGTCGATTGTAAACACGGTTCAGAATAGGTGCAAGCGTATTTAAATTATTGTGAAAATTAATCCCATAGTTTTCTCGTATTTTATCACGTATTCGTAGATTCTCGTGTGGCTAGTGTAATAAGTGAAGTGTGATTTTTATGGTTTGTGCAATTACGCAACGAAAATGTGTGAGGATAAAGTGCAATTAAAGAGAAAACTTGGAGTCTGGCTCAGGTATATTCCCTAGTACGGTTAGATCAATACGACGAATTTGTAGTGCAAAGGTAAGAAATTGTGTTGAAAATCTGACTGCTCATTAATTTTACGAAATTTAAGTCTCCGAAACTTTTTTGTAGCTTTTAATTATATTCAAGACCTAATGTTATGTGCCAGGATAATATATTTTTGGTTACTGCGTCCGTTTATTGGAGAAATTAAACATCTTTTTACGTTTGAAGTTGGATGACTGCAGAATGTGATGAATATATGTACTATGGTGAACATAGGTTCCGCTTCCCTACTGTACTACTGTTAAACTTTTGGTTTCATTTCAATAGCTGTAGCCAATTTACCAATCAATCTAAAGTGTCGCAATAATAATAGACCCACCCTTTAGATTTCTGAGCCGGCAAACATTTAGAAACAATAAACTGTAATCCATGCTGGTCACCCTACTTCAGAGCGCTTTTACGACTTACTGATCACCATCATCCTGCAGTAGGCCGATGCTGGTACCTGACGAAGATGAAACGCGCACTTTCGCTTAGTAAGAGTTGAGAGTCAAGCAATGCAACAAGACAAAGGAGCTCTTTGCTGTCTGTCGCGTCACGGCCTGTTCCTTCTCCGAAACGAGACAACATATCAGTTCTTTTTTTTCTTCGTTCAATTCTTTCCTTCCCGAAATTTCAAATTTTCCATCCCATCTAACGTTGGCCTATACCGAGGTTTGATGCGGCGGCGGTCTAATTTTGTTTTTAAATGTTTTTCTTTGCTTGTTTTTCGTCAATCCCAGCAAGCGTGTTAACAGGTTGAATCGTTTTTCCAGCTTGCTTTTTTGTTGCTCTTCCTGCACTTCCATTTTAGAGTTGGCAAAGTTTGAGCGATGGAATCTTTCCTTGTTTGTTTCGGTAACTTTTTGCCTACGGAGGTTGTGCTTACTTTAGCTTGGATGATGCTCGGCGTGCGTGGCGGGAGCGTATAAGAAGAAGACAAGGTTTCACTTTCTTTTTATAAATTTTACGATTGAAAGTCTAGTTGAATTGGGGAAAGTTTTTCTTTCGTAAACAGAAGAAAATTGAAATGAAAAATAATCGTTCAAATATACGCCGGCTCAAGAAGCTTTAAAAATGAGACCCGTCACCGGAGAGACGAAATTACCATGAATTCAGAGCTTGCTGTTTGCCAATCGAGAGCGGTAATGACCTTTTTCTAGTTAATAAAGGAGCATCATCTCCGCGGTGTTTGCTTTCTTCTGTCAATGTCTGGCCATTCCGTAGCTCGATGTGAATTTTCAAATACATTATTAAAATTAGACTGCTGTCCTGGTGGAATTTGCATTAAACAAACTCAATTGCTATGCTGGGACGGGCAGGTAGTTGTGCCAAAATCGAGAGCTCGACTCTATTTTCACCTGGGATCAAATCTTTGCCATGGTGTTATGCTGAATGCTATGTCTTTTGTCGTTTGCTTTCCTGTGATGTAGCCTTTGCTAGCATTGGCACAAACATATACAGTTGCAGTCAAAATGACTCATAATTTATGAACTGAGTTGACTAGATGATAAGAGACTTAATAATTAGATTCACTTTACAGTTGTATACATTTGCCAACGTATGACTGAGAATAACAAATAGTTCCAGTTTAATGGTGTTACTTGATTGGAGCTCCGTCGGAGTTACACTACCGTCGAACTGTAATGAAAGGGCACACATATTATTCAGTATCTGATTTGCTAAAAGGTTGCGAAAATTTCGACTGACACTGTTCGTCCTGTAGTTCAAAGGCATACAAAATCCATCTTAAGATGTTCTTCTTGTTGCTTGGCTGCACTGTTGGTGGCATATGTTTGAATACTGAATGTACTATTCCGTCTTATCTCGTACAGTACTGACTGAGCTACAGTGTCAGCTATTGTACATTCCAAATCTGTCGTCGTCGTGCAAGCGAGTGTATCATCAGTCGTTCATTTTCTCCGCTCTTGAGCTAGACTTACATCATGGCCACAAATAGGAAACCGGAAAACATAAATGATGACTTTTTGGATGCCACCAAAATAACATTTTCTAACCACCTAGGCACCAAATCGCGTGGGACCGATGTTGATGATGATCTTGATGTTGCCTTTATGTAAATGCACCTTTATTCGAGCCTTACTTAACACGCTCTGTGTCCTACCTGTGAAACATCGACAGCAAAAAAAAAGAAGTTCAAATATTTGCATTTCGTTACCACCGACGATTTTCCAGACCTACACCCGTGTCATTCACCAACGTCACGATTCACACACAGAATTTTCAATCTACCACCCATTCCACCCCCCACCAGCCTTATAAACCACGTGCTGACCCGGTCTCGTCTTTTTCGTTCTTTTTCATCATCATAGCTGATGCAAACTAATGCACAATGGTCCCACAGCCGTTTCCAAGAAACCCAGCACATTGTCACAGAAAGATGTAGCAAGATTTGTTTGCAGCTATTTTGAGGGAAAAAAAAAAAAACATTTTTAAATTGTCATGTAACATCAGGTATCAATTAGCCACGCAGTTTTCATATTC
The DNA here is from genome assembly GCA_024533555.2 of Aedes koreicus. Taxonomy (NCBI): domain Eukaryota; kingdom Metazoa; phylum Arthropoda; class Insecta; order Diptera; family Culicidae; genus Aedes; species Aedes koreicus. Next base: position 46,049 of record JAHHFK020004510.1, read on the forward strand.
AGTGATGAATCCGTCTAGATTATGTGACAGACTTCTGGTTGTCAGCATTTCAAAGAGCGACTTACAAAGGGCAAACAAACAACTTGTCATTGTATTACATCAACAGGAAGTGTACAAACGAGAAATAGATTTGTAAAGACAAAGGATTTTGCAGTTGCATTGGCAAGATAAGCGTCCTTACCAAATATTGTCTGGAACGAAAAAGGCAGGAATATGTCGTTCACTAATCACCCGGACATTGAGGAGATGGAGAGCATCGGGAACCATCGATCCGAAGAAAAGGTTGCTCCTCTGTTATTGCCACATCAGCTGTACCGAGAACAAACATATGATGCTTAGGACTAACATGCATCCTCAATGTGTAATAAATGATGATCCTAAATAAAGGCAAGACCGGTACCGGCGCCGGCCCCACCCGAATGCAGATCAACTGAGGAAAGGGTAGGAAAGTTTTGACGTAACACTCGCTTTGTTGGGAAGCTGGGAAATCTTCTGAGCTTCCACGAGAAACCACTTGGATGTTGGAAAAAACCGTTGGGTTGGCAGTCTGGTTCTTTTTGGTGAACGATACGCTGAATTCTTGTTTATCTATATACAATATAGGGTAACGGGATGTAATGTCAGCCTAGCTCCTTCATTCGGCCTATGTACCAAAAATGTCATTAATTCGCCGATAATCAACAAAATTATATTCCTATCAGGATGACCGATTTATTTCAAAGCAATTGAGACATAATTGATCAATCAATTTCCTCAACTTTTTAGACAATATGACTATACTGGTTAAGCTGAACAGATTATCTACACTATCTTCGAATGATCTTAATTTGCAGAAATTGAACCTATAAACCGAATAATACAGCCAAGATCTACAGAAAATAGTCACACGTTATAAACTAACAATAACGATGATTTAACAAGAAAACCATAGACCTAATGTTAGGAACATATTTTTTTCCACGTTCCCAACTATGGCCTGTTATATGGAAAGCTTAGTAAAAATGTTGTTATTGGTAAAATGTACAATAAAAATGTCTAAGTTTCGGTTGAAAATTTTCCATATGGGTCATCTTAACACAAACTGAAGGAACAAAATCTGTTTAGAGTGAATTATAATGTTTTGATTATCAAATGGTCGCTAAATCATATGTGAAAATGGCTTAAGTGTTTCTTAGCAATTTTAGTATAGTTTGATTTATGAAATTGTTTGTTGGGTAGAGCGAATACAGCTGGAAACTCATTGAATCAGAAAATCAGAAAAACAAGTCTGTCGAATGGGACGAACTTGCATCCATGAATAGACCCAATTTGGCGCTTATAGACCGACATTACATCCATATCCCTCGAAAGTTTCTGACTTTATAAAATGAGTTGTGTAACTTTTCGTGATACATACTACCAAGTAGCATATTGAACATATCTAAGTGAGTGTATAACTAGTTAAATATCGCCTCCAGCTCAAATACGTTATGAGTTATAGTAAAAAATGTAATCGATTGTTGCATATTAGGCTAAGTCAAGGTACACATAACCTTTCTACTTATATTTTAATATTAATTTCGATTTAAATCAACGGTAAGGCGGTAACGGTGGTCCAATCACGAACTTTAATGTATAACGCCTTAAATATTAAGTTATTTCAAAAAGTATCTTCAGACGAATTGTTCACATAAGTGTTGGGCAAAGTTTGGTATGTTCAAAAACTTTTCATTGCCTACTATGAAAAAAATAAAAACTAACTAACTTTTTTTCCTTAATAGGTAGATAATAAAGTTGTAGATCTACTTAAAATATGAAACTTTGTCGAAGACAAAAACTTTCCATGTTCATGTTTTGGAAATATAAGCATCTTTTGTGATAGCCCCATTAAAATTAGTTTTATTACTTTCCTTTTCATAAAGGGTGTTCCGATCAAAATTTGGTAAAACAATACTGTGTGTGAGTCGATCAAAGTTTTTATTAGGCTGTGTGCACAAATTACGTAACGCATGAAGGGGAGGGAGGGGAGTTGAGCAACCGTTACTTATTGTGACATATGGGGGAGGGGGGGTTTTAAAATCGTTACGTAACAAAATAACCAATTTGAAAAAAAAATCAAAAGTGAATACTAGTTAAGAACTATGTTTAAAAATTCTGGGAAAAAAACACTCTCAATACGTCAAATGAAAGCTTTCAATGCATATTTTGAAAGAAAAATATCGAAACTGAGTCAAAACTTTGTTTTTGTATTATTATTCACGTTTGCCATAATTGTTACACTGCACCAATTATCGCCATAGTTTTCTGGTTCCTTTGATGGCCAATCGCATGTGTTTCTTACGGGAGTGGCGATTTTATTTTAAGGAAAATGGATTATGTCTATCTTTTGATTTCAGACCAAATCTAAAGCTTTGATAAATTGAGACGTACTATTTAAATATGATCTACTAAACGAAATGTAAATATTGTTGTTTCTAAAAGCGCTGCAAAGGAGGCTTCTATTGGAAACAAAAAACACTTATTGTTGAATCAAAAAATAAGATTTTTGGAAGCAATGCACCTTTGCATTGAATCGACCTAAGCGGTGGAATTGTAACAAAAAAAATATATAAATATATTGTTATTTATATTAAAACCATTGAAATAATAATAAATTTTATTTATTTTTCAAAAGATTATGTTATGGAAATTCAAATAAAATATAAAGTAGTACACTCAGTAGCAAAAAAAAGCCGAGCAAAATTTTGCTTCCAAAAAACGCCACGTTCAAACTCCTGTAACTTTGTCTATTATAAACATTTTTGACTGAATTTTTGACAGCCCTATAACTAATGTATTAACCTCATGTAAACAAAATTTCGTATGGTTCGTATGGTTAATAAATTTGAAGATTTGATAACATATGTAAAAAAAAGTCATTTTTGGACATAAAAATTTCTAAAATAAGTACTTCTGTGAAAAATTTAGGTAGCGTAATAAAAATTTCACCATAGCCTAAAAAAGTAAAGGAAATAAATTTGAACTGTTTCCATCAAGTGGCGTTAAATTTGATGCACCAACATGAGTATTTCCATTTTTCACACGGTATTGACCATGGTGAAATATCGGTGCAAAAAAAAAGCCGAGGCTAAGTTACTTTAATGAAATAAGTGGACTGATGTTTGCAATCTTTATCAATTATAAGTTACACAAATAAAATGATTGAACTGTTGTCTGGACAATTTTGAATCAAATGAGAATTAAACATAAAAGCAACAACAATAACAGTTTTTGTGATGTTTTTATAACAATTGAGAAATAGGGGGGGGGGGGGGAGGTCCGTGAGCGTTACGTAATTAAAGGGGGGGAGTCTGGTCACGTGTTACTTATTGTTACATAGGGGAGGGAGGGGGTCCAAAATCCCGTTTTTTTGCGTTTCGTAATTTGTGCACAAAGCCTTATTAAGTCATATTCTTTTTCTTTTTCAATTTCAGTTAATACAGAATACAGGTGAAATATTCAGCTAAGCTTCCTTTTTACCAAATGCGAATTGCCGGGTCTTTCGTTTAACACCTGCCATAAGATTTTGTACAGTCTTCATGTCCACTTTATTCGCCGCAGAATGCCAGTTTGCCTTGAACTGTTTCTCGCTCACACCAGCTTTTTGAGTCTTCGTAAGGTTCCGCTTGACGATGGCCCAATATTGTTCGATTAGGCGGAGCTCTGGCATGTTGGGAAGGTTCTTGTCCCTGGGCACCACTTGAACGTTGTTGACAGCATACCACTCCATGCCCTTTTTTTCCGTAATGGCAAGATGCCAAATCCGGCCAAAATCGAAAGGAACAATTGTGTCGCTTCAGGAAAGGCAGTAGACGTTTTTGTAGGCACTCGCTAAGATAAATTTCCTGGTTGACGGTTCCGGTCGCAATGTAAACGTTGCCCTTCAAGCCACAGGTATAGATGGCCTGCCATACCAGATATTTCTTCGCGAACTTTGACAGTTTAAGGTGCTTGAAAATATCTGCCACCTTTCCCCGTCCGGTTGCCGTAAAAAATTCCTGTCCAGGAAGCTGTTTAAAGTCTGCCTTGACTTAAGATTCATCGTCCTGTACCACGCAATCAAACTTCGTCAGCATCGTCGTGTAGAACTTTCGCGACCGTGCTTTGGCCGACGTATTTTGTTTATCGTCGCGATTTGGAGTCACCACTTTCTTGCAAGTCGACAGTCCAGCTCGTTTTTAGCTCAATCCGTGGTTGAAGGCGCCACTCCCAGCTTCTTTGTGACATCTTGGACCGAGAGGTTGGGGTTCCGCTCAAAACAGCGGGCAACTCTTTTTGTCGTCGCTGTGGCCTCCGGCTTTTGATGCCGGATCCAGCCTTTCCTGGCTGTCGACAAACGTTCACTGAATACTTTTAATACGTTGGTAACAGTTGATTTAGCCACATTCAACAATTTCGCCATGTTGGCGTGAGAGTAGTTTGGATTTTCGCCATGCACGTGCAAAATTTTGATGCGTTGCTTCTCTTCCTTCGACGACATTTTGATAACTGAAGTGCTAATCTACACATGATGCTACACGCACACATCTTCAAAATGAGGGGTGTGCACAAATTTTTAATGCCCGATGAAAGGAAATGCGTCAAGTTTAAGTCGACCAAATTTTGATCGAAACACCCTTTAAATTTTTTTTTTTTTGCAAACTACCGCAACTTTGACTGCATATAGGGGAGAAGGTGGCAAACCGGGAATCAAGAACAGCTACTTATACTGAAGCTTAGACTTAGTACTTTGATCTAGTGAAGGTTTGGTTAGCGCCAATTAATAAATGAGTGAGTTCGTTCACGTTGAGTTGAAGGAAGAGGAGGGTGTGCCTGTGAGCAAACGTGACGTTTGTTTTTTCGCTGCGGTTGAAAATTATTACTAATAATGATGTATTATCTAATAGTAGTATTCGAAACACGTTTTGCGCATCTCGTCAAGTATTTGTAGTTAACTGTGATGAAGTAGGGTTTTGGAAGTCAACCAAGCCGGTCGCGTTTTCTGATCATTAAAAAAATAATCGTGATCCGTGAATTTTGTGAGCACAACAAAAAACTGTCGCAGTTGCTGGGCGATATGTTCGAGGTTATCGGACTCACGGACAAAGAATTCAGGGAATGCGTGAGCGATGCTCACTAGTGCCGAGCTCTGGGCACCGTGATGACTGTTGCCGAGGATCAACTGCTGGAGGAGAGCTACCCTGGGTTGATTTCGGCTGCAGGTGCCGTGCAAGGATCGAGCTACTATCTGGTCAACTACGCTCGCTGTATGTATATATGTATGTGTGCATTTGCGTATATGTGTAAGTATTTATGAATGAATGAGAGGATGAACGTGATTTTCCAACTCCGGCTCGATATTGGTAAGTAATACTTCCAGTCATTCCATTTTAATCAAAGGTAAACTATATTGAACATATATAACCATTCGACAAATATTGAAACTCGCCAATTCTTTGAACGTATATGAAGGTTGTTTGGGTTTTCACCTCTTTCTTCAATAGATATTAAAACAATCATAATTTTTTAAAACAGTTGTAAAAACGTGACGCGCAGAGAGAAGTGGGTCTACGACACATTGTTGGCGAAATGTTTAGTGGAAGTGAATAGGCTTATCTCGCCAACTACCTCAACGCTATACTCTTAGAAAAATCGTGTAAATTTAAGTCTGTTTGGATGCACATAAAAGGAGCGGCCCGTTTGATTGAAATTTGCCTCTGTTCTTAAATTTACATGACCACAAAAATTTAAATGATCACTTACACGACATGACGTAGAGATAGGTTGGGCAACATAAAATGATGTTTCCAAATGCTGCTACTGTAAATGCAAATTCAAATGCTTTTTGATGCCCGTTTAGATGCCAAAGATCTAGCTCTAATAACCGTCGGAAAAAATCAGAATGCGGCAGTAAAATTTAATAAATAAAAAAGGTCCACAATGTCATGGGTTGTCGTAGTAAAATTTAGCTTAATCTTATCCTGTAGGATACATTTTGTCCATTCATACTCAAATTTTTGAAAACATATGAAATTAAATAATGCTAAATCCGGACGTTCGTCTTAAAATATTTTGAGGATGCTTAGCTGTTGCCATGTTCGGATTTAATAATATTACACGCGAATGAACTATGTGCTTAACGCTGTGTAGCCGTGTATCACTGACAAAAAACGTATTCCTACATCATCAATTTTCGAGCATAGCTAAAAGTAATCATGTTATAATCTTTCATGGAAGAGAGCGAATTTGAACTTGTCACCTGTCGTGACGCGTGGAACCGACTGCGTTAAAAATATGTCGGATGTTATTATTACACAAAAGACGAAGATCATGTAAATTTAAGGCTTTCAAATCCCAGTATTCAGTCTTGTGGCTAATTATCAATGCATTACGGTTTAGGATTTAGATAACCAAATATTATCCAAGAAGCTGTTGTAATTGAAGAATTCAGACGTGATTTTGGGTTTGATTATTTTTTTTTTTGGCTTCATTCTGACAAGTTCTCTTTCACTACCCGTTCTTATATTTTCAGACATTCTTCTCTTTTCAGAGAGCGAGTAATGGCGCTATAACCATAAGCCATAGGGAGCTAGGACTATAGTTAATGCTAAAGTCCCAACCGTTTGAAGAGAAATGGAGCATCACTTAACCTTCTTAGACTAGATGCTCCCAACGACCTTTTTTGAATACATTTTTGTTCTGAACACCAAACAGGGCATTCTGTTCAACTATTCTCTCCGACTATTCATTTCCATTTCCCTTTGATATCTACTGAAGGCTACGTGGGTTCCCCGTGTCTTTTTAAGGTTGATACCAAATCCTTCCTATCTCCAACGGTTGCATGGACGTGGCCAGGTGAGCGATCGAGGAGTGTCTTCGTGGAGATTATTGTGTGAAAAAACGTATCAGTAACTGGTCTCGTTTTATGGTGGCATGCAATGTCTTCAACGAATTATTCCTCATCGTAGCTCCATCCACGAGGTGTGCAAACGTCAATGCTAATGCTAATGCTAATGCTAAAGGGTTCGTTCACGTTGAGTTGAAAAACAGCAAAGCTGCTGGTGTTGACCAACTCCCAAGCGAGCTATGAAAATACGGTGGTGAAGCACTGCCCAGGGCGCTACACTGGGTAATTACCAAGATTTGGGAGGAGGAATGTTTACCGGAGGATTGGATGGAAGGAATAGTGTGTCCCATCTATAAAAAGGGCGGCATGCTGGATTGCTGCAATTATCGTGCAGTCGCGCTTCTGAGCGCCACCTACAGGTTGCTCTCCCAAATTTTATGCCGCCGCCTGTCACCAATTGCAAATGAGTTCGTGGGGCAGTACCAAGCGGGACTCATGGGTGCCCGCTCTACTAGGGACCAGATTTTCGCGATTCGGAAGTGCTGCAGAAATGACGCGAATATAACGTACTCACACAGTATATTTTCATCCTTTTCAAATCCGTTTATGATACAATTGATTGAGACCAGCTATGGAAGCTTGTGCACGAATATGGATTTCCGGAAAAACGGTTGATCAAAGCCACGCTGGATCGAGTGATGTGTGTTGTCCGAGTATCAGGGACACTCTCGAGTCCCTTCGAATCTTGGAGAGGGTTACGGCAAGATGATAGATTGTCGTGTTTGTTGTTTAAAATTGCATTGGAGGGTGTGATTCGAAGAGCTGGAATAGCCACGAGTGGCACGATCTTCAGGAAGTCTGTCCAACTATTTGGCTTCGCCGACGACGTTGATGTCATAGCACGTAACTTTGAGACGATGGCGGAAACGTACATCAGACTTAAGGCTGAAGCTGGTAGGATTGGGCTTGTGATTAATGCGTTGAAAACAAAATACATGAAGGGAAGAGGCTCACGAGAAGACAATGTTAGCCTCCTACTACGAGTTCCGATTGACGGTGATGAAATAGAGGTAGTAGACGAATTCGTGTAGCTGGGTGACCGCCGATAACGACACCAGCAGAGAATTACAAAGGCGCATTATGGCTGGCAATCGTGCCGACTCCGAAGGACGAACAAGGTTCGCCGAACTACAAAGTTGACCTTCTACAAGACATTAATTAGACCGGTAGTCCTCTACGGCCATGAAATATGGACATTGCTCGTGGAGGATAAACGCGCCTTTAGTGTCTTTGAACGGAAGGTGTTGCGTATGATCTACCGTGTAGTGCAGATGGACGACAAAACGTGGAGGAAGCGAATAAACCACGAATTGCATCAGTTGCTAGAAGAAACTTCCATCGTCCACATCGTTAAAATCAATCGACTACGGTAGGCTGGGCATGTCGTAAGAATTTTTCATGACAGCCCAGTTCAAATGATTTTCAATAACGATCCGATGGGCAGCAGAAGAAGAAGCGCGCGACTAGCAATTTACAACTATCAAGTAGAAGGAGCCTTCGCAGACTGTAAGGCTGGCAAAGTGGACCGAATAAAATGGAGGCAACTTCTGTGTACAGCAGAAGCAACTCCGGCCTTGGCCTGATTAGTAAGGTACGTAAGCAACTGCCCCTACTATCGTATAGAAATGAATCTGGAGAGAATCCATAAACATCACCTTTGCTCAAACTAAGCCTATCGTCCTCGTCTGCTCTAGCGTGCTTCTTCCGTTGACTGATCTGGAGCGCTTGCTCCTCCTCAAATGAAAGCCCCGGCGCTTGGGGGAGGAACCCACTCGCTTCAACTTAGTTCGGTGTGCAAAGTAAACTCTCCTTACAATTGAAACCAGAAAGATATGTCAAGAATTGTTGTATATGTAGTTGTAGCCTATACTGTACATCTGAATTCTGTATTGTTTATAAAGTTAGTTGCTATTGTGCAAGCAAACAGTCTACATGTTTTCTGCAAACTATCACTCCGTATCAGATCACAACATGGCGCAGCCGGTTATATAGTTATGAAAATCAAAAAACAACCTACGCCAACGACCCCGGAAAAGCCTAACCTTCAGATTACATTGAAACGGCAAAGAGTGCCACATAAAGCTTATTTGGAGAAGTTTACAGTCGAACAGTATGCGCGAATAGCTACATTGCGGCCAATCGGCAGACCTCGCCGAACAGTTTTTTCATCACTCCACGAGTCCATCGAAGAGCCTAAAGATTGGACTCGGAAGAAATGCGATACTTTGTTTTGGGTGTAGCTTTTTATCGCGTGGGTAATAATTAATGAAATTTTGGCTAATACTAGTTTAGAGTGTGCAAAATTGTTTATGTGTTTATCTGTGCAAAATTTTATCGCGATCTGTCAAGTAGTTTTCAAGATGCATTCGAAGCAAGAAGAGCTACGCTAGCAAATCTTGGGCGCGGTGATCGATAATCCTGATCAGTCGCACAGATGGATCGGCTAAAGGCTTGGAATCCACCATTCCAACGTGTCCCGCGTTCTGAAGATGTTTCAGGAGACGAAGACCATCGAGCGGCGTGCTGGAAGCGGCCGAAAACCGAAAACGGAATACCCAGAGAAGGCGCGGAAGATCAGCAGTACTTTAAGAATAACCCAAACCTTTCCACCCGAGACGTGGCCAAAAAGGTCAATTCGTCGAAGTGGTTTGCCCAGCAGACCATGAAGCGGGCTGGGCTACGTGTTTTTAAGGTCAGGAAGGCGCCAAACCGCACTGACAAGCAAAACACGGTGGCGAAATTGCGTGCGCGGAAGCTGTACCGTGAGTGGCTGGTCAAGCCAGGCTGTCTCGCCATGGACGACAAGACATATATCAAGGCGGACACCAAACAAATCCCTGGCCTCGAGTTTTTTGTTGGTACGTCCCGCATGGAGGTTTCTGAAGAGAAAGATGGACAAATTCGCGAAGAAGTACCTGTTGTGGCAGGCGATTTGCGAGTGCGGACGGGACAGCAAGCCGTTCGTTACAACCGGCACCATAAACGGGCAGATTTATCGAGAGGAATGCTTGCAGAAGCGCTTGCTGCCCTTCCTCCGCTCTCACCGTTGTCCCACGCTGTTCTGGCCGGATCTCGCTTCGTGCCATTACGCCAAGCCTGTAATGGATTGGTACGAAGCGAAGGGCGTTAATGTGGTCCCGAAGGAGGCGAACCCGCCAAATACACCAGAACTTCGTCCGATCGAAAAGTTTTGGGCGATAATGAAGAAGAAGTTGAAGAAAAGCGGAAAAACATTCAAAACCGATGAAGCTTTGAAGAAAAACTGGGAGAAATTGTGTAAGGAAGATGGACAAAGCCTCGCCCAAGATCTCATGAGCAGTGTTAAGATAAATGTACGAGCATTCAGCTTGAGGGAGGAAATTCAAAAAATAAATTAATGCAAAACATAGCTAATATATAGTTATTAAATCCCTGAAAATTTGAGAAATATCCGATTTAATATGAATTTTTGGTGATCATTTTTGTGTGTCTCATTTTTTCCGCGTCCAGTCTTTATCCTTTACTATCTGCAGTGGGATTGGTGTTTTGTTAAAACTTTGGTGAGATCTTTTTGTAACCACACATTCTTTCTTTGTGCACACAAAACCCTTTGGGGGCGCGCGCTTTTTTTTTTTACTGCAAAAATTTTTTTTTTGTGTTTCTGGGTGTGTTTTTGTTTTGTGGAAACATCTGTGGTTTAAATTTAATATTTTTTTTTTTTTTAAATATGTGTGAATAATTAATTACTGTAGCAAATTCACCAACAATGCTTGCCCTCAAAAGCAATTGAATGGGTAAAACTTGATCCAGTTTGAAACATTTTCAAAAAATATTTTCATATTCTTCAACCTCGTTTTCCTCGGGATAAGCAAATTGTTAGATAGGTCCTTTTGAAAAGTTACGCGAGAATTATTTCCCGAGTAAGGTCTGTATCCGCAATAATCCGGACACCTCAAAACATGAATAAAACATAAATTTCGCATTATATTTCCGTCGTAGTTGTTTATTTCAGATTCATGGGATGTGTTTTAACAATTCGTGAAGACAAAACATAGTTATTCGGTATTTACATACAATTTTCGAACTTTGCACTTAACTCCGTCCATAAGGGTTTGTACAGACTCTTCAAAAATCGTAGAAGCCGTCTTTGTCCAAATTTGCTGGAAGTGTCCTATTTTTCTGGATCAACGTCCAACTTTTAGGAGCCATGTGCTCGCGATGAGTTCAAGCTTGAATCTAATTTTTGCAAACTGTAGTTGGAATACTGGATGTATCACATGGGAGTAAAGGGGCTCAGTTTAGACGATGCCATTGGGGTAGTAACAGTAAGACAGCATCCGTGGGAACAGTTTAAAGAGCCCCAAGCCGAAGGCTACAAAACGACCAAAAATTCCATGTCGAGAAGAAGAAACTTGGGACAAAAACCTTAAATCACGTAAGAATTCGATAACGAGTTCATTGGTGGTCAAAGTGCCCAGAACCTCATTGATTATCGAGAATGTTATCGGAACCCCCATAACGTCAAAAATCACATAATAAATTGAGCTTTGTATAAAAAACACCATAGGTGGATTAATTCAGCTTCTTACTACTTATGGAAAGGAAGACAAGTTCCCATTTCGAGACATCTTGAAGAAACCTGTTAAAAAAAAACACTATTCCAGTTACATTAACATGCCCAAGGGGTCATTTGAATATATTCGAGATGCTAATTCTTGAGGATCCACTAATGTATTTTTTTCTGGTCTCCAGGAAGACTGGCCTACACTAAGGTTTATATCCGCAATAATCCGGACACCTCAAAACATGAATAAAACATAAATTTCGCATTATATTTCCGTCGTAGTTGTTTATTTTAAATTCATGGGATGTGTTTTAACAATTCGTGAAGACAAAACATAGTATTTGAATAACATTTTCGAATTTTGCGCTTAACTCCGTCCATTAGGGTTTGTACAGACTCCTCAGAAATCGTAGAAGCCGTCTTTGTCTAAATTTGCTGGAAGTGTTTGATGTCTTTGATTCCTTGCTTCTTTCCAGAAAGCTTCCGCTTCATCAGAGCCCAATATCTCTCGATTGGTCGTAGCTCTGGGCAATTTGGCGGGTTTGATGTTTTTGGTACAATGTTCACTTGATTTGCTTGGTACCACTCCATCACAGATTTAGCATAGTGGCATGATGCCAAATCGGACCTGCACAAAGGTATTTCTTTGTGACTTTTGATGAAGGGTAGCAATTGCTTCTGCAGACACACTTTCTGATAGATCTCCTTGTTGATTGTGCCTGTAGTGACGAAAGATTTACTCTTTTTGCCACACGTGCAAATTGCTTGCCACACTAGGTATTTCTTGGGATATTTCGATGCCTTCTTCGTTCTGAAATGCTCTGCTGTAGCATTTCTGGCCATAGCAGAATAAAAAGCCAACCCTGGAAGCTGCTTGAAATCCTCCAGGACATAAGTTTCATCGTCCATTACAACGCCAGAAAACTTCGTCAAATATTCGCAGTACAAACGTCGAGCCCGTGATTTTGCTGTCAAGTTCTGTTTGTCGTTGCGATTTGGAACTGTTTTTACTCTATACGACTTAAGTCCCAAACGTTGCTTTGATTTTTGGACAAAACCAGGCAACATCCCTATTTTACGAGCCACCGTTCGAATGGAGAGATTTGGGTTTTTCGTAAATATCCTTTTCACCTTTCGGTCCATGACAGTATCGGCGCGTCCAATGTTTTTGTCACTTCTCGGTTTCCTCTCCACCGTCAAACGTTCCGAAAATGATTTGAGCACAGTGAACAGTGGATTTAGGCAAATCCAATTTTTTCGCAAGGTCCTGTATTGACAAGTCAGGATTTGCCGTACGCCCGTACAAAATTCGCTCGCGCACTTGTTTTTCTTTCGTCGCCATCTTGAATACTAAACATGAAATGTAAACATCAATCATAGTCTTTTTCATCATAGACTCTCAGCTATACCACAGTGAAATTTTTTCTTCCTTCATGAACTTGTTGCACCGAAGAGTTAATCTCGCGTTGGAAATAATTTAATGAAGATAGTACAGTTTTTGTGCGAGGGTGTCTCTTTTTCCGAACGAAAATTCATCAAAATTAATAAAGACCCAAGCCAGATGAAAACAAAAGCGACCAAGAAACGCAAACTGGAGGATCATCGAATGATGAAGGAATTCAATTGAAAGATAGCATACCTTCGGATGACCGGTTCATAAGATAAGTTGAAACTTGTCAATTGAGGTAAAATTCAAATAATGATTTTTTCTAACTTTCAGACGAAGTGGCGTCCGGCATCTGATGAAGAATTTGAAAACGGTATCTCTTCAACATTGGTCTGAACCGACGGCAGAACGTTGGAAAACGCAGTTGGTTGTTATTCTACTTGCTAAGATCTTTATACCGGTAGTTACTCTAGTGAATACTGCCATATGTAGATGAGGTTGCATACTTATAAACACAAAAGATTTCTGTCAGTAGTTGATAATAAACACGTTTCTTGTAAGACAGTTATCCTTACTTTACCTCTATAGAAGTACATAAGTTACTATATTTAGCCTCCTCTCAGGAGCTCCTAATTTTTATATTCTGGGTAACACTCCTTCTCCTTAGCTTCTTTCACTAGGCTCATAGTCTTGTTTTCCCTCTGTTTTCTTGAAACGCTCTTTAGCCTGGTTCAGCGAACTCCTTTTGACCTTCATCAGCATGTCTGAATAACGTTGATGTGATCAAATTTTTCACGACGCAGCCACACACATTGCAGTAGTATCCACCGGATTGGAACGATGTGGTACTTCTGTTGATGACCATGCTTTTACCCAGCTACTCGCGCTGTTTGAGCAGCTGTTTTTAATAGGTTCTACGTCTGAAAATTATCCCTCGAAACCATAAATTTTTCCACAGAATATTTCAGAATTCATACCGTCTTCAGAAGTGGTTGATGTTTTTTTTTTTTTCAAACAATCGTAGAACTTTTCTCCAGCATCGACGTACTTTTTTAGATTCGAGGACTACCACCGTTATAGACGTTTGATATTGGACATCCTGCCAATATGAGATTAGAATGTCTCGCTCTTTTTACGATTCCTTCGTTGACGTTTCCGACGGCCCTTCAGTCGGGCAGCGGCAGTGAACTAGGTCCGGATCGTCATGCTGCCATTTGAAGCCCACTGCGATTGGGATCAAAGTTTATCAAAGATTGTCTAAAACACAGTACCCAACTCAACCTCCGCAGATCCGTGACAGGCGACAAATAGGCTTTTCTCGAACCTAGGCGACTGACGACGAGCAACACGCAGTTGCCGAAAATGTCTGGAGTTATCACTATTATGGCTGTCATGAGTATCATTAATCGTAATTTCCGCTGCTACCGATGGATCTCTCCGATTGGTGTTCGATCGAACAGTATATCAAAGTTGTGCAGCAGTTGACTTCCTTCGGCTTCCGACAAGTTCATGTAATTGAGACAAATCCCGTTGCCCTTGATGGATTTTCAGAGATCTCCTATGCTTGTGTAATTTTTGTTCGGTAGCCGATGAGCCGGAAACAGCTTCATCAATAGCTTCATTTAGAAGGATCCAGGTTGAAAAAAGCAGAAGACACCGAGTGGTGAAAAATCTGACAGCTCCCATGTTAAAGTATAGGGCGAAACTTTTAGAATGCTTCTATAAAATTCAAATGAAATTCTAATTAAAAATGGTTTATTGTGTGATGTAAGAAAAATCCAAAACTACTCAATAAAGTTTCAGCAAAATAAAAATAAAATTAAAAGACTGCCCCTACATTCTTACATCATACAACAAACCGCTTTGAATTAAAATTTCATTTGAATACTTTAGAAGCATTTTAAAATTTTCGTCCTATACTTTAACATGGGAGCTGTCAGATTTATCACCACTCGGTGTCTTCTTCTTTTTTTAAGTTGGATTCCTCTATTGTGCAAACATATTTGACAAACCATAATGAAGGGTATCACACTATTTGACAAATGCTGTACAAATTAGGGGATTGGGTCAGCTACCAAGCGACCGTCGACAGCTCCTGCAAGGACAACCCTGAAAGCATCGATGAAGTCTTCGCCAGCATTACCGCCGCCGCCTCAGCTTGCATCCCAAAATCGAGCTCCAACGTCGGCAAGAGAGCCCTCCACTACTTGTCAGACGAGACCAAGACGGCGGTTAAAGCCAGAAGGAAAGCCCTCCGTGCTCTCAAACGACTCCCAGACGGACACCCCGGTAAAGCGGAAGCCTCAAGACTGTACCGCGACAAGCGTAACTCCTGCCGCGACACCATCAGGGCAGCTAAGAAGGCTAACTGGGAAGAGTTCCTTGACGGTATCAGCCCCAGGGAAACGGCCACAGAGCTATGGAGGCGCGTCAACGCGCTCAGCAGAAAACGATCCCGGCACGGAATCGGGCTAAAAATCAACGGTATTACCACCACAGACCCGCTAACAGTGGCCAACTCCCTCGGGGGCTAATTCCACCACCTATCGTCGATCGACGCATACCCGGCCGACTTTCGGCGCAAAATCACCTCCGCCGGCGGTCGTGTGAAGGACATTCAAATACCCGACACCGACATCGATCTCCCCATCAACCGACCTTTCCAAATGGAGGAATTAAACTTCGCCCTCTCCCGTGCGAAGGGAAACTCAGCTGGTCCCGATGACATCGGCTACCCGCTCCTGGTAAACTTACCATTGAGCGGCAAAACCACCCTGCTCCATCTCCTCAACAAGGAATGGACAGAGAATAGCCTCCCCAACTCCTGGTCTCATAGCCTGGTCGTCCCGATCAAGAAGGTGGGCAAACCGGGCGCTTCGCCGGAAGACTACAGGCCCATCTCCCTGACATGCTGCGGCTCAAAAATCCTGGAACGAATGGTCAACCGGCGGCTCCACTCATTCCTAAAATCCATCGGACTCCTCGACAACCGACAACACGCCTTCCGCCCCAGATTCGGAACCACCACCTACCTGGGCAACCTCGGACAAGCGCTCCAGCAGGCCCCCCAGGACGGGCACCACGCTGAAATCGCCACTCTGGACATCGCCAAGGCGTACAACCGAGCCTGGATGCCGGACGTCCTCAGGCAATTAATCACGTGGGGCCTCTCCGGCCACGTCATCCACTTTTTCGGAACTTCCTCCAGTACCGGACCTTCCAGGTCATCATCGGCAACCATCGCTCCGACACCTTCATTGAGGAAACTGGCGTCCCCCAAGGGTCGGTCATTGCGGTCACCCTATTCCTCATCCGGATGAACGGTGTCTTCGACCGACTTCCGGCGGGTATTTTTATCTTTGTTTACGCCGACGACATCGTCCTCATGGCCGTAAAGGCGACGTTTGTCGCCCTAAGGCAGAAGCTGACCCAAGCTATCCGCGCCATCTATCACTAGACCTCAGTATCCGGCTTCGACCTCTCTCCGGAGAAATGCTCCTTCGCACATATATGCGGAAGCAACCACCGATCTTTGACCACCCCCATCACCCTCAGCGACCACCGTATCACCCAGCGTTCAAGCGTCAAAGTGCTTGGCATCAGAATCGACCGTACCGTCTCCCTCCGCCAACACTTCGACGATATCAAAACCGCCTGCAAGACCCGTCTAAATCTGCTCCGAACTATCGCCGGACGCCACCGTCACACCAACCTGTCAACCAGACTACGAGTCGCCTCCGCTATCGTTAACAGCCGCCTAACTTACGGCCTTGAACTGACCTGCTTCGCCAGCTCCCAGGTATGGGACAAACTGGCCCCCACGTACCACACCGCTATCCGAATCCCATCCGGACTACTGCCATCAACCCCCAGTGACGCCGCGTGCATCGAGGCCAGCGTCCTCTCCTTCCGTTTCTTCATTACCTCCTGCATCGCCAAGCGAACCAGAGCGGCTTCCTAGAAAAGACAGCTGGATCCAGCGAGGGAGACCACCTCCTCGAGGAGGCCAACCGACTCCTCTCCGTTATGGCCAATCAGGAGCTCCCCCGGTGGCCAGGGTCCACTGGTGTGGAGACAAGGATTGGGATCAGACCCAACCACACTTTGACCACACCCTCCAGAGAGCTTTCAAGGCCGGTGCTAACCCCCTGGCAGTGCAGGCAACGTTCCGGGAACTCATCAACCGGAAATACCTGACCCACCAAATTCGGTACACGGACGGATCCGTCGACTCCGGGAGAGTCGGCATCGGGATAACCGACGGCAACTCCGCCCGGTCCCACAGGCTCCCGCCGCAATGCAACATCTTTTCGACCGAAGTTCTGGCCATCCGATCGACCTATTGCCATCTTCACCGACTCCGCCAGCGTCATCGCAGCCCTGAAATCCCAAACACCCACACACCCCTGGATCCAGGCGATACTCCTCCCCCCCCCCCCCTGGAACCACCATCAGCTGGATCCCCGGCCACTGCGGCATCCCCCGGAAACGAGGAGGCCGATCAACTGGCGGCAATCGGTAGAAGGGCGAGGCTTGTCACGAAAACGGTCCCCGGAGACGACCTTAAAAAGTGGATCAACGACGTCGTCTGGACAGCCTGGAGCAACGAGTGGGCCCAGAACCGTAGCTTATTCACCCGAAAAATCAAGGCCACCGTCCGCAGAGGCACGGACCCCCCGGACCATCGACAGCAGGTCGTCCTCTCGCGGCTCCGGTCTGGACACACGTTATTTTCCCATAACATGAGCCAAAATGGCCCCTTCCGAACGGTCTGCACCCTCTGCAACGTGCACCACTCAGTGGAGCATGTAATCTGCCACTGCCCTCGCTACGAAGGCCCACGGGCCCTCTACGATATCCCGGCCTCACCAAGGGACGCTCTGGACGACGACCCCTGCAGAGTGGCAGCTCTGGTATGTTTCCTGAAGGACTGCCAACTTTTTGACAGCACCTAGCCCGCCCGAAAACGACCAACTACGACGAAAACCCAGCCAAGAACACAACGCAACGAGGAGGGGTAGTGGGTCTGCCGGTGATGGACCACTCAGTGATGCCTGTCCCCGGTGGGTGCCCCCCCTCTCTCAAACCAGCCACCGACCCTCAATACCACCCACCGAACACCGACCACTGACTTACCCCGTCACGACCCGGACACGACCACGGAATCCGAATCAACCAACCCCTCTAGACATACCGACCGGCACCCCATGGACCAGACCCCGAACAACAACGACCCCGACCGCCTTACAATGACACGAAACCGAACACCGCTAGTACCACCACGCCAAGTAAACCCACTCGACATGACATGCTATGGACAGCCCCCCAAGAAACACTCTGCTACCCACAAACTCCGTAATTTTAAGCTTTACATTGTACCCTAAGGATTTCTTCGAAACCCCTCCACTTGGCTGGACCCCTCTGGCCCAGCCTCGTATCTTTTTTACAAGAGACGAACCAGCCTCCGGCTGAAAGTCTCTTTAATAAAGACATCCATCCATCCATGGGGTGCACTGTTTCCCACATCATCAGAGCCTTACTTTCCATCTCACATAGGAAAGTTACACAGCCAGCAAAACGGAACTTTTGCCGAGGATGAAAGATGGATGATTCCCTCGGCTGTTGGTTTCCGCCTTTGCCATGGACTTGCACTCGAACTCTTTTCGCGCTCAACTTATATCTCGCATTCAAATTTGTTTGAAGAAAAGTCAGGTGTCGGCCACAGGAGGAATCAAATATTAACATAAAAAAACAGCCGCACCATGGCATTTAGATCATTATAACCTTCATTACGGTCGTTAAAAATTCCTCTGATATGTAAAGCAGATTCCAGTGTGGTTGCCTGGTTACGGTGGTTTCGTTGGGAAATCTCAGAGTGTAATTCACCACCAGCAGCACTTTCATGCCCATCCTGGCGGTGGCTGATGGCGAGCTTATTCCTCGACACCTTTCAGCTGTAGAATTTTCGGACGATGCTGCATAAATAAGGATGGAATGGGGGATGCTGGTGAGGCAATTTAAAAGTTTGACACTTTAAATTTTCTCGAAGCTATTTGAATTTCGCCTCTCGAAAATTAACTCAATTGGTTTAACGTTGTACCTATCGCTTTTCTGAGTAGGCATGAACTAAGAGATGTACTTTAATACTGTGAAGTTAAAGTGTCGGATCGGAGTGTTTTCAGTGCAAATGGAAAAAAAAAAATTGCAGTCATAAGGCTTATCAACTCAGGGGTACTAGATAAACAGCTTTTTGGTGGTTCTCAAGGTTTCCTACTGAGACATGACCTCAAAACGAGTTCATAATGGATGCAGGTTATTGAGGCTATAGCACAACATACTACACAACGCAGTAAGTTGCTGTCCAAATCAATGTTCAACGATGATCTGTTGAGCAAGATCCTTGCACGCGCAATGCTTTCGCTGCTATATTCATCGAACGGAGGAAAGTATTAAACAGGATCCTAAATCGTTTTGGGCGTACGTAAAAAATCGAAAACAGATGAATGGAATTCCTCAACGTGTGTATTACAAGGAGTCTACAGCTGAAGCCCCACTTGATGCGGCACACTTGTTTTTGTCTTTCTTTCGAAGTGTGTTAAGTGAAAAATGTACCTGAACAGCCTGCCGCGGTACGACCTGAACCTTGCACCTTTCAATTTTTCTCCGAGGGATGTTTTCGAAAAGTTCCAATCGATAGACGCTTCAAAAGGTGCCGGACCAGATCGCCTTCCACCACTCTTTGTCAAGAAATGCGCCGAGTCGCTTGCAGTACCCGCAAGTATAATTTTTAATCGATCCATGGTGGAAGGAACTTTCCCAAGTTTATGGAAGAAAGCTGCAATTACTCCTATTCACAAAGCGGGGAGTATTCATGACGTAGAGAACTATCGTGCTATCGCAATTTTAAATTGTGTACCAAAGGTTTTTGAGAGTCTCATTCACGATTCTCTCTATCCAAAAGTGCAACACGTCATCTCCGAACACCAGCATGGATTTGTAAGGAAACGTTCGACAACAACTAACCTTATGGCTTACGTTTCCTTGCTTAACACCGCACTCGAGAAGCGTCAGCAGGTTGATGCCATTTACGTTGATTTTGCCAAAGCTTTCGACAGGGTGCCGCATTTTCTGGCAGTTGCAAAATTAGAAAAAATGGGATTCCCGGAGTGGTTGACACGGTGGATACTTTCCTATCTCACTGAGCGTAGTGCATTCGTACGCACTAATGGAGTGACTTCGGACCCTTTCATAGTCACATCGGGCGTACTCCAAGGAAGTCATTTGGGCCCGTTACTATTTGTTCTATTCGCCAACGATATATGCAGTACTGTTAAGTCCCAAAAGTTTATGTTTGCTGACGACCTGAAATTCTTTCGAGTAATAACCTCATTGGTTGATTGCTGTGCCATCCAAGCGGATATCGACCAACTGTTAAATTGGTGCTTACTCAACGGAATGGATGTGAACGTACGGAAATGTAGTGTCATCTCATTTTGTCATACAAGAAACACTACCGCGTTTGACTACAAAATGACTACAGCCAGCATCCGTAGGGTTGATACTGTCAAAGATTTGGGCATTCTACTAGACAGTAAGTTGAATTTCAGTCAACACGTCGCTACAACTACTGGTAAAGCATATGCGATGCTTGGCTTTATAAAACGAAACACGCAGCAGTTTGAGGACGTATATTGTTTGAAAACGCTCTACTGTTCGCTTGTACGCAGCGTACTTGAGTATGGTGTGCTTGTGTGGGCACCTTACCATGCTGTCCAGAGCAGTCAGATCGAGCGAATCCAAAAGAACTTTTTGCGATACGCTTTGCGAATGCTACCATGGAACGACTCTGTCCGTCTGCCACATTACGAACAACGATGCGCCCTAATAAGATTGCCTTCTTTGGCAAACAGGAGAGTGTTACTGCAACGTCTTTTCGTGTTTGACGTCTTGAACAACAATGCAGACTGTCCTGTGCTGCTGAGCAAAATTCAAATCAACGTTTCTTCTAGATCAACTCGGCGTGCAGATTTTCTTCGACTTCCATTGCATCGCACCGTTTTCGGACAAAACAACCCATTTGAAATTTGCTGCCGTCGTTTTAATGAAGTGACTGTGCAATTCGATTTTAATGTGTCTAAGACTATTTTCAAAATTAGAATAAGTACATAGTAAGAACTGTCTGTGCGATAATTTAAATTCGAAGACCAGAAATAAAGTAAGTAAAAGATGACGCTGTTGGTGGGCAGCAGTTCTAAGACAGATCCAATTTTGAATTAATGGTTTCAGAGAGAAATTTAGTTGTTCTTCATTTTTAGCTTGTAGGTACCGTGCTGCATTAATACCCGGGCAGCCTATTCGGACATTTAATTTTAAATAAACTAACGGGTGGCCACCAAATAACGGGAATGACCTAAATACTTTTCTATCACAACAATGGTTCCAGAGAAATGTCAGATAATAGAACAATAACACTGGTCGATAAAATCCGAAAAAAGTCTTGAGACCCAGAGCTCCATGTCAGTTTCCGTTAGCTTGGGTCCCAAAACCACCGAATATCCTATTTTAACCTTAAGCAATTTGCATTTTTCTTCACAAATTGGAATCAAAAATTGAAATTTTGATATATTTTGAGAACCACTCAAATAACTGTCTCAGCTTAAATGTAAATGCTCAAGAAGCATTTTTATGCCCGACATGCGCGGAATCCCTTGATGGCGGATTCAAATGATACATGGGCCTTTGTTGCTTCATAAGAAAATATCTCGTGATCGCTCGTATGTAGGAAGTTACTTCTTTAGGCAAAGTTGTTCAGTAGATCAAGGCCTTTAGGATGGTAAACTTAATAGTTCAGAATTATCTCACGACGCGGCGCACAGTGATCGGAAAAGCCTTTTTTCACGGTGAAATTAATAACTACTAAGGGTTACGTTTTCGAATCATAGCGTCTTCTACAAAGTTGTACATAAACAAGTTGTACATCTTGTGAAGATAATTTCGTAGTTTCAAACTTTACCGCTAGGGCGGCGCTGTTGCTAACTTTTGAACGAAACACAATAGAAGAGTGATGTCAGAAGCAAGTTTGTAGGGAATATAATTTCAAGCAGCTTTGCTCACGACACATTTTTTCTAGCTCTTCATTCGACCATGATAGAGCTATTTTTCTGCTTTAAATCAGGGTGTCTCTAAAAATGAGTTTTTTTTTATTATAACTTTTTTGTTTCTCATTTTGAGGAAAGGTGATCATCAAACAAAATATAGAAAACGTTAT
This sequence comes from Aedes koreicus, assembly GCA_024533555.2. Classification (NCBI taxonomy): domain Eukaryota; kingdom Metazoa; phylum Arthropoda; class Insecta; order Diptera; family Culicidae; genus Aedes; species Aedes koreicus. Next base: position 68,151 of record JAHHFK020004510.1, read on the forward strand.
AACTAACTAAAAACATGCGTTTTTTTCTTTTCGACCTAATGATTGTTTAGGCGAGAATTGGCCAGAAAATCATCAAATTATTGTTTTAATGGGTATCAAGGAACAATTTGCTATATACTACTGTGTTCAAAAAATAAGGTGACTTTTTAATTTAAAAATTGCGCGTTTAAGATATTGTCCAAAATTTTTTTTTTTACTTTGGTAGGCTTGTTAGTGACATATATTTGGCATTTCATGACATTCCCTCCATAATTAGTTTATTTACGCTTGTGTTTTCTAAACGACCAAAAGTGCTTTCGGCGATTTTTACATTGTCTGAATTTGTTGAGCAAAGAAGTGCCATTAAATTTTGTTTGCGGAACGATATTTCTGCTGCTGAAACGTTGAGGATGGTGCAAAAAGCCTTCGGTGAGTCAGCCATGTCGAAAAAAAATGTTTATAAGTGGTACAATGACTTCAAAGACGGTCGAGAACGCGTTGAAGACTTGCAACGGCCAGGACGGCCATCGACGTCAACTGATGAGCAACACGTGAAGAAAATCAAAGAGTTAGTGTTTGAAAATCGACGATTAACAATTAGAGACCTTGCCGATATGCTTGGCATCTCAATTGGATCGATTCAATCGATTTTTAAGGATCAATTGGGCCTCAGAAGAGTCAAATCGCGTTTGGTGCCGAAATTGCTCAATTTTTTTTTTGAAAAACAACGCCGCATTGATGTGAGCGAAACAATGCTCTCTGACTATCAGGATCGCTCCACAACCACCGTATTCACCTGATTTGGCTCCGTGTGACTTCTGGCTTTTTCCAAAACTCAAAAGATCACTTCGAGGACACCGTTTTGTATCAATTGAAGAGATTCAAAGAGAATCGCTGCGCGGGGCATCCTGGAAGCCGACTATATGGCCTGTTTCGCGGATTGGAAAAAACGCTGGCATAAGTGCATTGCATCAGAGGGGGACTACTTTGAAGGGGACGAAATAGATTTTGATGATTAAATAAAGATTTTTTGAAATATAACAAAAGTCACCTTATTTTTTGAACAACGTAGTAAATGAGCCCGGGCACTCCTGGGGCATACGAGCGGAGACTGCTTAAAATCGGACATGTTTTTCGTTAAAATTACCCCCAACTATTGAACAATAAAATATAACCAAACTCTTAGTTCAACAAAAACATGCATCATATTTTCTCTACACTTCGTGTGAAAATTATTTTATCCTAACAATTGAAACTAAGAAGTTAGAATGAAAGAACTGATTTTTTAGGGACACCATAATCTACACCAGCTAAATAGCTCCAAACTAAACTGCCGCTCTTCGCATGTCCGTCCCATGTCGATTTTTTGTGATTTCGATTTTTTTGCAGGAATTAGCTTTAAATTATCTGAACTTTCAGAAAAACTGATAAAAAAGTAGGCTTTGTTCCTGAAATATGGAAAATCAAAACCCGTTTGTTTTGTCCCATGTCGAAAATATTCGCATAACAGTCACGTGTTTTTCGTTGAATCGTCGAGGGCCAACTGAAGTTTCAAAGTGTTAATTTTTTGTAAAGTATAAACCGTACTATGCAGTAGAAGCAGTAGAGTAACACGGGGGAGGGGGGGGGCTTAGGATTCAACCCCCCCCCTGCCTTGAACCGCAACTTTAATAGGAAATTTTCTTTTCTGTAACTACTTTTTTCAAAAAATTTCGACCTGAATGCCACCAGATATGCCACTGAGCAATGCTTCTTTTTGATCATTAAGCTTTATATCAAACTCATATTGCACGTTCAATTTGCTTTATTGATATTTATTTGAAAACACTCCATTTAAAGTTCATAGTAACACCATCACCAAACCAATTATGTTTCCTTTTGCTCAGGGAGGTCATTCCAGAACTGCTTCTGCTCCTCTTTGATGACCGGCAAAATAACATTCAGAAGCGCCTGCTTACGCTCGGTACTTATACCGATCGGTTGTTTGCGACGCAGAATGTTAGCCAAACTGAAATATTTATCATGAACTGTCTTCATTTGCTTCTTGGACATGATGCAGCAAGAAAGCATTTCTCCGCTGTCATCTACTGAGCTGCAGTAGCTCATTTCAAAGCTACCTTTTTTGAGAACAATCTTTCTGATATTCTCGATGTATGGCCGTGTTTTGCAGCGATTTAGCGTGTACTGCGAAACAGTCATCTTCATCTCAAAGAAGTCATTCGCAGCCATGTCCACCACAACAACATTCTGTTTGGCTTTTTTAACCACCTGCTTAAATTCAGGGAACGTTGATGTGGGATTACCGTGTCGCATAGCTTTCTCTACAGCCGCGTGGAAGGAGTCGGCAGCCATAAATGTATGACCGGACTCGAGAAACTTAAGAATGACTTCCTTTACTTTGGTTGTTTTTGCATTCAACAGAAAAATTAAGTAAAGGAACAAGTTCCAGTTTTTGTTCTGACTGGAACAATTGTCCAGCCAGAACGTAACTTTTTCCACTCCGTTGCTGCAGCACCAGTCGACAACTTTATGAAAGCAGCTTGTAATATCACCGGCAGATCTTTCAGAAGTAGACTCGTCCCAGACGCAGGCTAGAACGGGAAACGCTTGGGCATATCTGCCAACCGGGGCGAACGTCTCATTGAATGCCAATAAGCGCTGAGTGAAAACGATGGACTTCAGACCCTCCAAACGAGGCAGCTGAATGACCTGTTATTTGAAAATAAGTGAGAGCAGATTCAATGATCGAATACTTTCGAACATAACATTACAAGTAAATTACCTTCTGGAGATCAACAGCGAGTACAATTTCTTTTGGACGGATGTTATCGCCATCAGCACGGTACATTAATCTAGAGAGGGATGCCAATCGCAAATGTTCGACATGTGATTTGCATATTGAACATTTTGTAGTAATATTGTCTTCGTCGGTGTGTCCGGATGTATTCTGATGTAATGTTGCCGCAACGCATGCCTCGCATTGCTCGTGGCCTAGCTTCACCAATGAAATATTCATGCGTAACATTACACTTGAATAAAACGAATAATTGACCCTTAAGTCTGGAGCAGCTGAATCTTGATAATTTGTATGCATAGAAACTCAAGTTATATCAGATGGCAGATGATACCGGTTCGGAGCGTGAGCTCGTCGGTAGTGCGACACAGTTGGGTTGTATGACAGGATGTGCGATTTCACAGCTTCCTGTTTCAGTTTGCTCCTTTCGTATTTTCCACGCTTGGATGGCTTTGGGTTTCCATCAAAATCGCTATCGACGCATCGATATATAAAGTTTCTAAAAGTGGACAATATTCAATATTGATTGTTTACACAGAATAATGTTCACGACTTACCCGCAGTTATCTCCATACCCGATCGTGTTCAAGAAGAACTTTCGACATACACGTACATCGGTTCCATTAAACAAACGGAGGCAGAAAATGTACGAACAGCTCTTTTTCGGATCATTTGCAGTGAATTGGTTCTTGCGTCGGAGAGGTTCTGAGCTTCGATGTACGTTTTCCCTGATAAAACTTATTTGCTCCATTTTATCGAGCTTCCAGAACTGATCATGTACAATTACTCGTTCGTCCTTGGACACAATCTGGTCACAATTCTTCCGGCAACCACATTTCGCGATGATCAATTTGTGAGCCAAACGCCGGTTCTTCGCGATCTTTGCTTTCCGAATTTCTTTTTTGGTTCGTTTCCGCTTCCTGCTCTGGGTTTCAAAAAAACTTCCGTCGGAGTCCAGCACTTTCTCTTCAGAATCGGAACACTCCTCTGTAATCTCCGTTACATCCACTGGGTTTTCGACTGATTTCTGAATTTCTTTTGCTCCATATTTTTCCAGGAGGAACGTTTTCAGTGGAAACTTGTCATCACCGGGTTCATCATCGAATCCGATAAATTCTTCTTCGGAATCTTGCTCACTACCGTCACTACCGTATTCCTTCAATAATTCCAACGCAGACATGGTCAAAGTGTAGAAATAATTTAAATATTGGTTGTTTCCGGCACGTTATTTAAAAACAAAACAAGCGCATCAAACAAGCAAATTGAACGAATGGCCTACTTGTCAAATTATAGCCTACACTGAATTATGAAACGCCCCCCCGCTTCCATTCCCCACACACAAAAATGCAACGAATCATAAAAAAAATCCGATAAGGTATCTAATACAAACATCCTTGCGAAATATGGGAGGGGGGACATAAAATACCAATATTTGTGTTACGTAATTAACGAACGAACCCTGAAATCAACAGGTGTATCCAGGATACATATACTTGATTGCATTAATTTATTTGAAAATTTAAAAAAGCAATGTAATAAATACACTCTTGATTACGAGACGGATATGCGAATATTTAGCTGATCTGGATCGAAAATTATTCGCATGTGCGTAACATTGCTGTTTTGGTGATAGAAAAATGTAATCTGTGACTTTTTTCAACTCAATTCAATTAATCTCGCTTATTCTAACCAACTTATAACAAATACATAGTTGAAAACTCTTTGCAGACACGAAATACCTGAAAATTGAACAAAATACTTCAATCGTCATTTTCTCCACTTGCTGTTTTTCGCTATGGGACGGACATGCAAAGAGGGGCAGTAAAGCAGTGCACAAGTGCCGGACGCTCCGGGGGGGGATGGGCGGCCGTGGGGGGGGTGGGGTGGTAGTTTTTTCCCCCCGGGGGGGGGGGGTGGGTTTTTTTGTTTTTTTTATATTATGAGCCGGGGGATTTTTGTTTTAAAGAATGTGGGGGTGTTGTTAAAATGTTTGGTTGATTGAGGCCTTTTGGATGGTTAATTGATTCAGAACTCGTCCGCTACGTAGCACTAATGTACATGTGAACTTCATGTATTACCTGTACTTTGAGATCAAGATCGTGTATAAATTTACTGTTTTCAGGAAAGTTAGTTGTCAAATTATGGACTACCTTATTTTAAAAACTAACTTTCCTGAAAAAAGTAAATTTATACACGATCTATATCTAGAGGCTGATTAACCCAATTTCGGTTTTTTTTGGTACGTTCTTCTGACAATATCGGGTTAGTCCTTCAGAGAAGTTCTTCACAAAACTGTGGGTAAGTCCTCCAGAGAACTTCAAGGAAGTTCTTCAAAGAACTTCAAGGAAGTTCTTCAAAGAACTTCATGGAAGTTCTTCAAATAACTTCATAGAAGTTCTTCAGAGAACTCTATGAAAGTTCCGGAGAACTTCATGGAAGTTCTTCAGAGAACTCAATGGAAGTTCCGGAGAACTTCAGGGATGTTCTTCAGAACACTTCATGAAAGTTCTTTAGAGAACTTCAGGGAAAAGATGCAGAGAACTTCAGGGAAGTTCATCAGAAAACTTCAGGCAAGTTCTGCAGAGAACTTAAGGGAAGTTCTTTGAAGAACTTAAGAGAAGTTCTATAGAGAACTACAAAAATGTTCTTCAGAGAACTTCAGGGAAGTTCTATAGAGAACTTCAAGGAAGTTCTTCAGAGAACTGCAGGGAAATTCTGTAAAAAACATCAGGGAAGATCTTCAGAGAAGTTCTTCAGTGAACTCCATGGAAGTTTTTCAGAGAACTCCATGGAAGTTCTTCTGAGAACTTCATGGAAGTTCTTCTGAGAACTTCATGGAAGTTCTTCTGAGAACTTCATGGGAGTTCTTCAGAAAACTTCAGGGAAGTTCTGCAGAAAACATCAGGGAAGTTCTGCAAAAACTTCAGGAAAGTTCTTCAGAGAACTTCAGAGAATTCTTTAAGAGAACTTCATTGAAGTTCTTCAGAGCACTTCATGGAAGTTCTTCAGAGATCATCATGAAAGTTCTAAAGATAACATCAAGTAAGTTCCATCAGGAAAGTTCTGCAGAGAACATCAGGGAGAACAAGAAGTTCTTGAGAGAACTTTAAGGAAGTTCTTCAGAGAACTTCAGGGAAATTCTGCAGAAAACACCAGGGAAGATCTTCAGAGAAGATCAGGAAAGTTCTTCAGAGAACTTCATGGAAGTTCTTCAGAAAACTTTATGAAAGTTATTCAAAGAACTTCATGGAAGTTCTTCTGAGAACTTCATGGAAGTTCTGAAGAGAACTTCATGAAAGTGCTGCAAAGAACTTCAGGGAAGTTCTGAAGAGAACTGCATGGAAGTTTTGCAAAGAATTTAAGGGAAGTTCTGCAGAGAACATCAAGGATGTTCTTCAGAGAACTTCAGGGAAATTTTTCAGAGAACTTCAGAGAAATTCTCCAGCAAACTTCATGGAAGTTCTCCAGAGAACTTCAGGGAAGTTTTTCAGAGAACTTCAGCGAAGATTGTCAAAGAACTTCAGCGAAGATTTTCAAAGAACTTCAGGGAAGTTTTTTTTTTATAGAACTTTGGAGAAGCTCTTCACAAAACTGAAGTTCTTCAGAGAACTTCCAAAAAGTTCTTCAGGGAACATCGGGTAAGTCCTTCAGAGAATTTCATGGAAGTTGTGGTCGAAAATCCAAAAGCTCCATGTAGACAGCACTGCAAGGATGTGTCGAGAAAAAATGTCAATAAAGCCGTTGCTACCGACAATAAGTCGGCACGAAAAGGGAGCTCGTGATAAGTCTGTTTTTGTTACATTTTAGACATTGTACTATTTAAAAAAATTGAAACCACCCGGAACTAACGAAACATTCATCTTTTGCACCATCAAACGCTACAAATAAACTGGTTCTTGGAAAATACCAGGCCGTTAACGCACAGTTAAAATAAAACTACAAAAAATACCCAATTTTCAGTAAAAAAGTAACGATAAAAAATCGGTAATATTAAACGATACTTCAATACTATTACCCAATATTAGGTAATCTTTGTTTACGCATAATTTAGGTACACAGAGAGGAATTTGGTAGTCAATTTTACCATTATTGGGGGTTAGGATGACTATTGCAGTATAGAAATTTTGAACCGACTATGATCATGGTCAAAACTACCATTAAAAATAGTTGATGCAACATTTTCCATAATGTCGGAATAGTCCTTGTTACCATGATCATAGTTAAAAATGCCATGAACGTGGTGCATTCGTGGTTATTGAAACCATTATATGCGATAGTCATCTTGACCATGATTTAATTGTCGCTACAACGATGAAATTTTTCTCAGAGTATTTACACTTTTGAGCGATTAACACGCTAAGATGAGAATACTTAAAATTAGGTATTAATTTTACCTAAAATTAGGTATTGTTGACAATACCCAAAATATCGGTAAAATTAAACGATAATAAACAGTAATTTTTACTGAAATTTGGGTAATGTTCATTTGTCAATATTGGACGTTATTATTTATCTAAATTTTATTTTTTTTTTTTTTTTAACCGGGTGGCTTTTTTTTTTTTTTTAAAAAAAATAATTTTTTTTTTTTTTTTTTTTTTTAAAAATTTCCTAATTTTTGGAGAAATATTTTTTTTTTTTTTTTTTTTTTGTTTTTTGCCAAAGAGAATCCCGAGGGGCACCCCCCCTTGCTGGGGAGGGGGAAGGGGGGGGGGTGGAATGAAAATTGTTGTGTGGGGGGAAAAAATATTTTTGTTTAGGGGAGGAGGGAAGGCAAAAAAAAAAAAATAAAAGTTATGTATTATATTTTTTTTATTTTTTTTTTTTTTTGTTTTTGTTTTTTTTTTGTTCTGTTGGTGTAGTGGAGTTAATGATAAAAAAAAAAAGAATACACTCAACCAAATTACCTTAGGATAATCATAAGTTTAACCTTATGAAATATAGAAGAACGATCAATTTTCATTTTCATTAAGTATCTTATGATATTTGGATGCACTATTATGAGATTCATTCAAGCACCTTATAAATTTCATAGAAGTTACGTGCGAGTAATTTTCATAAGATATGAGTTATGTTTTTCGTCACTAGTTTTGATGTGAAAAACTCATTAGGCACACCTTATGAATTCAGAGCTGGCATCAACAGCTCTCAAGCATCAAGCATCAACACTACTATTCTTCAGTAGTAAAAATCGGTTTGTCTCGAAAGTGTCCAATAGGCCGAAAATGAAAAGCCGCGCAAAACACGGCTGGAACAGGTAAGTTCTCGTTTGGCGAGAGTGTTTTATTTGATAACAATTTTGTCGATTCAACCATCTAACATACAGGTCCGACAACAATCAAAACAGTTGGTGGCGAATGTAGCACAGAAGGAACTGGCGAATGTGGGTAAGCTGAAGCAAGCGAAGTAGAAAAACTTGAAGCAGAAGTAGCTAAGGGAATTAATTGCAAGCAGACTACCGGAATACACACATTGCCTCCAGGATGTTGGTGAAGCTCATAAAAATGCAGAAGCATCAGAACAATGCGTAAAAAAAGAAAAAGGCTGCTCTCATTTCCCACAAGCACAGTCATGGATCACTCCATTCTGGAATCGTCCCGAAAACCGGCGGTAAAGTTGGTGAATCAACCAAGAAGACTCCTCAATTAAACACAGCCGAGAGGCAGCCCTTCAAAGTAGTCGATTACGATTCCAAGTTCTGTAAACAGTCGAACAGATCCGGGAATATCCAAGATACAGTACTACAACTACAATACCAAGCACCGAAAGGAATACGACCTACCGATTTCGTCTGTTTAGCGTAACAATATAATAAAGGAATGATAATTGAATGCAATTCAAGAAGTTGCTCGGTTTGAGAGACTTCAGAACGATATGTTGCTTGCAAGGAGGTAAGAATTATAAGTCATTTCGGTTCGGAAGAGTTTTTCCTCAACTCTGTCCAATTTCAGATACACTTCCGCAGGACCGAATCGATGTCAAGTCGCTTTGGAAAAGCTATAGATTTGAATAGACTACCAGAACCGGAAACGAGTCCAATCAGATCCACCACCCGTCTACCGACAGCTACCGAACAAAATCGACAATCGAATTGGTCAACTGTTGAAACATATAACTCAATCGAATGTTTCTAAAATCCAAAACCTACCGCCACCAACACATCGTGCGGAATATTGAATATTGAGTAGTTTAAATAATTGTTAAGACGTGTTAAGACCTTTAGGTCATATATGTTTAGGCGATCAATTAAATTTGTTTTAATACATACATAATAAATCCTATGTCCTATTTGCAAAATGCTTCAGAAATCATTATCCCGAGCCCGTGAGGGAGCACAAGCTACATAAAATTCATATTGAACGATGTATGATTTTCTTATGTGAACGCATATGCTTTTCATAAGGTTCACCTACGAATTTCTCCATGGTCTTTGCGTTTTTCATAAGGTTGGTTGTTGAAATTCATTCTGGTTCAAACAGCAAATAAATCATAAGATAATCGAGGAAAGATTACAAAGAGTTCTTATAGCAAAAAATCATAAGGTATTATTATGGTTTTTGCTATATTTCTTGGCTCAGTGTATAATCGTCGATAATGACGATACTAAGAAAGTTATTATCAATTTCAGTTTTCGATATAGATGTTAATCACTTTGTTATGGATCTATATTTTTGATTTATTTTTTGATAAGAAAAAAGATTTTTATTTAATATTTTTTGGAAAAATTTTAATTATAAAAAAAAAATAAGAAAGGTTTTAGTTTTGTGGGTATGTGCACTTTTGAGCGATTATCGTTACTTTTTAACGATCTTTTGGTATTCCCATCTTAGCGTGAACGGTACTTAGGTATCCTCATCTTAGCGTGTCAAGTGGTGAATTTTATTGCCTTCCATACACGGAGGAATAAAAGTACCCATAAATGGGTGCTTTTTCACCCACCTTGAAAATAAGTGGACCAACCCACAAGATGGGTAAAAGGGTTTTACCCGTAAGTGGGTATAAGGTCTGTACGTCAAAATAGATGTTTACTTTTCACCCATCTTCTCAAAGCCAGAATGTTGTTGGATAGGTTAAAAGTACCCATCAAATAAAAGTCTATTTTTACTACTTTAACGATTGTTTAGGAAAATCTTAGGAAATTAGGAAAGAAATAAGCACATTGTATTTAATGATAATTTATATAAGTAATATTACATCGATGAAGTTTGTCAGAAGTAGATACTTTATCATCTCCATGCGAAGCGCTAGGAGTGGACGGTAATTTATTGCTAGAACGAAATAGACATGAAGAGAATGTGTATCCGAAAAAATTCTTGATCCAGTTTTTCCCTTAGCACATCCACATTGAATTGGATCCCGAAATTCAGAGGTGGAAATAAAATTTATGTAACACTAAAGCGAAGCGGAACGGTATATAATTTGTACTAGTGCTTCTCATAAACTCTGAATGTTTTCAAAATTTGACGAAGTTAATTTTCACCCAGAAAAGAGTTAAAAACACTCACCTCTGGAATTACTGAAGCGGTTTCCAGATGGGTACTTTTAACTCACATCGTATGTTTAGAAATCACCCATCCTTTTGACAGCTGCATATAGCTGCTGAAGGTGAGTGATTTTTATACTTAAAATGTGTTATCTCAAATCTCCGTGTATTTCTTTTGGTGTGAATCTCGACTAAATAAGTGTGACACAACTGCTGAAAACTATTCAATGACGATTTAAAATCAACAATATCTCAATTCCTCAACGGTTTGTGGAGCCTTCAATATTATCTAAGAATGAATAATGCATGCTACTAAGGCTGCGTACCAATTCGCGAAATTAATTTCAATATTACATAAACTTGACAGATTGAAAATAATCGGTTAATCGATTAAATCCCTTTGTTATTTATCAATAAACTTTTGATAAGGTGTCTTCCAAATTGAGTTCTCCCATCTGTCAGAAATAAGTCAGCTCGAGTAGCAGACTTATTCGATAATTTCCCATCTGTTAAGTTAAAGTGAAAATTAAAATTATTTCGTGAATTGGTACACAGCCTCAATAAACCCAATATGACACAAAAAAATATCCCAACATTTTTGTGTCATACGCACAGATTTTTGTAATTCAAAAATGGTAATTGTTGGACCAGACATACTTTCCATTTGATACGTAATTTTCATAAGTGCACATTGGTGGGTTCTGTTTATGAATATTGCATGAATATTATGTCGCAACCAGTATGGATTTTACCAATACATGTAAGTGGAATTGCTTCCGTGTAGTATGAATTATCATAGATGACCTATTTCCAACCCATCGCAGCTGTATGAAGGAAATTCTATTTTGCCTTTAAATATACGATAGTTCTTGGTTATCAGATACTATCTCTAGGTAGAGAAAAAAATGTTTTGTATTGTAATATTTACTCTAAGTGCATCATCAATCGAACTTTATTTTTTTAAATCATCATGATAGTGACTCTACTGTTTTATTGATTTTCAATAGCAATGCAATAAATACTCAATTTCAGACATCTTTAGGACTTACCACTTTTAATGAAAATGTTTGAATTTTATCAATTCTTGTATGTTTGAATTGGCCGTGTACACACTATACACGTTAAGATTCAATTACCCATAAAAAGGTAATTGTTTCACCCATATATAGGTAACTGGTGCAATACTCATAATATGGGTAAATTATACACACAAAAGTGATTGAACTTGACTTACAATATAAGTAAAGTGATTTTACCTAAATAAGAGTAAATGCGCTTTACCCATATTTGGAGGAAAAAATAAACATTGTCAGTTCGTATATTTCATTGGATCGAGTTCACACTTAGATTTTTTTAACAGTAAAATTTTACTGAATTCTCAACAGCTGAACTTTCAGTAATCCGATTTAACGGATTTCGGTGAAATTTAACAGTTAGGGAACGTCCATTAATTATGTCACGCAAAAAGTGACTTTTTATAACTCATCACGTTTTTTGTATTGACCTTCAAAATCTTTTGTATGGATTGTCACGTTTTCCCAACCCCCCCCCCCCCCCCCCCTTACTGCGTGACATAAGTAATGGACCTTTCCTGATCTGTAAAAATTTTACCAGAATTTGTAAAAAAATACCAAAATCTGTTAAATCCGATGACCGAACGCTCAGCTATTGAGAATTCGGTTAAATTTTACAGATTTCTGTAGAAAAATCCAAGTATGTTGGTTATCATTCCATCTTGTAAATAATTTTATATTTATTCATGTTTTGAATTTGGATTTTGCCGTGACTAAATGGAGAGTGAAGAAAGTTGATTGTGTAGCCACATTACTTTAATTCTGTTTTTACAGCTTTCTTTTTTCGATATTATCAGGACCATCAAGCATCTAATATTTGATTCAACAGTTTGGAGGCCATCATGGTAGTTGCGGAGTAGAAGATGGAAAAACTGAGAAAGCGTTTGGATCCGGATTCGTTCCAAAAATTGAACGATGAGTAGGGGAATGTCCATTAATTATTCGAGGGTTCGAGAAAACGAGACGATCCATACAAAAAAATTTGAAGGTTCATACAAAAAACGTGACATGGGGGGGGGGGGGGGGGGTTACAAAAAGTCAATTTTTGCGTGACGTAATTAATGGACGTTCCCTAGGTTGTGACAGAGTCGTGACATTGAAATTGTATAAGAGAATACACTACGATGAAGGGGAGTAGGAGAAATCACAAAATCTGGGTTCAACCTGACGGAACTTGACTTAATTGACATAGTCAAATTACAGTTCAAATTTAAATCCAATGTTTGGACGATGGCGACTTTGCAACGACATACCCGAATTTTCTACCTGTTAGTGCAAAATTAGTTCGCGCACGCGTTGTTGATTCGATGGCATTTTACAGAATTCAGGTGACTGTGGTAAAACGAGTTCTCTTTAATTGCACACATACATTAATATTCATGTAGTTGTGTTCGTATTTGCTAATGCGTACACGGAGAAGACTGTCGTTTTCGGTAAGGTTAAAGACTTCGTAATTATTTTTTTAAATCAATGATGGCATAGTCCTTGTATTGGTAAATCTATTTGAACTTATGTGTGAGAAGATGAAAATCAAAATCTAGTCTTAAGCTTACCACTACACGTGTATCCGTATTTGAGACATGTGTTTTCCTGAGAAGTAAAGGGCGATACGGTCAAAATTTGGTCAATATCAACTTGACGTATTTCTTTCAATTTTGCATTTAAAAAACCCAAAACCCCCCCTTTTTGGGGGGGGGGGGGGAATAGTTGCTTCTATTTTGATTTTGGAATTCACTCTTCAGTTGTCAAAATGCCGTCCAAGCAAGAAGAGCAGCGTATCAAAATTTTGCTCGCGCATCGCGAAAATCCGAGCTACTCGCACGCAAAGTTGGCAAAATCGCTAAAAGTTGCCAAATCAACCGTTACAAATGTAATTAAAGTGTTTGTGGAACGTTTGTCGACAGCCAGGAAGTCTGGATCGGGGGGAAATCGAAAACCGGAAGCCGCTGAGACGACAAAGAGAGTTGCCGGTAGTTTCAAGCGAAACCCTAACCTATCTCTCCGAGATGCCGCAAATAAGCTGGGTGTATCGTCTACAACCGTGCATCGAGCCAAAAAACGAGCCGGACTATCGACTTACAAGAAGGTAGTGACTCCAAATCGCGATGATAAACAAAATACGACGGCCAAAGCGCGATCCCGGAGGCTGTACACGACGATGCTGACGAAGTTTGACTGCGTGGTAATGGACGACGAAACCTACGTCAAAGCCGACTACAAGCAGCTTCCGGGACAGGAGTTTCATACGGCAAAAGGAAGGGGGAAAGGTAGCAGATATTTTCAAGCACACGAAACTGTCAAAGTTCGCAAAGAAATATCTGGTTTGGCAAGCCATCTGTACCTGTGGCTTGAAAAGCAGCATTTTCATAGCTTCCGGGACTGTCAACCAAGAAATTTACGTGAAAGAGTGTTTGAATAAACGTCTGCTGCCTTTCCTGAAGAAACACGGTTGTTCCGTACTGTTTTGGCCGGATTTGGCATCTTGCCATTACGGTAAAAAGGCCATGGAGTGGTACGCCGCCAACAACGTGCAGGTGGTTCCCAAGGACAAGAACCCTCCCAACACGCCAGAGCTCCGCCCAATTGAGAAATACTGGGCTATTGTCAAGCGGAACCTAAAGAAGACCAAAAAAACGGCTAAGGACGAGCAGCAGTTCAAGGCAAACTGGCTTTCTGCGGCGAAGAAGGTGGACAAGGTGGCTGTACAAAATCTGATGGCAGGGGTCAAGCGTAAGGCCCGGCAATTCGGATTTGGAAAAGCGGAAGCCTAACTGAATATTTTTCCTGAATTTTATACTAATTGAACTTGAAAAAGAAATTTAATTTGATTTTTTAAATAAACGATTTCACCGATTTACACGCGTTTTTCCTTGACCAAATTTTGACCGTATCACCCTTTATTGGAATTTCCTGCAATATATATATTTATTTTAATAACTCACGAGATGAAATTGCTTGCGTATCGCTTTTCGATAAATTGGTTTTCATGTCACATGTGAGATGTTGTTTTCGTGGGAAGTCTTAAGATTTACATTAAAACTAATCACTCACGAACAATGATATGATTAAAATACGGCGAGACGTTCAATAATCGTGTGATGGTAATGAGCTACCAGTTGACTGAAGGAACACTGAGATAAGTGGCACAATTTATGAAAGGAGGGGAGGTGGGTCTGATGTTTTCTTACAACTCTTTTTTTCATGTTAGATGTAAAGAACTATAGAAAGATTTAAGGTGGTTATGTATTTGAAGATTACAATAGTATTATATTATTGTCAATTAGTTTTTGACACGCACATCTTGCTTAACCACTTTTTTGATAAAAACCTTTTCGAAGAAAACCTGCAATTTATTTTCTAGCTTTTCTGCAAAATATTGCGGATCATACACGATTTCTTCGGTTATGAGATCGTTCAAATTATGTGCATTCACAAAAACCAACAGCACTTTCGACGTACTAGTAACATGCGGTAATATTTGCATCTCGTACAGTGTTTTTACATCAAGCACCCCCTTACCATCTTTCAACCTGCAGCCCAGGCCCAGCTTGTTTTGATGCTGTAGTTTCATATGTGTACCTTGAACTGCTTTTTTTTTCTAATTATCAGAAAAACTGCACCATCCTCTGTGACAGCTGAAAGATTAATTCAATAATAAAATTTAACATGGATTACAGTAGTCTATTATACAAACCATCGGGTATACAAAAAAGGAAATTATGAATGAAAATATTCGTTAACTTAAAATCGTATCCGGTTACATTTTTACGTGCTGAAGAAGTGGTCCGACAATATGTTTGTTCTGTCGGATGTGGTTCCATGTTGTGGTCGTAAGTAAGGCGTAAGTAGAAAGCGGAGGGGCCTTGAACCACCATAGAAACATTTCTTGCGTTCAAAAATCTTCACCTGGTTCCATTAGCTGGATTAATTCTTGAGTTATGCAGAAATTTGTGTTTTATATGTATGGGACCCCCCTCTTCAGAGGGTGAAGGGGTCTCAAACCGCCATAGAAATATTTCTTGCGTTCAAAAACCTACACATGCCAAGTTTGGTTCCATTTGCTTGATTCATTTCCGAGTTATGCAGAAATTTGTATTTCATTTGTATGGAAGCCCCCCCTTTTAGAACAAGGAGGGTCTCGAGTCACCTTAGAAACATTTTTTGTCTTAAAAAACCGTCTCCTGCCAAATTTGGTTCCATTTGCTTGATTAATTCTCGAGTTATGCAGAAATTTGTGTTTCATTTGTATGGGAACCCCCTCCTTTCAAAACATTTTTTGTCTTTTAGAAGCTTCACATGCTAAATTTAGTACCGTTTGCTTGAATATTTCTCGAGTTATGCAGAAATTTGTGTTCCATTTGTATGAGAGCCCCCGTCTTTACGAAGGCGGAGGGGTCTCAAAACACCATAGAAAATTTTCTTGCGTTCAAAAAACTCCACCTGCCGAATTGGTTTCCTGTTGCTTGATTAGTTCTCGAGTTATGCAGAAATTTGTGTTTCGTTTGTATGAGAGCCCCCCTTTCAGAATGGGGGAGGGTCTCAAACTACCATTGAAACATTTTTTGCCTCCAAAAACCCCCAACATGCCAAATTTGGTTCCATGTGCTTTATTAGTTCTCGCGTTATGCAAAAATTTGTGTTTATTTTTATGGTAGCCCCCCTTTACTGAGGGGGAGGGATCTCAATCCATGTCCTGGGTCCTCTTCTGGAGCTATTGAATATCTATCCAGCTATGAATATTCTTCCTGATCACTCCCGCTCAACTGTTCCTGCGCAAACCGCTTCGTTGCTTTGCAATTAGACGCCGCCCGTTGTGCTTTCCTTGTCTGCGGCATTACTACTCACCGGAATTAAATTCAATTATTGACAAAGTTACGCTCGGTCTGTGCAAAGATTGTTTACAAATCGATAGGAAAAAACTGGGCGGAATGAAAATATCAGCTGACGAGCATTGTTGCCAGCTCAGGGAAGAATATTATTTCTATCAAAATTGTTGCTCATCGTATGTTACATACATGGTGATGTTAGCAAATATTATGCTTCCAACTCATTAAATATATTATAAAACATCGAAAAACATCTGGCACAACATGTTTTGTACAGATGTATCTCAGTTTTGAACTTGCCAAAACCCATCAGTTGAAATTATCAAGATGCAAATCTGGCAACTGTCGATGATCGATGATTCTCTGGCTAGCTTGAAGCGTAGTGTGTGTTATGTCTAAAGTGTGGCTTATATTGTTGAGAATCTCGAAGTTGCTTTGCGATTAAATGGATCGTGAAGTTTTACTCTGGGCGCAAGTGATTTTACGCGTTGCGCTGTTCTGCTACATTGACAATACAGTGGCCTGGCTTGTTTCTCATTTGGAAATTTCGGAAGCAGTTTTCTCATTTAAAAGTACTTAAAGGAACAAAAAGTGAATTTTCTTAGGAAGAAAAACCCAGCACGAGAGCTGTGAATCCCTTTAAAAGCTGTGAAAATGCGGAAATCAACCCGAATGATTTATGGAAAAATTAAGTGATGGGTCCTTGTAAGTGTGTTAGTTTGAAAAGCAAATTTCGAGTTTGTATTGGTGTATTGTGTTAGCGAACCAGGTTCTTAAAACTACCAGATTAAAGTGAATTTATACTTTTTTGTTTAATAAAATGTTTCTTAAAAAGTGAAAATAAAACAATTGTACTCCGTGAACGTGCGTAGAAAAAGGTAAGTCATGATTTATTACCGCAAATGGCTAAAAAGATTTTTTGACAGGAAGAGGAAGAAAAAGAAGCAGGCAATCATCATCATTACCCAAATTAATTACGACTTCTTCAACCTTAAACCCGGGTCAGGTCAGACTCTGACTCACAATTGCCGAACGAAAACGGATCCAGAGTCGAGTCAGTATGATGGTGTTAGTGCAATCGTGTAAGCTGGGGTTCGACCTCGACCTCGAAAAAAGTTGAGAGCGAGCCTCATCGATGTTAGGTCGGATCCAGATCCGACCCGATTTAATAAAAAAAAACGTTTTGACAGCTGTTAGGGCGCTCCTAGGGCGAACCCGCACTGGCAATAACCGAAAACGACATAAGTTGATTTGTTCTGTCATGGCTGCCGTTTTGCCTATGGCTATATTTCAACACAGATTTTTCATAAGGGCCTAACTGACAAACGTAAACAATGGCTTCCTCCGTAAATTTCGCGTAACACAAAATCTACCCTGTTTGCCGAAGCCGGTCGTGTAGTGGTAAGCGTGACTGTTACTTGGAACCCCAGTGCAAAAAAAGTACCTGAATCGCGAAAGAATTCGATAATTCAGCTCCAAGTAGCACAAGATTAGTAAACAATAGCATTTTTTATGTGAAAATTCCTGGGGAATCGAATGGAAGGGATTCCACTTGCCGCAAAATTCAGTGGACGGAGATATTGGGCTTATTTTACCCCAATTCGAATATTGCTGAAACATCTATGCTCGGAGGGGTCTGTGGTAGTCAAAATAGGCTTATTCTTATGTAAAATTTCCCTAGGAAACGAATGAAGGTAGTTGCAGCCACCACACGGGTCGGATATTGCTGATTGTACCCCACTTCCCCATATTTTTTGGCATATTGCCCATTTATCCATACGCTTTTCAGATGTCTTTGGAATAAAACAAGTTAACTGGGCCCTTTCGGACCACCACAAAAAAGTATATTATCCATTACCATCAGATAATTCTTTCTTCACTCAAAGTTGTCGCTCATCTTCACTATATTCGTCATCGTTTTCGCTAGATTGGGAAATGTTTTTGTGTTCCTGTTCGTCAGATACAAAGAACTGTAGCATCTGCGCTTCGAACTCTGGGTCATGCTTCCAGAATGGTTTTTTGCCGCTTGATTTGACCGATAGATACGCCATCTTGGGATCAGACCAAGTCAAAGCTTCTCTCATCATATCAGTAAGGTTATCCTCCGCAGAAGTTTTCCGTGCAAAGTGCAATCGGGAGAACTTGTGTCGCCTGTGACTTGTTTCTCCAGCCTGCTCGTCGACGAAGTTCATCGTAAATGGCTTGAAATATCAAAACATTTATTAGCGTTATATACTTCCACACACCTTATTTTTTTATTAAATTTACCAAACGTTCAATCAATTCCGGTAGATGCTCATATTTATGCAGACATGAAGGGAGCTGCCGTACTAACGGAAATTGACAACGGTACTGTTGCTCAATGTCAGCGTACAACTGTTTGATTTGATTGTTGTCCAACTTTTTAGATGAAAGTGCCAGACTGCCGAATGTTATTTATCAAATCCACGTTAACTCCAAGAATTTCAGCAAACTTTTGAGGTTGCGCAAGTAGCCTCCTCGCCATGTTGCCATTATTGGAGCTTCCGCAGCCTCCAACTTTGGGGCGATTAACGTTCAGTTTGAAGTGAGCTTCAAGCTCATCTGCAATTCGCCGTGCTTCCTTCTTAACTTCTGGGTGGGACATAGCTGGATGGTTAGGAACAGCTTTCTTAGCACAATTTCGTATGAGCCCTTCTACCAAGTTCAATCTTGAATGAAAGAAGGATGGTCCGATTCGTTCATCATCTTTCAGACATAGTGGACATGCTTTAGTGTTTCGGTTTCCTACAATGGCGTTTGCCGCCTTGCCATCTATCATCGAATAGACTGCTCTGATCTTCACTCGCAAAGTCACGTTTTCAGCGTCGAAGATGATGGGTGAGACATTCAGTTCATCCACCTCCTTAAACAACTGGTCGAAAAGCTTTAATGTGATTTCATCCGTTTCCTTTGTCCAGTGCATAGACCGAACGCGACAAGACATGTCGGATTGGGGATTTGGATTTACGTAGATTTCATGACCACTTTCCGATACCAGTTTCAAGGACATAAAATGCTCCGTCATTAAGGAATCATCGTTCCCTAGAAACTTAGCCTGGTTATAGTGGCTAAAGCCAGTTGCAGAGTCAGATCCAGCAGCCACATGCATGACACAATCAATGATCCCACTTAAAGCTATTTCACTGAGATTGTCCCGAACGTCATCCAACTCTATAATCCGCATAACATCGTTCGATATCATTTCCCGAACCGAAACCTTCGAAGATAAATATCCTTCGTCATGATTGGGTGTTGTAAATTTCGGAAGTATGCTATTACGGTGAGCTATCATATCTACCCATGGAACAAATGCCTTCTGTTTCAGTTCCTTCCGCATGAATGTGGTCATTCCGGTATATTTGCTCTTTGTTAATCCTAATCTTGTTTTAATCATCAAAGATGATTCCGATGAAGGCCCTTTCGGATCTTGCTCAAGTTTGACGCTCTTAGTACCTTGCTTGCCCACGCTTCTTCTCCTTTCTCAACTTTCTCAAAAGTCTACTCATATCGGGACATCCGGCTTTACGTGTTGTTGTTTCCGTTGCACGTATAAGTTCTTCGACGCAGTGGTCACGAGCCAAGTCTTGAAAATACTTGACTTTAGTGTGTTCAGCCAACTGTTGGAATGACAACGACTTTTTGCCACGATTTTGGGATAACGGTGATGTCCGTAATGCATGAGTTTCACGAGAATTAGATTGACTTGGGACTGATGATACCTAAGGCGATGCTGATACATATTAACAGCATTAATAACAATTTGTTTTGGAATATGTTTCTTGTTTATTTAATTGGCAGTAGTACGGCAAAGAATTAAAAAAAAAACTTCACTTACCTGGAACGGCAAAACGAGCCAATCCGCCTTTCGTTCGAAGATTCTATTCTTACTTCGAGCATTCCTCCAATAATTTGTGTGTGTATGCAAGTGTCCACACTCCTTTCAACAACATTTTCTTCCACTTTAAGATTCTACCGAACAAATTCCAAAACATGCTGTTTCTTCCAGCTTTTCAAATAAATTTCCGTAACTTCCTGGTTTGAAAACATTTTGAATCGAAAAACACAGAAAATTTGACAGATTTGTTTCATAAGTGTGCGTGCAATAGCGGAAACAAAATGTCAGTCATAATAATAAAAAGTGTTGCGTAGGATTGGGCGATAAAATCAAAAATATCGCCGTAAAATCAGAAATATCTCCGTTTTTCGACCCGTGCGGTGGCTGAAGCTACTTTCATTCAATTTCTAGGGAAATTCTACATAAGAATAGGCCTATTTTGACTACCACAGACCCTCCCGAGCATAGATTATTTAGTAATATTCGAAAATACGGGGAATTGGTTCAAAATAAGCCCAATAACTCTATTTTCTGAGTTCTGCGGTGGCTGCAACCATTCTCATTTGATTTCTAGGGAAATTCTACATAAGAATAGGCTTATTTTGACAACCGCAGACCCCTCCAAGCATCGATTACTGGGCATTATTCGAAAATACGGGGGAATTGGTTCAAAATAAGCCCAATATCTCTGTTTCCCGAGTTGTGCGGTGGCTGCAACCACCTTCATTCGATTTCTAGGGAAATTCTACATAGGAATAGGCTTATTTTGACTACCACAGACCCCTCCGACCTTAGATTAATGAGCAATATTCGAAAACACGGGGGAAGTGGGGTAAAATCAGCAATATCTCCGTTTTCCGACTCGTGCGGTGGCTGCAACTACATTCATTCGATTTCTAGGGAAATTCTACATAAGAATAGGCCTATTTTGACTACCACAGACCCCTCCGAGCATAGATTATCCAGCAATATTCGAAAATACGGGGAATTGGGGAAAAATAAGCCCAACACACTTAAATTCGATTTTGCTGTTCGGTAAAAAAATTGAGGAAACATTTCGGTAAACACAACATCTTACCGATTTTTCGGTAAACATCAAAAATGTTACCGTAATTTTGTAACACTTTACCGAACGATCTGTAATGTTGAATTTTATTTACCGTATACGGTAGAAAAAAATACAATCCATACGGTAAAAACAAACAATCACTGAATACGGTAAGAACTTTACCGAACAAAACGTAAAACAAACTCTGAATCACCGAAGCCCGGTAAAGTATTATTAACTGTCAAACTGTCAGCCATTTTCTATGAAGCCTCGTGGTTCCAGTGATCGGTTGTCCAGAAGGTGGTTTGGATATTGATTAAATTTAATTATTCCATGTATGTATGTAGAAAATAAACCAGCGTTAATTGGAGCTATCATCCGGCTAGCTATAAATATATCAAATGTGCTGATTACACGCTAAACAATCAATAGGTTCGATGTGAAAAGGGATTATTATTCTAAATGATACACATGCAAAATATATTTGCTGCATTGTATCCATCTACAGGTAGAACACAACTTCACTGATCAGCATCCGATGCAGCCGACACTCATCGTTCGTAGTATTTCGTTGACTGCGCCATATGCTGGAAAGACCTCACAGTCCCGGTCGGAATAACAACAAATATAGTTTTGTTTAATATATTCAATTAACCAATAACATCCGAATATTTTGGTGTTTAATGATAAAAACAAAAACAAAATACCGAAACAGTTCGGTACCAGACTACACAAATTACCGAACTGTACGTTAATTTTTGACAGATCATCAAATCTTCCATTACCGAACTGTACGGTAGTTTTTGACAGTTCGTCAAAAAATTTGAGTACCGAACTTTCGGTAATTGATTTAATTACCGAACAGATTACCGAACGTTCAGCTGTTGAAAGTTCGGTAAAAAATTACCGAATACTGTAAAATTTTCTAAGTGTGAATATCTCTGTTTTCGACTCGTGCGGTGGCTGCAACTACCTTTATTCGATTTCTAGGGAAATTCTACATCAGAATAGGCCTATTATGACTACCGCAGGCCCCTCCGACCATAGATTAATGAACAATATTCGAAAATACGGGGGAAGTGGGGTAAAATCAGCAATATCTCCGTTTTCCGACTCATGTGGTGGCTGCAACCACCTTCATTCAATTTCTAGGGAAAATTTACATTAGAATAAGCCTATTTTGACTACCACAAACCCGTCCGAGCATAGATAATTCAGCAATATTCGAAAATACCGGGAATTGGGGCAAAATAAGCCAAATATCTCTATTTCCCGAGTCGTGCGGTGGCTGCAACTACCTTCATTTGATTTCTAGGGAAGTTCTACATAAGAATAAGCCTATTTTGACTACCGCAGATCCCTCCAAGCATAGATTATTCAGCAATATTCGAAAATACTGGGAATTGGGGCAAAATAAGCCCAATATCTCTGTTTTCGACTCGTGCGGTGGCTGCAACCATCTCCATTATCTCCGTCCACTGAATTTTGCGGCAAGTGAGATCCCTTCCATTCGATTCCCCAGGAATTTTCACATAAAAAATGCTATTGTTCACTAATCTTGTGCTGCTTGGAGCTGAATTATCGAATTCTTTCGCGATTCATATACTTTTTTTCCCACTGTGCAGGGGGTCTGGGTTCAATACCAGTCGAGGTCGGTGGTTTTCCTGAGGCAAAAAAATCTGGCACGTCTTGTGTTGATGAGTGCGATATATAGGGTCCAGGTGGTGGAGTCGTCTTCCTGGCGTCGGTGGTTGTTACCACGTTGTACGGAAATAAGCCAACGGTAGATAAACGAATCAAATAAATACCCATGTAAGTTTCTAATTCTATCGAATAGAAGGACTCTTGTTGTTTGAAAAGCCTGTGGTAGATTAATAAGGCAAGTTTCCAAGGTCGACAAATTCAAGCAATTGTTTATGTTTGTCAGTTAGGCCCTAATGAAATAAATCGACAAAAATGTTGTCAAAAGTTGTCAAAATCATGTGAACTATGGTGCATCTATATGAGGTTGACAGCGACGCAGAGCCCCTGGTATTAAGGCATTTTCGGCGACTACTTTTTGCTGTGTACATTTGTTAGTTCGTTACAGTCCTTATGTACATAATTTCGACGACATGAAAAGTAATAGTTTAAACTTGTCAATAGTAGATCTTTAACTAACTAGACGTTTCCAATGCCGCCAGAAATGCTTTCGGTTTGTTGCGCGAAGTGACCAAATCACCCCAAAAAAGGTGCCATTTGTAACGGCTAATAGAATTATTTATCAACGCACTTTACCCTCTTCATCAAAGTTCTTCCTATCCTTCACGAACTCAATTCCGATTGTTCTCTGGGCAGCCCAAAAATGATAATCAGCTTAGGCATTCATTGCATCTATTATCGCTAATGCGCACCGCCATGGCGCTTTGAAGTGTGAAACTTGTTCGGTTATCGGGTAATTTGATTTTCATAAGTTAGCCACTGTTATTGATTTTTCTTTTCACAACAAACGAAGAGAATGGTAAACAATGAAAAAACTCACCAGAAAAGAACATTTTGCGACAATTAAATAACAAAGCGTATCCTGTTGGCGACTGACTTGCTGGCATGTGCACCGAAAGTGCGTGAACGCGAAGGCGCTCCACGGCCTACTGCAGCGACTGCCATGACTACGACGATGATGTGCCATTAGGCAATTTGTTACGGTTGATACGCTTTAGTGATTTTCTCTCCATACATAAACTCACGAGGGACGGTGGGATGGGGCGGGACGGGAAGGAACGGCCATCAAAATCCGAAGGCACTTTAGAGCCGGCACGCTTCTTTCGCCCTTTTGTGTCACAGCAGCCAGTAGCAGGAAGAATAGTGGCGCATTTCCTTCCCATTCTGTCGTCTCTGGTGAGTTCGAATTCAAAATTTTCCAGAAGGATTCAAAGGAAGTTGAGCACGATGCGATGATTTGAATACAACTAAATGTCGCCTGGCACCGCACAAACGCGGAGAAAGGAAGCAAAACATAATAATAAATATTTATCCTTGCATTCTGCGGCATGTGGTCTGCCATTGTTGGTGATGACGATCCATCGCCAGGACTAATCCGCGTAACTTCGGGTCAACGCGAAGCCGGTGAAGTTGAATCAATACCGTAATTTAGTGACGCGTGGCAGCGTTTTATGCCGAATCAATAGTGGAGCGTGCGTGCTCTTTTATGGGCGATACGACCATATACTCATTGCTGTTTATTTGTATGTTTTCATTGTCATAAACAGCTAAACTGGAACTAATAATGCGCTGCCGGTGACAATCGATACGGACACAGTCTATCATCATTCCATCTTTGGAGGGAGAAGGTCAAGCGCCCCTAACCAGTTGTGCTATTAAAAGGTTTTTAAAATCCTCTCAGCGATCGCAATCGATTACTTTCGCCACAAAGCGCACAGGAGGCTATTAAATATTCATCATAAATCAAACGATCGAAGCAGGCGCATTTCAATGTTTTTTTTGCTGTAAAACTTTTAAAAATCCCTTAAAAACAGACGGAATCATCCATTATCTGATTTGCAACATAAAGGATGGATTTCCCTTAGCGGCCGATAGATTTTTATCTCGTTTTTTTTGCCTGACGAAATCGAGGTGGGATGGTTTTAGATTCAACTCATTGGAAACCGTAGCGAATCGTCGAAGTTCGACCGGAGTGTGGAGGGAGGAATAGGGAGAAATTGTCCTGTTGGATGATATTGTTAGCTGTTTGCTTTATTCGTATTTTTTTTATTGACGGTTTGCGAAATTGATGCTCTTTTGGAATTGATTGTGGAAGGGGGTTGATATTTTGAGTTGTGAGTAGTGTTCAGTTATGGGCCTGTTATCTGTTCTTTAAATTGAACCCACCGATGACAACTGGTGACATATGTATACACTTGCTCATGCCACAATGGGCGTTTTGATTAGAACTTAAAAGAAGACGACAAAATTAAAAAGATTTATAACTTTACCAGCACTGAAGTGGCGAATACAGTGGCGCTCTAATTGAACGAAGGTGGCATTAAATAGGAATGATATTCAATAATCTCATTCACACAACTTTGCCATCTGCTACAAACTCTTCAATTTTCACAACAATAAAACAGAACTTCCTTTAGTACCTGTTCAAACGTTTTTAATTATATATAAAAAGTTTTTAAGTTTCAATGCAACAAATTATTAGAATTATTTCCAATCAGTTGCTGAAACCATTTCTGGAATCTTACGAGAAATTACTGAGTAATGAATGTTCAAAAGCAGACAACTTTTCGTCCACCAATGTTGTTTTTCATGCAACTTTCACTGGGCCCATAACCTTTTTGGCAAAGTGGACCGGTGCTCACTGGAATTTCGGCAGACTACGGAAAAAACAATCGAATATCTTAAAATAAAGACGAATTAAAAAAGCCGAATATTGTCGAGCTACAAGCCAGAGAACAGACATCCAGGCTCGCCAAATTTCCTGTGTAAATTTTTAAATGCAAACCGTTGGAACAGGTGCTGGATGAATTCTGGTTTGTGGCAATCATGTCCAGCAGCCTTTCCGAGGAATACGACGCATTGGAGGCTAGATCCGAAGTGGATGTAACTCTCGACCTAGTGAAGGGGAAACTCGTCGACAAGTAGCAAAAGCGAAGAAACCGTGAAAGTGTGGAAGCTCTCGAAGTTTGTTTTCTGCATGATATCAGGTCATCTGAGAGCAAACTGTGAAAAGTTTAAATCCTGGAAGCAAAATCAGAAAAAGAAACCGAAGCTAACTAAGGAGAAAGCTAAAGATTGTACTCAAAAAAAAATGCAATAGACAAAAATGATTAGCATTAATCCTGGTGAGTGCGAGCTATTTAGTGGAATACGTGTAACTTGAAAATGAGAAGAAAGGTTAGTAATTTCCATTTAATTCCAACTAACTTTATTGCTTTTCTTGACAGATACGCGTATTTCGTCTACAATGTGAAGACTTCTTCATTGTCTTGCACACTTAGAAATTATGAATTTTACATGAGACGTAATTAATGTTTGTTAAAAGTCGGGGAACGTAAAGAAAGTTTCGTGTAAAATTATGTCTCCTGAAACTGACACATACGCAATTCGACGAAACATGTGTTTGATTGAATTTATTTTCTCATCTCTTTCAACTCATTCTAAAGGACGCTTGCATGTCTCAGGAGACAGGAATTTACGTGAAATTTTCGTAGTGTGTGTACTAATACTCGGCTAATCTTTCTTCTCATTTACCAGTTACATATTAGCATGTTTTTGCAAAGTTGGTTTATTCAACCTCTCCTCTCCTCTCCTATGCAAAATATCCGCACCCTCGGACTCAACGCTACCCATCAAATCCTGTGCAACACTTGCGCAATCTTTCTTACACACTTTTATCCACTCTTTCTTCAAATCCTTGTTGTTTTTGTAGACCTTCCCTATTTTCCGGATCCAGCCAAAATAGAGAGTCACCTTCGTGGGACCGGAGGAAGGGCAGCTTCTGAAAGCATTCTTCTTTATATGTCTGGCCGTTGATGGTGCTGGTCATTATGTATGGCTTGCTTATTTTGTTGCACTCACAAATTGCCTGCCAGACCAAGAACTTCTTGACAAATTTGTCGACCTTCTTCTTCCGGAACATCCCGGTGGAACTTGCTGACAAAAACTTCCAGGCTGGGGATCTACTTGGCGTCCGATTTAATGTACGTCTCGTCGTCCACTACTATGCATTTCGGCTGCACCAATTACTCGCGGTACAGCTTTCTGGCGCAAGATTTGGCCACCGTCTTCGGACCCGCGCCTATCGGTGCGGTTTGGCGCCTTCCTTACCATCAAGACATGAAGGCGGTTAGGCGTTTATCAGTTCGGTTAGGCGCCTTCCTTACCTTGAAGACATGAAGTCCGACCCACTTCATTGTCTACTGGACGAACCAGACGGAAGAATTGACCTTCTTGGCCACGTCCCGAATCGAATGGTTCGGATTACGCTTGAAGTAATCACATACCTTACTTGCATTCCCGGGGTCGGTCGTCTTCGCTTTTCTTCTTCACGCCGCTGGGTCTCTTTGAACGATTTTACCACACGGGACACGGTCGAATTGTCGATTTCCAACTGTTTCGCGATCCACCTATGGGACTGGCCTGGATTTTCCACGACCGCGCTCATAATATTTTGGAAGCCATCTCGATAACCACTTGACAGATTGTGACGAAATTTTGCACATATAAACATTACACTTTAAACTAGTTTGATCGAGTTTTGCCCATGCAATAAAAAGTTATACACAAAAGAGAGCGTTGCATTTTTTTCGAGTACAATCTTTAAGGTGCTGCGTTCACTCTCCGGAGACAACGATATCAGCTACTCTGAAAAAAAATCAATCGTTATACCGACAATTATATCATGGTCAGGATGACTATCGCATATAATGGTTACAATAACCATGAAAATGGTCGAATTCACCACGTTCATGGTATTCTTGACTATGATCATGGTAACAAGGACTATTCCGACATTATGGCAAATGTTGGATCAACTATTTTTAATGGTCCTTTTGACCATGATCATAGTCGGTTCAAAATCACTATACTGCAATAGTCATCCTAACCCCCAATAATGGTAAACTTGACTATCAAATTTGTCTCTGTGTACACGAACCGACTCCTTCCGGAGTTGTCTTTCTGCCGTCTGAAATATAGACCTCTAGCTTCACTTTTATTGGTACGGACTGACGAAAATGTGGAAAGTTGTGCCGTAAACTCAGATCTGCGCATTCCGTCCACGCACCGTTTGCAATGGTCTTCAGAACCTTGACGAACGGTCTTCGCCTTAGGATGTTAGCGTTTGTCCTGCTGGTTACTTTATTTGACCTCATCATTAATGGCTGGCCCACAATTGATACGTTTGCGTTATCCATTAGTATGAAGTTGAATCTAAATCCTGGATTCTGTCGTCGTTGAATCATCAGATTTGTTATACAGCGTACGATTTTCGACGTAAGGTTTGCCGTACAGAACGGGAGTAAAATCGATAGTAAACAGTTGAATTTTTCAATTTTGAACTGCAAGGGGATTACTTGAAGTAATGAATCCTCTGAAAGGTAGCCAATTATTTGTAATGCCAGTTCGTTTTTTGTAATCCACCTAACCGATCTCGATTTACTTGCGGAAGGTCCACGCTCACCAACATGCCCGCTCCATTCGACTCAATTTTGAGTCGTTTACGACCCACTTTCGTTTAACATGGAGTCGACCAATTGACAAGTCGACAAACCAAAAACCAAGATGACTCTAATATGTCAGGTGACCTCAATAGTGTATATGAGAATTTCCGCCATGTTTAAAGCATATAATAGAAATTAAGAAAATAGGCTGGATAGGTTCTCAAGAGGGGGGGTTTAAAAAAGGGAAGGGGGAGTGGGGTGTTGTGGGGGGGGGGGGGGGGGTTTGGGTTGGGGGGTTAATAAATATAAAAATGTTGCGATATAAAACTCGCGATTACATGCAACATAAATACTAATTTATTTAAAACAATTAAGGAACAATTTAAGAACAATAAATCACATGTGGACTTCTAGAGGCGAGTTATGTTGAATCGCATGATGACATACACGCTGACACTTCTTCGCATCGTACGTCGACACGGTCGACGTCTGTCGCTCTGACGGCTGTCAGATGTTGATCCACCGGCTGCGTACTGAAGGTTGGGGTGGTCCCTCCAACACCTCCCCCTTTTAGTAAAGATGGTACGGATCATACCTCACGGGAGCCCTTCGGTTTCGCGAGGAAAGGCGAGGCACAGTTGATTTCCGTTGTGTAAGGCGTTGGTGCTTCCGAAGATTCTTGGGCGATCCCGTCTGCTGTTGTGGTTCTTCTTCCGGAGGATCATCTGGATCAGGATCGAACTCCGGATCGTTTGCTTCCGAAGAACTTTGGTTCAGGCCCCACGAGTCTAGTAGTCAAGTGGGACTTGGGAAGGTTGTTTTTCTTCTGCTGTTTCTGCTGCATCCGAATCACACCGCTTTCGTAGCTGATTGCAGTGCGATCGGATTAACGACTTCTTCTGCTGCAACCATACATTGTAGATCACGTTTCCCACGCGCTCGAGAACTTGACCAGCCTCCCAACTCCAACTGTTGTTCTTGTAGACCTTAGCCCAGACCAGGTCCTTGGGGTTGTAGCTGATGGCCTTGCTTCCATGCTTCCGGTTGTACTGGTCGTCTTGCTCGCTGTTTTCTGCTTTATGAATCGCTGTTGGCGGTTTGAGAAGATCCAGTGACGTTCGTATCTTTCTACCAAGCAGTACCACGGATGGCGATTTCCCTTCAGGAGCGCTTCGACATTACGTGGAACGGTAGCATAGCAGGAACGTATTGATCGCTTCGGTGAGGCCCTCTCCTCCCGCCGTAATTTTCTTGAGAGTCCGTTTAAACGTATCAACGAATCTTTCTGCAAGTCCATTGGACTGCGGGTGGAAAGGTGGTGTCTTGAGGTGAAGTATTCCGTTGTTGTTACAGTACCGTTCAAACTGCTCACTGACGAACTGACGTCCGTTATCGCTAACCAGCGTCTCCGGCATTCCAAAGCGAGCAAAGATTCCTTGGAGGATATTGAGTGTTGCTGACGTCGTGATTCGACGGGTTTGGACAACTTCAGGCCATTTCGAGAATGCATCGACCAGGATAAGATAGTACCAATCATCGACGGGACCAGCGTAGTCGACGTGCAACCTTTGCCAAGGCTTTTCAGGTGCAGGCCAGGATTCCAAATTTGTTCTAGTGTTGGTTTTGGCAACTCTGGCACATTCGGTACATGAACGAACAAGTTGAGCAATGCTTTCGTCGATGCCTGGCCAGTATACGTAGCTACGTGCAACCGCTCTCATTCTCTCGACGCCTGGATGACCCTTATGCAAAAGCTGGAGGACTTCCTTTTGGAACTTAGACGGAATAACCACCCTCTCACCGTAGGTAAGACAGCCGGATATGACTGATAGTCCGTCTTGACGAAGGTAAAATTGTTGACAGGAGTCGGTTACGTCGGTCTTCTTGGCAGGCCAGCCTTGCTGGACGTGCTGAAGAACTTCTTGGAGGACAGGGTCTGCACTGGTTTCGGATTGTATCGACTTGTACGTAAGCGGCAACATTTCCAGCGATTGTTGAACAACATTCTGAAACGTATTTTCCAGCTCGATCGATGCTATCACGTACTCCTCATCAGGCCGAACGTGAGTGTTTATCAGCCTGGACAGAAGATCTGCGTAGCCAAATCTGTCAGTCGACACATATTCGATGGTAAAATCGTACAGCAGAAGGGTCAACGCCCAACGCTGTAACCTGTTGGCGGTGTAAACGGGGATACCCTTTTTAGACCCAAATATGGCCAACAATGGTTTGTGGTCGGTTTCCAACGTGAAATGTCTTCCGAAAAGCATTCGATGGAAACGAGTTACGGCGAAAATCAAAGCCAACCCCTCCTTCTCGATCTGGCTGTAGTTTTCTTCGGCAGGTGTTAGGCTTCTCGATGCGTGATATATTGCTTTCACAGTGCCGTCGGGAAACCTGTGAGCGATTCTAGCCCCGATACCGATAGATGAAGCGTCTGCAGATACCACGATATCCAGCTGGGGATTGTAGTGAGTTAATGCCAGCGGAGACATTAGCAGTTCCTTGAATCGATCGAACGAATCTTGGCAGGCTTTAGTCCAATCCCATTTGTTTCCGGTTTTCAGGAGTTGATCCATGGGATACCGCAACTTTCTCATCTCTGGAACATACTTGCCGTAGTAGTTAACAGCTCCTAAATACGACCGGAGTGATGGAAGATCGTGTGGTGGTGGCATATTGGCAATGGTGGTTACCTTATCTGGATCCGGTCGGATGCCATCGCTATCCAGGATTTGGCCCAGATATTTAATTTGACGCATGTTAAAGCTGCATTTCTCGATTCTCACTGTGAACCCGTACTCCTGTATACGACTTAGGACCTGTTCGAAATTCCGGTTGTGCTCTTCCTTTGTTCTGCCACCCACCGACACGTCATCCAGATAACCACAGATGCTTTTGAGTCCGGCAAGCATTGCATCTACCAATTGCTGGAACGCTCCCGGTGCTGATTTGATGCCGGGAGATAAGCGGGTAAACTGATAGAGCCCTTTGTGGGTATTGATGGTGAGGAGATTCTGGCAGCTTTCATCTACCTCTACGTGTAAATAGGCATCAGAAAGATCGATATGGCTGAAAAATCGACATCCCGTCATCTTTGCAAAAATATCGTCAGGTAACGGTAGCGGATATTGGTTGGGCTCTAGGATGTCGTTCAATCCCGTTGAAAAATCCGCACAAATGCGAATCCGTCCGTTTGGCTTCCGCACGACCACAATTGGCGCAGCCCAGTCGGAGAAATCGACTGGCTTCAAAACTCCAAGGTGGTGAAGACGTTGGATTTCCTCTTCAACGGCTCCTTCCATGCTGTAGGATACCGGACGTTTTGGCCGAAATACCGGTCTAGGATTTCCCCGAAGTGGCAGCTTGACCTTTGTTTTGCAGCACAGTCCTATTCTGCTGGTGAAAACGTCAGGGAACATTGACTGGATTGTCCCTACGCTTGGTTGAGACTGGCTACTGATTTGGTTGCAGAACGCG
The DNA here is from genome assembly GCA_024533555.2 of Aedes koreicus. Taxonomy (NCBI): domain Eukaryota; kingdom Metazoa; phylum Arthropoda; class Insecta; order Diptera; family Culicidae; genus Aedes; species Aedes koreicus. The sequence goes on from JAHHFK020004510.1 coordinate 99,832, forward strand.
TTGATTGGTACGTCCCACAGGCCAAACTTGTCCATCCAATCGGCACCTAGAACGGATAGATTAATCTCTGGAACCATAACACGACACAAACCTCGTTTAAAGACACCATTGATTGACACATCACACCAAAATTCGGATGCGATGTTGAGCGGATCTCCAGATGCTGTGACCGCTTGGCACGAAGGTGGCTGTGTTTCCGGTTCTCCGATCTGCTTCCACATTTCGGCCGTGATGATGCTGATGTCTGACGCCGAATCAATTTGCAATCGGACCGGAACGTTGTTTATCCGTAACTCTGCATATTTTCTTCCACGGCTGACTGTGTTCACGGAGACTACCTTTGTTGACTTTTGTGTACGTGTATTCTTCTTCCCCTTGCCGGCTGCTAATTTTCCGGAGAAGCAAGCACAATAGCCCTCTTTGTGTCCCTTTTTTCCACAATCACGACATTGATGATCCCGAAACTGGCAGTCCTTCGAAAAGTGCATTCCTCCACACGACCAGCATGGAGTACGCGGCTGATCTGCACTGCTTCCACTACCCGTAGCCGATGAATGACGTGCCGGCTTAAACGGTTTGTTGGTGTTGTGCTTCACGGCACGCACTGTTGAAGGAGACGGTTTTTCTACCAGCACGTTGTCGTTCTTGAGGTTCACCAGGGTTCTGCAGTCCTCCACGATCTTCGCCAACGTGATATCCGACGATTCGTTCAGCTTCGTGATGAGCCGCATCCGAATATCGGACTCCTTCGACGACTTGAGACCACAGACAAAAATGAGGCATTTAAATTGCTCCTCGGACATGTCGGCAACTTTAAAGTCCACACAAGCGCGATTTACCTTGCACGAATATGACACGATGTCTTCTGCGTCATCCTTGACGATTTGCAAACACTGATACCGCTGATGAAAAATCGAGACGGTCGATCCGAAAAGCGATTTCAACCTCTCGATGGTTTCGGTAAAAGTGAATTGCTTGGACAGCTTCGGGAGAATAAAACTCGTGTATCGCTCGTGTGCCGCTGGGTTGAGTTTCCTCATTAGGAGTCGGACTTTAGCGGAATCGTCTAGTTTCTTCGCATCCTTATCGAAAAGCTCAGCATAGCGAGAATACCACGAATCGAAAGTGCATCCTTCGTCCGGTGCGTAACGAAATTCGGTTATGTTGCTAGCTAATGCATCCAGTGCAACGTCATCGCGAGAGAGCTCTTTCAGGCAAAGTTGCGTTGCTGACATCTGCTCGGACATCTGGGTGATCAGCTGCTGCTGTTGCGTCAGGATCTGAAGCAGGGACTGCTGGAACGCATCTGTCGTTGCCATTGCAGCTAACCTCAAACTTGCTTTTCAGCTTCACCGACGGATGAGTACAACTGTATTCGAGCGAGATTCCGCGAACCGACACCGTTTTCACTCGTCGCCACGTTGTTGCGATATAAAACTCGCGATTACATGCAACATAAATACTAATTTATTTAAAACAATTAAGGAACAATTTAAGAACAATAAATCACATGTGGACTTCTAGAGGCGAGTTATGTTGAATCGCATGATGACATACACGCTGACACTTCTTCGCATCGTACGTCGACACGGTCGACGTCTGTCGCTCTGACGGCTGTCAGATGTTGACCCACCGGCTGCGTACTGTCCTTAGGATGCTTCCAAAGTGCCTGCTTCATGATGGCCCACTTTTCAATTGGCCGCAGTTCCGGTGCGTTCGGGGGGTTGAGATGCTTCGGCACGAAATTGACCTCCTTAGCCTTGTACCACTCCAAAACCTCTTTTGAGTAATGGCACGAGCCTAAATCCGGCCAGACAATCGTAGGACCATCGTGTGACCTCAGAAGAGGAAGTAAACGCTTTTGGAGGCATTCCTTAAGGTACACCTGCCCATTGACCGTTCCAGCTGTCACGAATGGAGTGCTCCTCTTTCCAAACGAGCAAATTACTTGCCAAATCATATATTTTTTGGCAAACTTTGACATCTTCTGCCTTCTAACGTCCTCAGGGACATCGAATTTATGAGCAGTGAAAAACTGGAGCCCCGGAAGCTGCTGAAAGTCTGCATTTACATACGTCTCATCATCCATAACGAGGCAATCTGGTTTTGTCAATATCTGGGTGTAGAGCTTCCGTGCACGTGTTTTACCTACCGTATTTCCCCGTTCATCGCGATTTGGCGCCTTTTGGACTTTGTACGTGTGTAGTCCTTCACGTTTTTTCGCATCTCGAACGAAAGTTTTGGTTGGATACAGTTTCTTCGCCACATCTCGAACTGAACTGTTGGGATACCACTTGAAAGCTTGAACTACCCGCTTCTTAACACTATACGGAGATCCATTTTTGCCACTTTTTTCTTTCCGATCGATGGGTAAATATTCGTGGTACCGATTTAAAACACGAGACACCGTAGAATGTACCATTCCGAGCTTCCTGCTGATGGAACGATGAGAAAGATCCGGATTTTCGAGGTACGTGCACAAAATTTCTTTGCGCCGCTGCTGTTCTTCCGACTCCATCTTCGCAACGATTGCACTTCTGCTAGTTAAACTTACACAGCGTAAACAAATACACATTGAACTAATTCCACCCAAAGTTTCAATAGAAAATACCCAACGGGTAAAAAGTTACAGCCATTTAAAAGTGGTGCAATTTGATTCCGTACAGCCTTTACTCATTTCAAGTGGAATCCGAACATTTTGACACAATACTTGGCCGAAAAACTAGATATTTCGCAAAGTTTGGTTGGGAGGGCTGGGCTGGGAAACCGGGTTTAAAAAAAACAAAGTTGATTTCAACGGGGGGAAAGGCGGGGGAGGTTGGAAAAACGGGGGGGGGGATTGGGGGGTAATGAAAACGGTGGTGGGTGTTATAAAAGAGCGATTCAAGGGGGGGGGGAGGAAGTTGGGGGGGGGGTTAGGGGTTAAGGGGGTGATTGGGGGGTGTGTGGGGGGGTGGTTTTGGGGGGGGGTGTTTGTGTGTGGGTTTGGGTTGTGTGTGTCTTTTGTCTTGTTTATGTGGGTCTGTTGATTTTGTACTGAAAGACCTGAACCCATCAAACTCCGTCCTCCGTCTCACCAAACCTATTAAGCAATGATGCAGTGCAAACACCGGAAGACCCAAGAAGTGGCAAAGGGCGAAAAACGTACCGGAAACAACTGACAGGCGCCAATCGTAAATATCGAGAATTTTACTCAAACGCATCCTAAAATTTAAACTATGTAGGCTATGGAATGGCTGCAGCTCCCCGGGACCCTATTCCAAGCACGGAGTGAACAATGTAACCAAAGCTCTAAAACCACAAATTTCCATTGAAAACCTCATGTCCGCCTAAAGCAGCTTACTGGACCACTGTGCAATGGAGGAAATCCAGGTAACGCAAAAGTGAGGTTAAACGTCGTAGATGGCGCTCGTTAAAAATGGATTTACGAGCTGTCTAAGCAAAGTAATTGGTGTTAAAAAGATAAGAAAATCGATGATAATGACGATACTGACATACAATAAGAAAAATAGCCAGAAAGTTATTATCAATTTCAGTTTTTGAACTACGATGCTTAACCTCACTTTATGTAGCTTTACTTGGATTCTTCAATAACTTTCATCGCTGATTTTTTTTGCAGCATGGTGCTTCATCTAGTGAAACATATATTGCAAAAAATGAGCGTTGTAGGTTTACGTTTCCTCCGTGCTTGGAATAGGGTCCCGGGGAGCTGAAGCTGTTCCATATCCTACATAGTAGGGCCCTATGTAATCTTTAAAAAAATCCATATACTGAACTACTGTAAAAATTTGGTTCGGCGATAACTATAGCCGATTTATAAGGGGTGGATCGCTCAGTACACCCTGATAAAAAATTACCTTAAACGAACGATATCACAAATCCTCCAACCATTTCTTTAATGGTTTGGATGATACCACAAATAGATCGTTAAGAATTATTAGGGCACTCTTCTCCTGTCCTATTTTATATGAGTGTGTCTACAAGCGTGGCAATGTTGCATGGGTGTTCCGTATTGTGCCGAAGGTGCCGAAGTGTTGACAGTTTAAATTTTCATTTGTTTACTGTACCTGACAACCAACATCGCATATTGGCAAGGTTGCTAGTTTCTTGTTTCTTAAAGCTTAACTGTCAAAGGTATGCCTCAGTGTGCCACTCATGTGTTTTGGATTGAAAATCGAAGCTCCGCAGTTATGTAACAAATCCGTCTAGTGTCTAAAATATCGTGGCTGGCACACTGTACTAAGCGACTTACCCTTGCCAGTTTACCACTCATTCTAAAGTGTCTCAATAATCATCGACTCACCCTTCAGCGTTTGCTTGTTTTGAGAAGGTGAAACGTAATGAACGTAATGGTTTGACACTTGGTGGTAGATATCGTAAAAAAAGAACAATTGATGCTGCTATTTCTTTTTGGACAGCACATGGCAACATGCGAGTTTAACACCAGTTTCATGTAAATTTACGTGTTCCAAAACTGAAAAAACAACAACATTTTATTCATGTCTACTCAACTGAATTTCCACATTTGAGCATACATTTTGCGACCCCTCCAACGATTCCAAAAACCCACATGTACCATCCACAGGATTTCAAACCGTCAATGCATTCTGTTTGATTCTTTCTCGGGCGCCCAAAAACGATCCAGTTGCGACAACAATGGGTAAACAAATTGCCTGTTTATATTTCGAACTCTAGCTCTATAAATCAGACCCTCCTCCCCCATCGGCAGGGTCAGGTCCAAAGAAAGCGTACATCGGAAATGGGAAAATTTTCTCCAGTCAAACCGCATTCAGCCCGGACCAAACTCGGAGCCAAAACACCACCAGCCTGAGCAAACATGCCAATAATAAAATCTCGAATAAAACATCCCTTCCGCGATGAGAAAAAGGAAAGGATATTCAGCATACACAATTATAGATCACAGACCGGAAATATTATCGAAACTGCTCTCGTTTTGTGACTTCGTGTTTTCCCGGTCGTGTGCGTATATGCAGATTGAAACCCATATCCGTTCCACACACTTCCGGTCCTAATGCTGCGTGAAAAGAATTCGGTAAACAAGATTTCCCCTCGCAAATGGTGACATTTGAATGAAATCAATTCGATTTCTGCAATTGTCGGTTTTTATTTTGCAGACGAAATTGGGAGTAATACCAAAAACTATCGTTATCGGTCATTTACGGCTTCTTTGTCTGAAATCCATCTCGTTACGGTTCTTAACGCAAAATCACTCGCTCCGAGTCGTGAAATGGGTTTCCCTCGAGGGGTGTCTCACATGGATTCGATCAAATTTCTATATTGAAATCAATTTCAATTGCTGAAAGCAACTGTATCAATTTAAAATTTAAAATAAAAATGAGTGTGCTGCAAAATAGTCCAAAAGTACTAAATCGGAATCTTTCGCCTTTAATTGACTGCAGATCGATTGCTATTCGCTGCACTCGAATCCAGTGAGACACCCCAAGGTTTTCCTCCTTTGCTTATACGCAAGTCATAAATATTTGAATCTCCGCTTCATTGTTTCCATAACGTCGAATGAAGAGGAAGAGGTTGTAAACATATCCATACTCCCAGTATTTTGAACAGAACGAGCTCTAAAAGGGGCGCTTAAATCATAAAGTCGACCATAATCCCACATAAGTGTGAGCGAAAGGTTGTAAAATCACTTTCTTCGAATACAGAAGGGGAAGCAGTTCCAAAGTTACTCATATCCATCTGGTTTACTGTGTTTACCTTTGGACTTTGTCTTGACTAAAGGGTGTATTCGATAAAAATGGCACACACATATATACTCATCAAACTTAAACTGATTATCGGATTTTCTTGAAATTTTCAGGGAATGAAGAACTACTAATGAGTTTTGATTTACAACATTTGTTTTATTCAATTTCGTCTCCCATCCCGAATGCCCGCACCTTCCTTTTCACTCCACCCATCAAATTTTGTACAACCGATTTTCCCAGTGTTTTTGTTGTTTTTACCCAAATTTTCTTCAATTCTAGCTCTGTTTTTATAGTTTTGGGATGTTTGCGTTTTCATAATTGCCCAGAATTTTTCAATTGGACGAAGTTCCGGTGAATTTGGTGGGTTCATATCCTTTGGCACAAAATTGACTCCGTTGGCTCGGTACCACTGCAATACGTTTCGAGCGTAGTGGCAGGATGCTAGATCAGGCCAAAACAGAGTTGATCCTTTGTGCTTCTTAATGAATGGCAAGAGACGCTTCTTAAGGCACTCTTCCGTGTAAATCGCACCGTTTATTGTTCCGGAAGTGATGAAGGGAGCACTTATTTCACCACATCCGCAAATCGCCTGCCAGATTAGAAATTTCTTTGCAAATTTCGATAGTTTCTTCTTTCGAACATATTCCGGAACATCGAACTTCGACTTGGCAACGAAATATTCTTGCCCAGGAAGTTGACGGAAGTCGGCCTTGACGTATGTTTCGTCATCCATCACGATGCAACCGGATTTGGTGAGCAGCTTCGTGTAAAGTTTCCGGGCGCGGGTTTTCGCAGTGATGTTTTGTTTTTCATTCCGGTTTGGGGCTTTTTGCACTTTGTAAACATGTAACCCAGCACGCTTCATGGTTTTCTGCACAAAACCGACTGAAACCTTAGACTTTTTAGCGACATCTCGAATTGACATGTTTGGACGGTTCTTGAATTGTTGTACGACTTTCCTGGCCATTTTACTGTCCATTGGACCACTTTTACGACCACTCCCTTCCTTCCTTTGGACACTCAGACGCTCCTTGAAGGTTCTTATTACACGAGACACAGTTGTATTTGCAATTCCAAGCCTTTTAGCAATCCACCGGTGGGACGCCCCTGGATTTTGATTGTGAGTGCACAAAATTTTCTCACGGACAATTTCTTGTTTCGACGACATGACTGGAACTACTGAATGTATAACTATGAAACTTGGCAGATGTAAATAATACACTATGGATAAGATCTACTCAAATTTCTAGGTTTTTTACTCATACGATTCAAAAGTTACAGAAGATTTTCTGTGTGCCATTTTTATCGAATACACCCTTTATGTGGTTTTAATCAGAGTCGATAAGGAGTCTTTGTTTGGTTGTTCTTCTTCGTGTTTATCAACAACCGACTCCGGCAGCTCTAACTTTGCATGACTCCATCAGTTTTCATGTGTTGACTCTGGTAATCGTTGGTTTTTATTTACATTTATCGTACGAGTGCTGAGATTCTGAGCGTTCTGAGCAGCAAAGTGGAAAAGTTTGTTTCGTGTTTCTGTTACACGCGTAGAAGTGGGAAAAATGAAGTGCGCAGCTGTTTTCTGTAAAAATAAGCAAGACAAAAAACACCGAATCAAAAATTTGAGCTTTTTCCGGTTCCCGAGCGACCGGGAGCTGAGAGACAAATGGATTTCATTTTGCCGCTTGCCGTTGGATTCGGAATTGTCCGAAAATAGTCGAATTTGCAGTGTAAGCACAGAGAACAGACGTTCATCTTCGGTCTGCCACTTGTGTAAAACTTTAAACCGACATTTCAAATGTATGTCGTTATGCTCCTGGTAGGCGGCGCTGCAGTTGTTCGATAACTGTCATGTAAATCTTTATCAATAAAAAGCCCAGCACAAAACCTGAAAAGTTTTGTATGTTTTTTCTCTGCACCTGCATTTTATACCGGCTACCCATATTGACTTTTACACACGTTTTTCAAAAAAAGGTATATGGGCATCAATGTCTGTTCTCTGTGGTGTAAGTAATGATTTGAAAAATATTTAATGCGTAAAAATAATTGTGAATATTACAGTTGCATTTCAATTATGAAACGGATTTGTATATGGCGACTGACGGTGGCCGATTATTAACTCTCCCGGGAGCAGTCCCGGTTTATGAGAACGTACCAGATATGAATTCACTAACATGCGACGATAATCGATTACTGGTGGGTAAAACGGTGCCGGTGAAATATTTTTATTTACACATTGTATTTTTGTAGGATTTGAAAAACAACTTTACTAGTACCCAATCATCACAAGAGAATTCCACTGCATCATTTCAATCTGACTTATTGAACAGCTCTTCTACAGAGTCGATTGCATCTACGACGATTGCATCATATGCAGCTGTCATATGCAGAATGTCGTTCGATATCTGTAATGTAAACATGTTTCAGTTATCGAACGTAGACTGTATATTGTGTCTTTTTTGTTACGTAAAAATTTCTCAATTGATTCCGACTATAGAGTTACAATGGAACGAACTGTTTTGACTTTAATTTGTTCGCGAAAAAATAGTTATTTTTATTGTTGCTATTTTTGACAATCCCCATTTTCTATTGTAAAAGTCCAATTTACAATAGATTCTATTGTGGAAAACAAACGCTATTGTAATTTTGTTGTTACTGACAATAAAACTTATAGTTTTAACAATAAATTTTATGGTGTTGTAACATTAAATTATTTTGTATTTTATTGAGATTTTTATTAATTAAATTTGACTTCATTCGCAACATTATTTTATTCTTCTCTTTTCCGTCATAATTATGGAAAAATATCATCGCGAGATAACAATACTCCTCACTGATCCAAACGTTTTTGTTTGTTTTGATCGATAGGTAGCATCGGTTTCACTCTTTACGCGACTCTTCTTTATCGACTCTGGTTTTAATATTATCGGTACTACGACGCATATTCACAAACCATTCCTGGACCTTATTTCTAATTGTTGACGACCGTTTCCTTTATTGTTACGACATTTACCCTTATAGTTGACAACTATAAACTAACAATAACCTATATAGTTTTAACAATATTTCAGATGGTTAAAGGCGAAATAACTATATGCTGAATAGGCGGTTAAGTTAGGTTACCATATAAAATTCGCTATTTTCACGAACAATATTTTTGCTGTACTCTATGCCAAAAAGTTGGTATATAATCCAGACCACGTGCAGACAATAAGAATCCTTTCACTGACAATATGGCAAACAATAACAATATGTGTTAATGTACAGGTTGTATGGTGAAAGCGAGATTAAACTATTGGATAACAATAACATAACATGTGATATTATATCTTACATTCGAAAAATAGTTTTGACTATTTAGCAAATTGTTTTTCGTTATGCGGGTAATGAAAGCTGAAAAATGGATTCTGCGAAAATCGATCAGCAAAAAACGATGGCTCCACTTGCATTTTTGTTTGTCTTGAAACAACCTGACATTTTTTCGATACTGGGCTCAAACAGATTTATTAAGACATTTTTGTCAAATTCAACCAAAGGCAGTACACGATCCCGAAATTTTCAGCGTATAGAACAATGATAGAGTCTCTGAATACAAGTTTAACGAACCGATACTTTTTGCAGCATTATTTTGGATTTTGTTATGTTTATTTAAAAAAATATATCTGCTTTTGGCTGTGTTCCAATTCGCGAATTAATTTTAATTTTACTTAAACTTGACAGATGGAAAATAATCGATTAATCGATTAAAATCCTACGATGAGGTGTCTGTCAAAATTGAGTTGTCGTCTGTCAGAAATAAGTCAGCTCGAGTAGCAGACTTAATCGATTATTTTGCATTTGTCAAGTTTAAAGTGACCAGACGTTCCGCATTTTAGCAAAATGTCCCGCGAATTTAAAAGTCGTGACATTTTTTTTCACAAATAACACTAAAGTCATGCTAATGCTTCATCTTTGCAGAGCGTAACTGATTTAATGCACCAATCACATCCTTATTTATCTTTATCTCAAACGGCACACATCTCTCTTTATGTTTGACAGCTACTGTCGACACTGACCTGAAAGTACTTGTCTCTTTTCAATCAACTTCTTCGTTTCGGTTAAAGTGAGTGAGCGATATGGGTTCAAATCACTGAGCTGACTGTCAAAATATAAAACAAATTTGTCTATCGAAAAATTGTACTGGTTGCGATTTACAGAGAGCTTAAACTGAGTAAAGCAGATTTTAACAGAAAAGATTGAGAAATTATAACTTTTCTACAAGGTAATTGGGTAAAGCTTGTATTTTGATCAGTTATTTACAAGAATATTCTGCAGGGTGTTTCAACAATCATGTCGAAGAAACGCCAGTGCTCGTTTACCGATGACCTGCGACATGAATTCCCTTTCCTGAAGAAGGCGAAGGTCAGTGGCAACGTCTTCTGTGAAACTTGTAGCAGTGAGTTTTCAATGGGATCTGGAGGTAAAACCGACATCAAGAGGCATATGTCGACGGACAAACACAAGCGCGCACTTGAAGCAGCAGCAACCTCGTCTAAAGTGACCAATTTTTTTCCGGAAGGCAGATTTCGGTTTGAAAGAGCAACAGCTTGCACACGCTGAAGCTGTCTTTTCATACCACACTGTTATGCACAATCAATCATTTCGATCCATGGACTGCACTTCCAAACTTGTCCGCTCGCTGTTTGAGCCGAAATTCAGTTGCAGTCGCACAAAAACCGAAGCAATTGCAAAAAATGTTCTCGCTCCGTATTCTGTGGATCAGCTGCTCACATGTATGGAAAACATTAGCTATCTCACAATCTTCACAGATGCCTCCAATCACAAGGATATAAAGCTGTTTCCTTCTGTTATCAGATTTTTTGATTACAAGCAAGGAGTTCAAGTAAAGTTACTTGATTTTGTATCTCTTCCTGGTGAGACTTCTGAAATCATCGCGACATCGATTTATGAGATTTTGAGTAAATACAAAATGCAGGATAAGGTCGTCGCAATTTGTGCGGACAATGCGAATACGAACTTTGGTGGGCTGCTCCGCAAAGGAACAAATAATGTTTACGCGAAATTAAAGGATCAGCTTCAAAAACCGATTATAGGCGTAGGGTGTGCAGCACATATCGTACACAACACAATTCAAGCGGCAGCAGATCAACTTTCCGTAGATATTGAGGGTAATGTAGTTAAGATTTACAGTCATTTCTACATTTCTACTGTCAGAGTCGAGAAGCTGAAAGAATTTTGCCATGAAGCGGAAGTAGAATATATGAAGATTTTGGGTTACAGTAAGACAAGATGGTTGGCCATGATGCCTGCAATCGAACGAGTGCTGAAAATGTTTTCACCTCTTAAATCTTATTTTTTGTCAATCGATAATAGTCCCAGAGTTCTACGTGATTTTTTTGAAGATGAAAGCTCTGAAATGTGGTTGTATTTCATGCATAGTCAAGCGGCAGTGTGGCAGGTGAAAAAAATCGAAAGCGACGACAGTACGATTACGGAAGTTGTATGTAAACTTGGTGATCTTAAGTATAAGCTTCGTGAAAGGGTCAGCAACCAGTTTTTGCCGCTCAATGTACGATCTCTAATGAAAAATCTCGAAGAAAATTGTTGGTCGAAGTTAAAATCCTGTAAATCCAGTATGATAAACTTTTATCAAAAGTGTATTGATTATCTTGAAGCTCGAGTCACACAGTTCGACCAGGTTGATTGTTTTAAATGGGTAAACCTTAAAACCTCGATTGATTGGCAGGCAGTTCTAACATGTTTTGAATACGTTCGTAAATTCAATGAGTCTAATGATCTAGTCGATGCCGATAAAGAAGAATCTGAGCTGTTTGATGAAGTGTCTTACGCGAAAAAATACGCAAACGAAGAAAAAATTGCAAATTGGAACGAGAGTAACATTCAAATTGCTGATAGGTGGGTCGAGCTGTTTAAACATTTTGAAGATAACAACATTCCATTCCGTGTCCTCAAAAAAATTGTAGAATTTGCGTTATGTTTGCCAGGTACTAATGCTGTAACAGAACGAGTGTTTTCCGTTGTGAACAAAGTCTGGACAACCGATAAATCACAGCTAAGTGTCGATACGTTGAAAGCAATGTTGCAGGTTAGATTTAATTTTAAGGATACATGTGAAGAGTTCAGCAAAAATATCTCCGAGAATATTCCACTTCTACGCAAAGTGCATAGCGCGGAGAAGTATGATTGATCCTCGGATTGATCCAAATAAGCTTTTTTCATTTGATGAATGTTTTGTTATAAATAAAAATGTTTCAGAAAAAAAACAATTTAAATTTCTTTGTCTTCCTATCAATGAAACGTCTTCAAACTGATATATGAAATTCATTTAACTGCCTAAGCCTATTGTATCATAATTTGTTGTTGAAAGCAAGCACTAGCCCCAATAGGAACGTTGAGCCATAAAGAAAAAAATGTCCCGCGTTAGACATCCAACGATCTGGTCACTTTAGTCAAGTTTAAGTAAAATTAACATAATTCGCGAATTGGAAAAGCAATTAAAGTTAAATATTGAGAATTGTTTATAATTAAGAAAATTTTTGAAAAAGGTGTGGAAGGGGTGGGGGGGAGGGATTGGGGGTGGGTGGGGGGGGGGGGGGGGGGGGGGTTGGTAATTTGGAATCAATTTACTTTTCAGACGATCAACGAGGAATGGCTATCGGACAAGTCTCGCTTTGCTTGTGATGGGTTGATGCGCCAACGTTTGATTGTCCCCATGCTACGCAATCCAAGTGGTGAATTGGAAGCTGTCGAATGGGAATCGGCCCTGATAATTGTCGCGCAAGCAACGAGGGGTGCCCCCAACGACAAGGTTGCAGCCGTTGCCGGTGGCTTGGCCGATGCCGAAGCGCTGGTTGCCCTCAAGGATCTCTTGAACCGCTTGGGATCGGAAACTTTGTGCATTGAGCAGATATGCCCCACAGATGGTTCGGGAACCATTGATTCATTTTCCAATCCAGTTGTTATAGAGGCGTTTTTTTCTATCCCTACAGAAAACACCGTGACTGCAAAGGATAAGTTTGATGTTCACGAGAGAACCTTCGGACACAGAAGATGTCGAAGTTCGCCAAGAAGTTTTTAATTTGACAAGCGTTTTGTGCTTGCGGAAAGCGGAGTACGCCTTTCGTTACCGCAAGCACCATGAATGGCCAGGTGTATTTGGAAGAGTGTCTCCAAAAGCGGCTTCTCCCTCTCCTGAAGGTTCACGATGGTCCGACGATCTTCTGGCTGGATTTGGCATCATGCCACTACACGAAGGACGTGCTAGAGTGGTATGAGGCGAATGATGTCGATTTCGTGCCGAAAGATCTGAACCCCCCAAACACTCTGGAACTGCGCCCAATAGAAGAATACTGGGTCATTATGAAGGAGCACCTTCTAAAACGACCTAAAGTGGTGAAGAATGTAGAAGAAATGAAGAAAGCATGGGTTAATATGCAAAAAACTGTCGATTCTGAGGTCGTACAGAACTTTTCGGCTGTGGTTAAGGCCAAGGTTCGCGTATTCGGATATAAAGGCGAAATAAGTTAAATGAATAATGTCAAAACTAACCTCAATTGGATATTTTTCCTTCCTGAAAATTTGGTGATAATCGAATAAAAACTCGAATTTTGAGAATGAATTTTGTCTGTGTGGTTTTTAAACGGTACACCCTTCATTGGCAGAGTGTAGAGTAAAAAAAATCAGGGTAACGTAGAAAACGGCCATTTGCTTGTCAACGAACGAAACCAACGCGCATGTACGCGTGAAAGGCTGGCATGTAGTTTCAGATGCACTCATCACGTGGTGTACAGAGGGAGAGTAAAGACGCAGCTACAATGGGGAGCGCACGTAAACAACCTCCCTGACAGTTAATCCATATATTTTATGTCAAAAGCTGCCGCAACGCGCCGTTGCGCTTTCCATTGTAGCTGGGCCTTAAAGTTGTGAAGTTTGTTTTTATTTTGTTGCACACTGATTGTAATTTTTTGTTGTTAAGTTTTTTTCGGAAGTGTTTTTTACCAGTGAATTTTATTTTATTGGGTGGGGGGGGGGTGGTGGGAGGTTTTAATGGGAGTGGTGCTTTTCGGTTGAAAAAAAAAAGAGGGAAAAAATTGGGGGGGGAGAGGGGGGGGGTAGAAGCCGTCCCAATTAAGACTGTACATTAGCAACAATTTTCGGTGAGATCTATCTGATTATAATTGAATTTGAACAATACTGCTAAATACATGCTATCCTCAAAACAATAAGCTTTAATGATGGAATTGTATTGCGGGGCTTGTTGTAAGTGAAAGTGTCCTCGGAATGGAACAATGGAACCCAACAATTTCCACTCCCGGGCTAAAAATGTTTGTCGTATAAAACAAAAGTTTATCTTCCATAAAAACACTGCCGGACATTGTTTTCTGTGTCCATTTTTCTTCAACTCCCTTTCAAATCTTCCCAGCTTTCCTTACTCAGGAGCAATAACTATTAGGCAAGCAAAAATATTAGCGGATTTCTGTTATAAAATCTGCAACAAGCAGCAAATAGTAACCATGGCAACAGTAAATTAAAATATATAAATGCTAGTTTTGTAAAATTTCAATAGATTTAAAAAAACTTTTTCTGGATACCTCATATCAAGATTTTCGTGAATTGCTGCTATCTTTGAAAACGAACGAAAACGAGCTTAAGCGTGGAGCCACACAACTCTACACTTTAACATTTTACAACATTTCTTGCATTTCAGGATCAACCGAATGAAGATCATATATTATAGATACGAATGCTTGTAGTATTTTTCATTTACATAAATGTATACACTATTATTTAATATTTCGTGGGAATGGGAGGGACCATCAGGGCACCCGATTGAAGTACTCTGGGTGGGGAGAGTGGGAATGACAACTCCCCATTGCTAACAGTTTGTGAATAGAGGGCGGACTCTTCTTCCCGCCCATTGGGCCATCCTCATGTTAGCTCGCTCTTATGACCAATTGTTCAACCTTGTTGTTGGAAGGAGATTCTTTATATCCTAGTGGATACGTATAAGTGATGTTGCCTATTGATCCACCCAATCCGATTTTGGCCCTTCATACAATGGCAGGATTAAGATAATCAGTGGTTATTAAAGCTTGATCAAGTCTAACAGAGAGGAGGGCCCATTGTTGTGGGACCTAGTTTCTGTGCTACAATAGGTGGTAGTACATATCATCCATCACGTGGGTGATCCTTAAGGCTTGCCCACAATAGGTACGTTCGCGTTCCGTTGGCGTAAATTTGACAGAAAACCTATGGGAAAACTGCCAAATTCACGCAAACGCGTCCGCATGACAGGAAACCAATGGGAAAACTGTCAGAAACTCACAAATGCAAAGGCATCGTGTACATTAGGCCAGGCGCCCACTGATGTGGCGGAGGTGCGGCATCTGCTAAATAGCATGTCAAAACATCTTGTCGATATTTTGACATGGTATGTGATACCACACCTCCGTCACATCAGTGGGCGCCTCGACTTATAGATCGTTGCACGATGGCGTCATCAATGAAATTTTGATAGTTCAGGGAGCTTGTTTACGTGGACTTAGAATATTTTCGGTAAGATCGGTTAGAGATTCTGTGCTCTTAATTTATGCGATTGAAGTAAAACTGCCGGAAAACAAACACCAATGCTTATTTTACATGTATTTTTACATAATTTCCTGAATCTTGTTTTTGTGTTTTTACATAATTTCCTGAATCTTATTGTACACGGTTGTTTGCGAAAACCCATTAATGGGTAAAAAACACCCATTTTCAAATAGCATTCCTATCTGTCATAAAATGGGGGAATTTCTCAGTCATGCAATGGGTAAAATAAATACCCATTAGAGAAAGCATCACTAAATGAAAAAAGGTTATATTTTTACTCATTAATGGGTGAAAATAAGTTCAACAACCATGCGTATCCGGTACATCGTTGGTGAAAAGCGCAGCTTGGTTATGTTTTTTAATATTATAAAAACTAAAATAAAAACTGTACACTCTCGGAACAACGCAAGTGAGCAACAAGCTCAGTTCGTATATCTCCGAAACTGCTAGACTCAATGGTTACGAAAAGAGGAAAATTCAAGCTATCATCAAAAAAAAATAAAAACTTCTTCATAGGAAATCACAAACAACCCTTTCCGATTCACCTGAACTCCTGAAACGTGTTTCTGTCCCCTGCGATAAAGATATTACGCAAAAGCTGAAACCTCGACTTTGGGAATTTTGCTTGGACTTAGTTTTCTCTAGCCGGCACAGTCAATTGGCATCGTTGTTAGGCTCCACCAAAGATTCAGTAGATGTATTAGGCAGAGCAGGGGTATGCACAATTAAGTGTAAACACTGCAGCAAAATGTATGTAGGTCAAACAAAGAGAACCTTGGCAACAATGTTCAAAGAGCATCTAGCGAAGGTGACTAAGGCTGTCAAACAGACTGACAAAGGAATTTCACATAACTTCAAATCGACAGTTGCAGAACACATCTTTACGGAAAATCACGACATAACGACGAATGACATCACAATCTTACGGACTACCTCTACACCCTGGAAATTAGACGTCGCAGAAAGCTTAGAAATCAACAAACAACAGAACACAAATCTACTAAACAGAGACCAAGGTAACGGGTACACATGGCTCTTTAACTTAATACCTAAACGACATCAAATCCGACGCAGTGGAGCACCCGCTGCTACGGAATAATCACGTTAGGTTTAAGGAAAAGGCGAGGTAGATATTAAGCATAATATATGTATTTGGCTCAGGATACCTTAGGTAAAAATGATAGCTGTAGGTACAAGTGTTGGTTTTCTTTCAGTCGAGTATTAGTACACGACACTGAAGAAGTCTGCACATTGTAGACGAAATACGCGTATTTGTCAAGATCAGCAATAAAGGTAGTTGGAATTAAATGGAAATTTCTAATCATTCTACTTATTTTCTAATTATCATTTTATTTTCGTGAACAGATAAAAATGTTCATCCCAATGACCCTTTAAAAAATTAAATTACAGACGAAAATTAACAAAACTTAACAAAGACATATACGGAAACAACGCTTATTAACCTTACGGGATACATTAGAATCAAACATTCTATAGCAGCTGTTGAAAACGCGGCACATGCGAACTGGTAGCACTGCTTGTCCCTACCTGTTGTTTACTCATCCTTACACCCAGCAGTACGCGTTTTGGCGTGCACACCTTTTTTGTGAGTTCCTTGGCAACAGATCTTTTTTTTGACAGCAACAGCGATTGCATCATTATTCCAAAACGTGCTTTCTTGTCAGTAACAAGTATTTGAATAAAACCACCTTTTTTAATCGTTTTTCTTCATGAGTTTTGCACAGCTGTATCCGTGTCCGAATCTTCCACCGGTGCTTTCACTTGTCCGCCGGTATTTTGCCGTCAGGTTATGGGCCCAGAAAGGATCGCAACGGAGTGTTTTTCCGCACGAAAAGTTGTTTCGCAATCAGATTGAACTGAGGGGTGAAAAGTGCTTCTTCTTTTTTCGCTCTAACAGGGATTGGATACAGCAGGGTTCTTCACTGCCGAAGGAAGAGTGTTTTTTTTTGTTTTGTTGCTTCGCGAAAAGTGCTTGTTACGATGGTAGACGTGAAATTCTCCGTTCCCAAGTTGAGCGGAACGAACTGGTCGACGTGGAAGATAAAAGCAAAAATGTTGTTGACCCGTGACGAGTCAGGCATATAGTGGAAGACGAAATTCCGGCAGAGAAAACGGTAGTGTGGCTACGCCAAGACCGAAAGGCAATGTCAACTCTAGTGCTCTGTTAGAGGACAGTCAGCTGTCTCTAGTGAAAGACTGTGAACATGCACGGCAAGTGTTTGACATTCTGAAGAGTTATCACGAAAAGACAACGCGGTCGGTTCGTGTTTCGTTGCTCAAAAAGCTCTGTGCCACAAATCTCGCGGAACGTGGTGACCTTGAAAAACATTTGCAAGAGATGGACGAGCTTTTTGATCGCCTCGACGCGGCGGGTACGAAGTTGGAAAAGGATGTAAAAATTTGCCTGCTACTCCGGAGCCTTCCTCCATCGTTCGATGGCATTGTTACTGCTCTCGATTCTCGGTCGGACGATGACCTAACGATTGATGCGGTCAAATCCAGGCTTTCGGATGAATTTAATCGTCGTCAGGAGCGTGAAGGTCCCTCAGGAAAGGGAGAAAAGGCAATGTGGTCTGCAGAAAATCGTCGTGAAATAACGTGCCACTTCTGCAAAAAGCCTGGCCATATTAAACGGAACTGCCGGAAGTTTCTGGCGGGAAAAGGAGTGGGAGAATTCGAGGCCCAAGGCTAGTGGTTGTGGTGGTGGTGGTGCGAAAGCGAAAGCTGCCAACGTTGAACAGAAGTTAGTTGCGTTCAAGGCTAGCGATGGAAAATCGTCGATGTGGCTCATCGATAGTGGAGCGAGCGCCCACATGACATCGGATCGCTCTTTCTTTACGTCGCTCCGTGAGTTTGCTGGTGGTTGGATCACGCTGGCAGATGGAAAGAAGACCCAAATATTGGGCGAAGGTAGTGGTCGTATATATGGAATCGACGACGAAGAAAATGTTGTGAACATTGACATGATGGAAGTAAAATATGTGCCAGGACTTGCTTCGAACTTAATCTCGGTGACAAAATTGGCACAGAAGAACCTGAGTGTAGTGTTTAATAGTGATGGTTGTCGAATTGCGGATTCAAGCGGAGCTGTTGTCGCGACGGGATGTCGCTCCGGTGGTGTGTACTATCTGAGAGTAGCAGAGTCTACTGCGAAAGCGTCGGGAGATCATCTCGATAACTGCCAACACCAGTGGCATAGGCGCCTTGGCCATCGTGATTGGGCAGCGGTACAACGGATCAATAAGGAGCATTTGGCAACCGGAGTGAAAGTCGTTGACTGCGGATTGAAGCTGGTGTGTGAATGCTGCATGGAAGGCAAGTCAGCTCGTTTGCCATTCCCACCGGTTGAGGAACGGAAGTCCAAGGAGATCCTGGACATTGTCCACACAGACCTCTGTGGGCCAATGAGGAACACGACGCCAAACGGGCACAGGTATGTGATGAATATTATAGACGACTTCAGCAGATTTACCGTTACCTACTTATTAAAATCTAAGACGGAAGCCATTGAGTGCATTAAAGAGTACGTACGGTGGGCCGAGACCCAATTCAACCGGAAGCCAAAAATATTCCGCTCAGATGGGGGTGGGGAATTTAATAACAACGATCTACACCGGTTCTACAAACATGAAGGAATCAAGCCCCAGTTCACCACGCCGTACTCACCCCAACAGAACGGCGTGGCTGAACGGAAGAATAGAGCGCTTTCGGAGATGGCTACATGCATGCTCATAGATGCGGGCATGGAAAAACGATTCTGGGGTGAGGCCATCCTTACGGCTACGTATCTCCAGAACAGATTGCCTTCTCGGTCGCTTTCGAAGACACCTTTCGAGTTATGGTGGGGTACGAAGCCCGATCTGAGCCACATTCGAATTTTCGGAAGTGAGGCGTTCGTGCACGTGCCAAACGTCAAAAGAGCAAAGCTTGACAGCAAGGCGCGTAAGTTGAAGTTCGTCGGATATTGTATGGATCAAAAAGGTTATCGCTTCCTGGTGCCTGGAACAGACAACGTCATCGTGAGTCGTGATGCTCGTTTCATCGAGCTTGGTAACGGCTCTACATCCGTAGAAGTTATCCAGTCGAATGAAGAAGATACCAAGTCGATTCCGTTCGAAGATGAGGATCCTGCGAAGAAAGATGACGGAAAGGAAGAAGAAGTAGCTGGCGGAGAATCAGAAGCTGAAGAGTTCTACGAGTCAGGGAATTTCGAGGACGAGATAGAAGTTCGGCGATCTCAACGGCAGAACCAAGGTATCAGACCGCGCTACTTGGAAGATTTCGAGTTGGGAACTGCGGGAATAGCAGCGTGCGCTATGAACGAGCCTGTCAACTTCAAGCAAGCGATCGAGATACCGGAATGGCGTAGTGCGATGGACGACGAGTTGGAATCCCATCGGCATAATGGAACATGGGAGCTTGTTCCGCTACCCCCTGGAAGAAAAACGATCGGTTCTAGGTGGGTATATAAGATCAAACGCAATGAACGGAACGAAATCGTCAAGTATAAGGCCCGCATTGTCGCACAAGGCCATACTCAGCGCTACGGAGAGGACTTCGAAGAAGTTTTCGCACCTGTGGCTCGCCAAGCTACACTGCGAACATTCCTCGCTGTAGCCTCGAAGCGGAAGTTGATTGTTCGTCACCTGGACGTCAAGACGGCGTATCTGTACGGCACCCTCGACGAGAATATTTTCATGCGACAACCACCAGGATACGCACAGCCGGGACAGGGGCAATTGGTCTGCCACCTAAAGCGCAGCATCTACGGACTTCGTCAGTCCGCACGTTGCTGGTTCAAGCGACTTCAGGATGTGTTGCAAAATTACGAGTTCAAACGGTCTGGTGCAGATCCGTGCCTCTACACGAAGCTGGTGGGAGACGTACGGGTGCTGTTGATTGTTTATGTCGACGACATTCTCCTGGGATCAACGGATGAAAGAGAATTAATGAAATGCTTTGACTATCTCAACGCGGAGTTCGAGCTCACATCTTTGGGCCAACCGAGACACTTCCTGGGAATGGAGATCATCGTGAAGGATGAAGCTTACCATGTGCGATTGATGAACTACATCGATAGGTTAATCGAAAACAACGGCATGTCTGAAGCGAAAGTAACAAGTACACCGATGGACGTTGGATATGTGAAGGCGGAGGTTACGAGTGGTATCTTGAGTGACCCAACCAAGTATCGCAGCCTTGTTGGTGGACTATTGTATGTCGCTGTTATCGCCAGGCCTGACATAGCTGCTGCTGCGGCTATCCTCGGGCGAAAGTTTGCAACACCGACCGAATCCGATTGGACGGCTGCCAAGCGGGTCCTTCGGTTCTTGAAGGGGACGAAGGAGTATTACCTGAAGTTAGGCGGTGAGCCCGATCAGGAGTTGATTGGCTACGCCGACGCTGACTGGGCAGGTGATCTTGAAAGTAGGAAGTCGACGACCGGGTTCGTGTTTGCATTCAGTGGAGGTGTAGTATCTTGGGCTAGCCGACGCCAATCGTGTGTCACATTGTCGTCAATGGAGGCCGAATACTATGCATTGAGTGAGGCATGCCAAGAGACCGTATGGCTTCGTCAATTACTCAGCGACTTCGGCGAAACACAAACTAGAGCAACCATCGTAAGGGAAGACAATCAAGGTTGTCTGGCCTTTGTCAGGACAGAGCGAAGCAATAGGCGTTCAAAGCACATCAACACTCGGGAACGCTTTATCCAGGAGTTGTGTCATCAAGGG
This sequence comes from Aedes koreicus, assembly GCA_024533555.2. Classification (NCBI taxonomy): domain Eukaryota; kingdom Metazoa; phylum Arthropoda; class Insecta; order Diptera; family Culicidae; genus Aedes; species Aedes koreicus. The sequence goes on from JAHHFK020004510.1 coordinate 120,917, forward strand.
GACGTAATGCTGGAGTACTGCCCCACAGACCAAATGTTAGCTGACATCTTTACGAAGCCCCTAGGGCCCCAGAAGCATCAGGCTTTCCTGAAGATGCTGGGACTTGGTGCCAAGCAGTAAGGACATCGCATTGAGGGGGCGTGTGGAACTGGTAGCACTGCTTGTCCCTACCTGTTGTTTACTCATCCTTACACCCAGCAGTACGCGTTTTGGCGTGCACACCTTTTTTTGTGAGTTCCTTGGCAACAGATCTTTTTTTGACAGCAACAGCGATTGCATCATTCCAAAACGTGCTTTCTTGTAAGTAACAAGTATTTGAATAAAACCACCTTTTTTTAATCGTTTTTCTTCGCGAGTTTTGTACAGTTGTATCCGTGTCCGAATCTTCCACTGGTGCTTCCACTTGTCCGCCGGTATTTTGCCGTCAAAGAATTTCATAAGGTTCAACTTATGAACGATGCTTTAAATTTCATAAGGTTGACTTATGAATGGATTTTGTTTTACACGACGTTGTTGTTGTTGCCTTTAAGCTTTCCTATT
>JAHHFK020004511.1:0-286245 GCA_024533555.2 Aedes koreicus
TTTTTAATAAAGAAGCTCTGGTTCACCTATGAAAAATAACTTTCATTCGTAATTTGTTTAGATTCGTGATTTGGTTTAGATAAGCTAATAGTTTTTCGAGTGCACCTTAAAAATTCAGTTCATTATACATTGGCCTCCACGCGGCTTGGCATTCGTCGTTTTGTTTGTTTTAAAAGTGAGAATGAAGCCAGCCAAGACTTTTGCCTACGAAGCATTGGGTTTCAAACTGAAAGCTTAAATGCTTTGCCGTGTCTGGGTGGCTCAATTGAACAATAACAATGTGGAATAAGTGAGAAAAAACAGTGGGTTGGATGATATATGAAAAACTTTAACGGGATAAGCTTGGTAGGTCTGCTCCCGACCGGGAAATGTCCATTAAGCACGTTAAGGAAGCGGAGGGTGTTGAAATGCGTTACGGACAATACGTAGGATTTTTAAATGCCTAAAATATAAAAAATAGAATAGACAGCTCAAGTGAGTTTGAAAATTAATGAACAACAAATTTATAGGAAACAAAATAGTTGCGTACTAGATGTTGCTTGACGTGACTGAAGGACCCAGCGGCTGCATTACAAAGACAGCATCGTAGAAGACGGCAGCCCAGAGAAAAAATCCAGTGCGTCCCACTTCACTGGATTTTCTCTTCACAAGCCGTCTTCTACTATGCAGTTGCAAGACGAGAACTATATGAGGAACCGCGATCACCGGTTTCATACCTAATCATTATATATTTGCATTTCTCAACTATTTCTCAACTTTCCCTTTTATCCCTTTTCCCTGCTTATGGAAGAACTCGGTGGACTATACGGTCTAGTGCATATCCATAACGGGAAAAGCTTGGTAGGCCCTCACTAGCTTTACAGCAGATGTCAGATTAACCCTTATGTGATCGACAGGGTACCGGGTAACTTTTCAGGTTTTGAATTACAAAATTTCATAGTTTATCTTAAACCAGAAGCTGAAATTTAGTCACATCTTAGTTATAGCACAGAGAACAGACATCCAAGCTGAGTGCCCTCCGTGTGTAAATTTCTGTAACTGCCATTTTAAAATTACAGCTTGTTTCCGTTAGTTTTGGTGAATCGTATGTTGATGGCGCCACCTGCGCGCCTTGAGATTTGATAGTCTGTCAATTTTAGTTTGGTGAAACCTAGACTAGGCGGCGCTGATTTTCCAACGGTTTGCTTTTAAAAATTTACACAGTATATTGGGGAAAAAATGTTCGAGCCTGGATGTCTGTTCTCTGTGGTATTTCACGGTGTTTTTATGAAGGAATAAATGACCATTGAGTTTTAAATCCCTCTGAAATGAATTCTATGAAATGTTGTTCACTGATAGATTACATTATAAATCTATTGACAAAAAAAACAAGTAGAAAAAGATAGTAGATTTTTCTGAAAAATAAGATGAAGTTTTGAGACAAACATTAAAAACTTATAACTTATGAAAAACACATGTAAACATAATAAAAAAATGTACATATAATCTGAGTAATATTTCTAACCATGTTCCTAACTAAATTTTCACAGTGGAGAAATTGCTATTGTGCTAAAAGTTTTCACTACTATTTTTTTTATTGTGTGAAAATTAATTTTCTCCCGCAGGTTCAGATTGGTTCCATTTGTCCTTTTGTAAGCTTTATGATGTATGATATGTACTACCACCCATTTGTAGCATTGAAAACTACGTTCGACAGCAATAGGCTCTCTTCTCTGTTGGACTTGATCATGCTTTAATAACCACTGATTATCCTAATGCCATGCCATTTTCTGAAGTTAAATAGAAATATGGGTATCAAAATTCATAAAAAAAAATATCAGTAGAATATTTGTCACCGTTTTGTGATCATTTGATGATTTGTCCCTGTACGGGTCATTCCGGCCTCGAGTGGCCATAAACATTTCAGAAGGAATCCCTAGCGTTAATATCTTTGGCATCACAGGAACCAAACTAGGATGACTGTTACGTTGACAAATCGTCAATGGCTACAAAACGTTGAGAAATATCCTACCTTAAGAAATTTCAGGATGAAAATTTTGATACCCTTTTGTCAGAGTTTTTTCTTCTAAAATTTTGTATGGTTACTAGAGGCCATGCGAGAACTTGTTCCGGAATAACTGGTTCAGGGACAACCATCGGATGATCACAAACGGTGAAAAAATCCTATTGAAGAAATTTCAAGAATTTTGATACCCATAATCGCCTTTATATGGCCTTCGAGTAGAGAGTATTTTGATTCCATTTGCTTGATTAGTTCTCGAGTTATGCAGGAATTTGTTTTTTCATTTGCAAGGGATCCCCTCTTTCTGGAGGCGGGAGGGGTCTCGAACTATCATAAAATGCTTTTCCAGACTCCAAAACCACTGAATTCAAATGTGCAAAGCAGTAGGCATAGTTCTTATGTTTGTTTGAAATTTGTGTTTCATTTGTATGGGAGCCCCCTTTTTAGAGGGAGGAGGGGTTTTAAACCACCTTAAAAACATTTCATGTCTTTAAATTTCGACCATTCCAAATTTGGGTCCATTTGCTTTATTAGTTCTCGAGTTATGCAGAAATTTGTGTTCCATTTGTTTGAGAGAATTCCCCCCCCTCCCTACTCATATAGTGGAAGAGTCTCAAATCACCATAGAAACATTTCCGTCCTTCATACACTTCCACATGTCAAATTTGGTTCCATTTCCCTGATTAGTTCTCGATTTATGCAAGGATTTGCTTTTCATTTGTATGGGATCCCCCCTTTTAGAATGGGGAGGGGACTCAAATTAACATAGAACCATTTTTTTGTCTTAAAAAATCACCACATACTAAATTTGGTTCCATTTGGTTGATTAGTTCTCGAGTCATACAGAATATTGTATTTCATTTGTATCGGAGCCCACCCCCTTTAGGATGGGGGAGGAGTCTCAAACCAACATAAGAACATATTTTGTCTTCAAATACCACAACATGCTAAATTCCGTTCCGTTTATTTGATTAGTTCCTGAGGTATGCAGAATATTATGTTTTATTTGTATGGGAGCCCCTCTTTATGACGGGGAGGGGGTCTTAAACTATCATAGAAACATTTTTTGCTTCTAAAAACTTCACATGCTAAATTTGGTATCCTTTGCTTGATTAGTTCTCGAGTTGGTGCAGAAATGTGTTTCATTTTGTATGGGAGCCCCCTTTTCAGAGAAGGGAGGTTTCCCTTACTACATTAAGAACCTTCCCTAGCCCCAAAAACCCCTGCATACAAAATTTCACGCCAATCGGTGCTGTAGTTTTCGAGCCTATTTGGTTCAGATAGACAGACCGACAGACAGAAATTCATTTATAAAAAAAAAAAAAAAAAAAAAAAAAAAAAAAAAAAAAAAAAAAAAAAAAAAAAAAAAAAAAGAGACTGTTCTGGAATAACCGGCCTGGGGACAAGTCGGCATATACCTCAGTGGAATAGAAATGTGTTTTAAGGAATTATTCCAAAGGTTTCGATATTTATAAATTGTTTTTTATATTTTATTTTGTTTTTTTTTTTATTTGTTTGTGTCAATCAAACAGCGGCCTTTGAACGTCTTGAGCCTCCGATCAGGTCCTGTCCCATTCCATCACAGAAGATTATTCAATCAAATTAATAATAAACGAATAATTAGAATTCTTTGTTAATCTTGCCTCAAACAGCAGTTTTAGTAGGGTAACTTATTTATTTTGTACTTCTATCGGAGCACGCAAGTAGCATGAACAATTTTAGGTAATAGAATTCATTATTTCAATTCGAATTTCGTTTGCTGATATGTCATTGTCAGGCCCAGCATCAACAAATTGATCATCATGATTTTGCTCCTCCCACTGTATGTGATGTTCTGGAACGTTGAATCTTTTTCGCAAGTTGTGTAAAGCGCAACAAACATTCACTATTTTTGCAGCTTTTTCTGGCTTGTAGTGCAGTTGGCGAGCTGCTAGGATGCACCTAAACACTTTTTTCATCACACCAATGGTTCGCTCTACAATCATTCTCGTTTTGGAATGGATTTGATTGAATCGTGCCTGCCTTGAAGAACTTGCTGAATTGTTAGAAGTGCGGAAAGGTGTAATTAAATAAGGTCTTAAAGGGTATCCTGCGTCACCTGTAAGAGCAATTAATTATTTATTACCAGTTCAGCAAGAGCTGGAGCAGGATATTATCCAAAAGTCATGTGTTCCTTTCGCCATTTCGATGAGTTGTGTTCAGCGCCACATCTAACCGACTATTATTCCATATGAATGAGTCGTGATTTGCACCAGGGCTATTGGCATCTACGTAACGGATTATTTGTTGAGGATCACAGATCTAAAACAATAAAACGTTAAATTTACAGCTTGCATATCATTATTTAAAACTTACAAGCATCACGTTCAGGCTGTGGAATCCTTTCCTGTTGTAATAAAGATGTTGAATATCGTGAACAGGCTTAAAAATTCTGACGTGTGTACCATCAACACATCCTATCACCCCTGGGAATCCCGTTTTTTCATAAAATCCAAGTTTTATGTCATCCTTCTCAGCTTCCGTCTCGGGGAACTTTATGGCAGCCGGACAAATTTCGGTCTCAAAAGCATTGATAACTGCTGATAGCGCTTTTGAAAGAGTCGGCTGAGCCATCCCTGCAAACATATCGTTGCCAACACCTTTTTGATAGCTCCCTTCAGCAAAAAATCTCAACGCTGCCGATAGTTTCAATACGGGTGACACAGATGTGGAGTTTACAGCGCCACCTAGTTTATCTCCTACCGTATCCAGTAGATACATAAAAAGTTCCTTCGTGACTCGAAAGTATTCGATAAATCTAAAATAGAAAAACAATTTTGAGTTGTAGTGGGAATGCAGATGTTACAAATTACCTACGAATCGTGAGGTAAATCCAACGGAGTGCACATATCCCGCAACCGACGGCGCTCAACCCTCACACTTTCAATAGCACCAATATTATCTTCTTCCTCGTCATCACTGAACCAAAAAACGAAACTGCTCATTGTATTAAATGCACTGACTTGTAGGAAACTCGCAAGGAAAATTAATTTTAGAGCATATAGCAACAAATTCTACTACTAACTTCTGCTGAAGAATAAAAACATCAAAACAAACATCCTGGCTAACTTTAAAATAAGGACCAAACTAAGAAATAATTTATGTTGGCAAATCAATATTAAAAAATCATTTATAAATAACAAATCCAATACTAGCATATGAGAAATTATAGTTTGCGTAGAATTGTTTAAATGCTTTATATATTTTGCAAATTCTATGCAAAATAAATGAATAAATAAAAACAAAAATTTTCTGGAGTAAATATATTGGCCCTTATCTAAGATTGGTCATGAAACATTGCTATTTTGACAGTTCTACAAATGAACCTCGGTTATCCAGGTGTTCACTTTCCCAACTCGGCACGAAATGAACCACTCGTCTCGCGCAAGTCGACTTTGGGAATCGCGTAAAAATTGTCGTGCGACAATAAAGCGAGAATTGTTGTCTTGTCTCGATCGAAACAGAGAATAAACACGAGTGGGTCGTAAAATCGTTCCTTACCAGTTTATTGAACATTTAATTCTGCATTGCCGAGCTACAATACCACTTTTTGCTCAGGTAATTGCACGCATAATCAAGGCCCACTAAAGAGTACGCATTGCTAGGCTTATATGATCAACCTTTGTTTACTAACAACTCGATGCAATTGGGGTTACAGGCGATTGACCATTGTCTCATTTAAATGTAATAAAATGTTTATTTTCATGTGATTTATTGATATTCGGAATTACTTTAGATGATTTTCGAAATGGTTGCCGCCCCTAACACATTTCTCTACTTACGTTGTAGTCACTACAGCAGTTAGTTCTTCTCTTACCTGTGCACTGGCTTGGTAAATTCTTTCCATTAAAACTTCCTTCGTGGGAAATGGTTTGAAATAAACTATACTAACTAATTCTTACTCAATAACTCGGTAAGGAACGATTTTACGACCCACCTTGCCATACATTTGTTTGCTGCAAATGAGGTCTACTATGACCTCCTTTCGGGTGTAACACCAATTACCAGTCACCTTGTATATTAGATTAAGAAGGGGCTTCGAGGAGCAAAAGTCTTAGATGAGATTATATTAACAGGATCCCCAATGAAAAACATTTGAGTGGTTTGAGATATTTCCTTTTAATTTCGTTACAACAATTGCCGATCCTTTGCCAGACACGCGTACCAGTGGTTTCAGATTACAATACACTGGGAAATCTGAAAGTAGTTGACGAAATACGCGTATCTATCAAAGGATACGCAGCTATAACGGAATTAAAAGGAAATAGCTCAATTCACTCAAAAGCACTTCATCAACAGTTAGTGAGGGTTATTCCGTGAGTCAAAGTGACGTTTGTCACTTGGTGAAGTGAGAAATATCACTTGCAGAGACGTGACTCTCCATTTGAAATACCGTAAGCTCAGTAGTTGCTACTCCGCGTTTGACTAGTTTGACCATAACTAGCAAAATTGCACTTAGATCCACTGAATGAAGTTTGTTATTAACTTATACCCCGTTCGCACTACAATCTATATTATGTGATATAGATTGTGATATGTGATTATTTCCAGTGAAAACTAAGGCTTGTTCACGACAAAATCTAGACAGATAAAATTTGGAATAAAACTAATTTGCTGTTAGTTCAATCCAAGATGCATTTTTTATTCATTTAATTGTGCATTATTAGTCATCTTAAACTAATTACAGTTACTTAATTAGGCTGCATAAAGAAACTACGAGCTTTTGAGTTTACTTCAGCCATTAGGGTCTGTGCAGACTTCTTTGCAACCGATTTTGCTGCTTTTGTCCAGTTCTCTCTTCACGAGAGCCCAATACCGCCTCGATAGATCGCAACTCCGGGCAGTTAGGTGGATTCGCCTCTTTCGGTACCACATGGACTCCATTCGCTTTATACCATTCCAAAACATATTTGACGTAGTGACAAGATGCCAAATCAGGCCAGAATAGCGAGGGGGCGTCATGGCTGCGTAGGAATGGTAACAATCGCTTCTTTAGGCATTCTTCACGGAATATTTCCTTGTTTTCCGTTCCGGTAGTTATGAAGCTTTTGCTTGCTCGACCACAGCTGCATATTGCCTGACAAACCAAATATGTTTTGGGAAACTTGGCCTTTTTCTTCGTCCTGAAATGCTCCTCTAAGCCGTTCCGTTGCATGGCTGTATAATAAGATATTCCGAGAAGCTGCTTAAAGTCTTCCAGCACAAAGTTTAATCGTCCATTATTACACAGGAAAAATTCGTCAAATATTCGCGATACAACTTGTGGGCCGGGGTTTTAGCCGTCACATTCTGTTTATCATTACGGTTCGGTATAGTTTTCACCTTGAACAACTGTATACCTTGCCGGTGCTTGGAAATATGCACGAAAGTTGGGGACATTTTTATTTTTCCAGCCACAGTACGTACCGAAAGATCTGGTCCCTTCTGCAAAATTTGCTTCACCTTTGCGTCCTTCTGGTGGTTTTGAGATCCGTTTTTCTTCCGCTCCCAGCCTTTCTGGCTGTTGTCAAACGTGTATCGGAAGATTTAAGAACGTTATGGACAGTGCTTACAGGAAAACCAAGCTTTTTTTGCAAGTTTTCTTACTGACAGATCCGAATTTTTATTGCGACCGTACGCAATTGCTTTTCGCACTTGCTCTTCTTGCGACGCCATCTTCGATCTAAAAGCTTGTAGTATCACCAAAAATTGATTTTACACAATGCACAGATCTAGGGTTTTTTTTTCATTAGGGCGAATCTACAATTGAGAGATTCTCTTCGGGCTCGCTCTCTTTCATTCATAAACCAATCACCTTTACGTTTTTCATTCTAATATTTGTAGAGTATGCTAGCCAGCACTGTTGAGTTTCGATCTATACTAAAGAATCCCTCGAAAATTTTATAATGGTGTTGTAATGAATGAAAGAGAGCGGGCCCGGAGAGAATCTCTCAATTGTAGATTCGCCCTAATGAAAAAAAAACCCCAGAGTTGATGAAGTATTTCCAGAGATATACGTATTTAGGGGTGTCCAGATTTTGTCGCGAACAAGCCTTAGATGTATATCATAGATATCAAGATACTCTTTATCACATAATATAGCTTGTAGTGGGAACGGGGTATTACCAGCGGCTGGAAAGTCAAGAAGAAGAAAATGGATATAGTTTTTGGCTCAGGAAGTACCAGCACATTGGTATCAAGCTCGGTCCCAAGTTTAATGATTCGCCCCTAATTACATAACTCGCATGAACCCATCGTCAAAAATTCTGTCAAAATAACACAGCGAATAAAAACAAAAGCAAAGATTCTTGTACCGAACAGTGCAAGAATGTATAGCAAGGAGCAGACTACAAGGTGTACTTCGGACCAAGGGGTTCTAGAACAGTGAACCAATTTCAAATCGCTAGTTTCATATTGGTATTACCATTCTCAATGTGCTCGTTTTGGTTGTTCATACTTTATAGAGCCAGCGCCGGCCACGCCCTTATGATAATCGGGGAAGGAGGGAATGTTAATATGACATCCCTTGCAATTTATTTATTTATTTAATTTAATTATCAACAGACTGATTTGGTGTCCAAATGATAAAAACAAACTGTCCTAACACTTACAAAAACTGTCTTCTTTTATAGTTTCGCTACATATTATAATCGAAAACAGACGAAACACAATTAAACGCACGTTGCAAAGCAATCATTCCAGAGTTTGTCCCGTAGACTGTTCCCCTGTGTGGAACTCTAATGAGGGGAGGTGTTTCGTAAGATACGGCTACGAGCGTGGAGTGGAATACCGGCGTGCAGTGAAGGGCAGTCTATTCGATCAGACAGCTAATCCGCGATGATAAGTGCCTTCTCGGCTTCACGACGAATTTGAAGAGTGTCCAAATGAATCATAAGGCATCGACTCTCGTAACTCGGAAGATTGAAAGGGTCCCTCCAAGGCAGTCTGCGAAGAGCGTATCGGATAAAACGTCGTTGAATTGACTCAATACGTTCGACGCCATTTTGGACATGAGGGTTCCAGACCGGGGAAGCATATTCCAAGGTGGACCTCGTTGGTGAGTACAGTGACTTAAGGCAGTACGCGTCTCGAAATTCTTTAGCAACACGAAAAATGAAGCCGAGATTTCGGGAAGTTTTCATTAGACATGTGAGGTTTGTACGTGTGTATCACACCAAGGTCCTTCACTTGATTATCTCTTTGCAGAGCAGTTCCAACCAAGGAATAGCCGAAGATAATAGGTGACTTCTTCCTAGAAAAAGTGACAACGGTACACTTTCCCGGATTCAAGAGCATACAGTTCACCTCGAACCACCTTTGTACTGTATCTAAATCTTCTTGCAACTGTAAGGCGTCTCGTAGTGAATCCACGCGTGTGTAGATTTTAAGGTCGTCAGCAATGCTTAGCCGATGAGATTTCAGCAACAAGCTGACATCGTTGAAATACAAGAGAAAAATCAGCGGCCCAAGATGACTACCTTGGGGAATGCCGGCAAAGGCGAGCAACGAAGGGGACAGCTGATAGCCAATTTTAACCTTGAGAGTTCTGCCACAAAGATACGATTTGAACCAGTGAAGCAAGGAGGCGCCAAAGCCAAATCTTTTCAGTTTTGCCACAGCGATGTCATGGTTGATTCTGTCGAAGGCAGCAGATAGGTCCATGTAGACAACGTCCGTTAGTGAACCAGATGAAATCCCATCCATGATGAAGGAAGTGATTGATAGAAGGTTTGTGGTCGTTGAACGCTTCGGCATGAATCCATGTTGATCGTCGCTGATATATTGCTTCACGTGGAAAAATACGGGTTTCAAAACGGTCAGTTCAAACAGCTTAGAGGCTGCGCACAAGCTCGAAATTCCGCGATAGTTATCAGCATTTCTCCTAACTCCCTTTTTGTGCACGGGAAACATGTACGCTTCTTTCCATAGTGGTGGAAACTTACCGGTCGTCAATGATAACCGATAGATGTGGCATAATGGTGTAGTCAGCGAAGCAATGCAATGTTTTAGAAACACGGATGGAATACCGTCCGGTCCAGCTCTGCTTGGCGTCTTTAACTTGTTTGCAGCAGCAACGATATCTGCATCGTCGATAGGGATTGCCTTGAAATACCGGTCAGACAAAGGGACGTTATTCGAAGCAACTTCGATTTGCTGTGGCTGGAGGGCATCGTTATAGAAAACATCTGCAAACTTTTCCGAGAACATGCTACAAATGTCGACAACGGACTCAGCGATAACCCCGTTTCGAGAAATAGATGAAGGCAAACCGTTCTCCATGCGTTGCTCATTAATGTGTCGCCAGAACCCCTTAGGATAATGCTTCAGATTGCTTTGCAGCTTGCGTTGGTGGGCCGAGAAGCAGCTTCGAGCCAACTGCTTATATCGATGGTTGAGCGTCACGTAATGGTTCCGTAATGGTATCGACTGGTGTTTGGAAAACATACGTAAAACCGCCCCTTTTTTTTTTATTTCAGTCTGCGCAGGGCATCTGTCTGCCATGGTACTTTTTTCGAGGCTAGAGAGACTTTCTTTGGAATGTGTCTGTCAATCAAGTAGCTCAAGATGTCGGAGAACGTGGTAGTGGCATTATCGACGTCGTTCATGTCGAGGGTTTCATTCCAGTTAATACTGCTAAGCACATCGAGAATGCTGTCGTAATCTGCAATGCAGAAGTCTTGATAGGTGGATAACGGTACAATAGCTGGTTCGATCAGTTCAATAGTCACGAGATTGAGAAGAAGTGGTGGATGATGAGCCATCTGTTTTACTAGTGCAGATGGGGTGATAGCATGATGCTTGGTGGAGTGCCGGCATTCACGAAGCAAAGGTCAAGAGATCGTCCATTTTCATTCATAATGTCGTTAATCTGACGTAAGGATGCAACGGAATAATGATCAAGCATCGAAACTGACCTCGCATGGATGCGCGATTGAGAAGGGTCGATGCGATTCTAGACCGTAACGTACAGCGATCAAAACGCCTCCACAAGAAACCTTTCGACTATTTAGTGCACTTCGGTCGCACCGAAATACCTTGTAGGACAAACTAAAAGCAGCTATGGAGGGAGTGTTATCATTGAGCCATGTCTCAGTAAGGACGATTATGTCGTACGCATAGGCCGAACTAGCCGAAAGTATTGGACTAGAGTAGAGTTCATACCGCCGACATTCTGGTAGACATCCCTTGCAACAAGAGACAGAGGAATTCTGTGCATATCATCTACAGTTGTGCCAGCTGTATAAGCTAAAGATCTGAAGCGGTATATTCGGAGAATTAATCAGAAAGTAGTGCTTTGTATGTCGTCGAAACAGGTTCATCATCTACGGAGTCGGTCATGTGAAAATGTTTGTACTGTACCAAAGACATCCAGCGAATTGCACAGTTGAACTACAAAAAAAAACTTTTGCACTTCTCAGGAAATCGTCCAAGCCATAAAACTGAAACAGTAAAAGCGTCTGAGCCTAAACATAATAAGAAAACTTTGGAAATACTAAAATCTGCATTTTTCAACGACATATCTCGACGAGCGTGTTAAGATTAGCTCTGGATGCCGACGAAGGACGTTTTCACCTTAAATCTAGGCAGCATCAAGCAAGAGATTAAAACGGTAATAATTAATAATTATAGTCAGTTCAACAACACCAACAAAACGTCAAGTTCTGCGTACTGTCTTGTCCTTATTGGATCCCCGGGACTGATTGCGCACTTAGTCGTACACGGGTTGATTATTATGCAGCTGATTTGGAAATCCAGTACGGATTGGGATGAACCAGAAGAACTTCAATAAAATTGGATTCGTTGGTGGCGATATATGCAGCGCTTGGGCAAAGTGGCAGTGCCACGCTGCTTTTTTCAATAGAGTGAGCAGTTCAACTCTGGAAAATGAAGAAGCTCATTTGCTCGTAGACGCGAGTGAAATAGCCTGTGCTACTGTTCTATATCTTCGTTTTGTGGACAAAGGAAGACCTCGGTGTGCACTAGTAGCAGCAAAACCTAAGCTTGCCCCACTTAAATCCCTTTAGGTGCCGCGCTTTGAGGTACAAGCGGCGAAAGTTGGAACAAGACTGTCAGATTCAGTATTAGAATCTCTGGATATTCAAATCAGTTAACTGTACTTTGCTGGTTGCGGTCTAATAGCCGACAATACCACCATTTTGTGGCGTTTCGAGTGGGAGAGATTCTCACATCGACTAGCGTGGATGAATGGCATCTTGTATCGTCCAAACTAAATGTTGCTGATGCCGCCACAAAATAGAAAGATGTTCCAAGCTTCGACCAGAAGAACGTGTGGTATAGTGCCTCGGAATTCCTATATAAACTATTGGACCATAGTGGCCAGCGCAACCAGCACAAACTCAGAAAGCGACAGACATTGAACTACGAGTCGTATTCCTGTTCCATGGCACTTTACCACAATCGTTGAGAGATGTTTCAAGATTCTCAAATTAGAACCGATAGACGACTGTCTTTATTGTACGTGCGGTTGTGCAGATTAAATGAAAAAAGGTGTCTAAACCGGAACTTTTGAAGTAAAATGAATTGTGCACGGCTGAAAATCTTCTATTGCGGCAGGTGCAAAGCGAAATATATCCAGATGAATATGCAATCTTAAAACGTCATTTGTTCAAACCTGACAGTCCAACATCGATTTAGAAGTCCAGTCCACTTTATCGACTATTACCTTTCTTGGATGAAACAGCAGGCTTTCCACGGCACCAACCATCTCCAAAAATATAAAATCCTACTGCCCATACAGCATCACGCAATATTTCTTCTCGTCGAGAGCTACCATCGATGGTTCCTGCATGGAAATAGAGAGAGAGCCTATAGTGAGATGCGTCAATGATTCTGTATTCTAGGTTTGCGAAACTTGATCAGGCAGGTGTTCAACCAGTACATGACTTGCCACGTGATGAAGGCTGTCCCACAACCACCCGTGACGGCGACTCTTTCTATAGCGCGAGTCACGGGGATTTCCCGTCCCATGCCCGTTACGCACACCGGAAATGACTACTTTGGACCGATATTGGTCAAACAAGGACACAGTTTGGTGAAGAGGGTGGCTCTCACGATACGCGCCGTCCATGTAGCGTTAGTACATAGCTTCTCATCTCAGTCCTGCACAATGGCTATAAGGGGATTCATGGCTCGCCGTGATTCACCGTAATCCTTCTACAGTGACAATGGCACAAATTTTGTAAGAGCTAGTAACCCGTTTGTGTGGGAACTCCAGGATATCCACGAACAGTGTGCGAAGACGTTCATTAATTCTACGACCACCTGGTAGTTCAATCCACCATGGGCCCCCTACATGGGTGGGTCAAAGGAGCGCATGGTGCGCTCAGTAAAAACATCCACAACATCCAAGTGACGAAGTTCTACAGACAGTCGTGACTGATGCAGAGGCAGTCGCCAACTCCAGGCCACTTACGTATATACCGCTGAAGTCAACGGAACAAGAGGCAATAACTCCAAATCATTTTCTTCTGTTCGGAACCAAGGGAATAACCCAACAGCAACTTCAACGTATTCAGTCGGATAGTTGGCGTCTTGCACAGTATTTAGTCGATTAGTTCTGCTGTAGATGGGTTCGCGAGTATCTACCCACTATAATGAGACGTACAAAGTGGTTTGAACCAGTCAAGCCTCTAGAATCCGGAGGTCTCGTACTCTTCATTAATGAGAGCAAGCGCAATAGCTGGTTGGGAGGTTGAATCATAGACGTGACCAAAGCAGTGCATAGGCAAGTTCGACGAGCAATTGTACGAACGAAGAACGGATTACTCACTTGACCTGAACTAAAGTTGGCGCACTTGAATCTTCAGGCACTTGGAGACGGCCCAGAACTTTATTGGCCTGAATGAACATCTACAAAACCACAGAGCTGATTCGTAAAGCAACGGTGGAAGTTCAGTACCGCCCGTAGTTGTCGATGTAGACGTCAGTCGAAGAAACGTCAGCGAGCGTAACATAAAGCGTTGTTATTGATGTGGATAGTGGCCGAAAATTTCTAGATTAAATAAAATTAAATATTTATCAAGCTAAAGTGAGCAGTGGTTCACTCGCCATCAGAGAAGAACATCAATTAGTAGAATAAAATATACAAAAATACACTAACATCAACAGTAAGTTTCACCTAAAATAGAATGTACTATGAAACTAATGATTTGTCAAATCTAGGACACACAAAAAGATAAATGTGAAGAAGAATTTAGTTCGAAAAAAAGGGAGAAATAAGTTAGCTTCTATTTAATAATTAAGGATCATTATTGTTCTATGCAAACAAAACACAAATATATTTCCAGCATTCAAGCTGCATATGATAAGCTGCTATCAGGACGTTTTTTTCTTCCCGATCCGAACACAGACATTACTCCCTCCAGACTACAAACTTTATTATGTTATATAGAGTATCTTGAACATATTATTTCCAGTGAAAACTAGAAATATGAATGCATCAAAATAGAATTTGTCAAGTCATAAAGACTGTAGTGTGAACGGGTTATTAATTCAATTTACCAAGCAACAACCATTGGTTATAAGAGAGTGTAAGCTATGGCAGGTTGCCTTCCATCGGGAGGGTGCTGATCTATTATCTCTATTTCAAGCAATAATATGTTACATTAACCAATACATCAAACGAAGGAAACATGTTGGTGACAAATCTACAATTAACGTACCATTTGTGCTATTGTATCTTGACACCCTTAATTATGATAGGCATATGCTGCATTTGAATACAATGATAAATAACTATTTTCCACAATAAACACAATTACAATTGTAATTAACAGCAAGATAACAAACTGATAACCAAGGTACCTACAAACTGTGTTGACGCGAAAGTTAACTACGTGTACGGATAAACGTTTAGGTATTCGTATATGGTTTTACAATATTACTGCTCTTCCATGACACCGGTGCTAACGAAACGATCCAGGGAAGCCTTTCTGGCTAGAGCTTTAGTGATTATCGTTTTGGGTGTGTTGCTTATCAATCCATAGCAGAGCAGTACGGCGAGAGCTATCGCCACTACGACCAGGCAAACTTTTCGAGCAAACGGCCACAGGATCATCCGGAAAGACTTGAGTGGGTTGCGATACCAGCTGAAGGATGTGTCTGGGCGGCTGTGAAGCAATGAAACAAAGGAAAACAGCGAAAGATGAAAAATTTAATGCGATTAAGCAGGCAAATTAGCTTATTCATCTTTTTTGCGATGTAGTCAAGATGTATCCCATTGCCTATATCGATTTAATTAGCATGGTTTTCGTATCTATGGAGAAGCCCGTAAATAGCTTTGTATTGAATGTTGGCGTCAATTGAATAGCCCTCGAAGAATCGTGGGTGTGTCTTTGCGCCATTATACTGAGGCTGAAGATGTACATAAAATGTAGTAGATGATAGAAGTGATTATGTACAATGTACTGGATGCTAGATAAGAATTGAAAATAGAAAGGATGAGCAGTTATAAGGTTTCGTGAGTAATGACTGGTCCATGTTGACGGCCGAATTGCAATCTGTTTGTTACGGCTCACGCACATGACATTAATTAGTTATATGTAATGCAGAGTTTTATGAAAATTGGGCTGGGTCAAGCCGTAAATACATATTTTTGATTTCAAACCTTGATCACATTACGCTTATTGATTATTGCAATTAGCTCAGTTCCGGATTATTTCAAATAGCGTTCGATTTCTTTTATGTATGCATTAGTATCAGTGCTGTAAATAGTCATTTCGACTCAGTTGGATGAATTAACCGACAATTTAGAAGCCGAATTTCTGAACACGGTGTATGATGAAAATGTAGCTCTTACCTAATTCAACAATTTCGTCTGAAAGTACATTGCTCTAACTGTTATATCGAAAGTATTTTATTCAGTGCAATATATTGTTATTGTTATTGTTATTGTTAGTCGCATAAATCGTGCCTTCAAATAAGGCGTATCCGTGCACTTCTCCCCGCCGGGTCTATGCAACCTATTAATCCTTCTCGTTGCACGTGTCAGCTTGTGCGATACTCTAGACACACAGTGGGTGGTCGTATCCGGGTCCTCCACTGGGTAGGCGCAGGTGTTCGTCCAGTTGCTGGTACATTAATTCATCGTTAATGCCTAACTGAATTATTATTACTTAAAAGTTTTGAGGAAACCCGTGTGTAAAACGGCTAGTCGGTAGTAATTTATATTGCACTCAATTGGCCATAATAATATGAAAACTCAATACCGAATTCTTCAAAATACTATAAACATAATAAACTTCTTAGAGTGAGACCGATTAACATGTCCTCATTTATACCGTTTGGACTTTTAGTAACATTCCATAAACCCATCTTATTAAATATTTATTCCAACAATCAAATGAAAACGTAGAAGGTGCCTTGCATTGGCCAACAATAAATTCCCCTTCAAGCATTCCCCTTAACCATCCAAACCCAACACTTCATCATACCCAAACCTTTTCGCTGAAAAACTATATCTGATGAACTCAGTCGGCTGTTCTACTTAATAGCCCCTTAATCTTGAAATGTTACTGGTCTATACTGTTACTGTCACCCTTTATTGTTAGTAAGTACATATAATGTTTGAAGGTTATTTATTGGTTTGAACTATAAACAAATCATCTGAAAGCTAATCTCTATTTATCTCTTCAGCTTAGTTACTCTAAGTGTATGCTTCCCTTAGCAGTCCCTCCGCATTCGGTAATAACCCAATTATAAATTGACAATCCACCCATTCCAAATCACGAAAGAAGTTGGCGGAATGTTACAATTTGGAAAAATTGTAAAAAATCAATGAATTAACCCGCAGAGATTTAACACTAATATGCTATTATGATAAATTTAGAAGCTCATAACTGCACGCTTGTTTGTGATTTTAAAAAGTATCCAAATTCAGGAATAAAAAGTCCGAGCACTGATGCAGCACGGCATCCGAGCTATGTATTTGGAAATTGTTGTCGCTTAACAAATCCTCAAACAAATATGCAAAAGCACGTTGGCCAATATTTAGTGTCAACCAGTGGGTACGTGTGCTCTACTCCAAGTTCCCCTTTCTTTCAAACTCACCTTCAGTTCAATTTACCCATTGAGTTGGATACATCACAATATTGTGATGGAGCATGGACGTTAGGTTACAAGATGTATGAAAAATACTTCATAACCTATTTTGGATTATATCTGAAAAATACAAATTTGGCAAACAGCCACCATTTTATTCAGTGCAATATACAAATGATATTCAATGGTGAATATCATTTAAATATTGAGGTATTCCGATTTAGATGGTAAAGTTAAATCAACACATTGTGAGACTAATTTTTGGCAATGATAAGGCACAAAAATTTCATTTTATATGATATTTTGAAAATCAGCTTCTGGAATAAGATTGCAGCAACTGAATAGTAGTGAGTCGAAATGATTATTTACAGCACTGATTAGTATAATTGATTGACAAGTATAATTATACTCTTAGCTAAAAAAAGTTCAAAAATTAGTGATCTCATTGCTTTTGTTCCTCAAAACTATAGAAACAAATTCAGTTGAAATTGGTGCCCATTCTGAAAAATATAATGCATGCAAGCACTCACTCAGGATTTGCCAGTTTCTGTGGTGGTTTGCGCCCTTTCCCTGCAGGTTTCAGTAAAGCCTCCTCTTCAGTCATAATCTGAAGCTCGAGCTCAATTTTTCCCTGAAATGAAGAAAGGCGTTTACATCTTACGTGATAATAAAAGTTTCCTAAATGAATAAAAGATTACCGTTTGAGCTATTCGGTTGTTAACTTTTCCCACAATCGGATACCAGCCGCGGACTTTCCCTTCCCGGAATAGGTTTAGATACTGGTCTCGAGAGGCAGCGGTAGCATCAGGTGAATGGAGAGAACATTTTCCTGGCTTTGTGGCAGGTCGAAGAAGCTGTGCCAGATTTAGGTTCAATGTACCGAGAAAATCATCTCTGGAGAAGATATCATTATCCCATACTTGAACTGCCAGCAGCGGTGGAACTTTCTGCTCGGTGTCAAGTTGCTCATAAAAACTTTTCTTGCGTGTTAGCACCATCTTAGTAAGTGAGAAGTGAACAAAATAAGGATTTAATTATGATAATTTTTCTTCATTAAAAGTATGAGAAACAATCGCTTACCATGGTTTCTGAGCTAGAATAAACAAACGGAAATATCATACGCCAGTTGAAGTTTCCTGTTCCATCCAACGACCTGTAGTGTATGTCAGTGAATTGTGCATCATCTACGTTTTGTAGCCAGCTGAAATATTCGTTATGAAAGAACAGTTGTTGAATGGTTAGAGATGCTTCCACATATTTTAATCATACGTTTTGATGTTAAATGTGTTCCATATTATAGTTCAAATACTGAAATGTTGCATGAAAATCTCGGAATCATACGATACATTAGAAAGAAAACACCAATGACGAGATGCGAGTAGCGGAACTATTGAAATATTGGCGAGATTTTCTTGCTATTTCAAAACAAGTACTGTCAAAACTAGTAGAGCTATTCACCTAAACACAAAATGTTTCATATCCAACGGGCAAGGCAAGATTTTTTTTTTTCATGTTAAGTTGAGTCTCTTATCTAATCTAATATAATCTAATACAAACACAGACAGTACGAGAAAGGGTCCTGGAAATAATTAGGTTTGATGACGTCCAATTTTTGTTGTTGGCAATATTGATGCTTGCAGCATATCAAATACATCATACAAACGTCAAAGCGGCCAGGCCTACTGTGCTTTTTGGCGTTTAATCACCTCACCCTTTCTGGCACATGCAGAGGAATGATGGTTTGTTTTCCTCCAAAAGAATTTCCTTCTTACTTGCACTCCTTTGATCTAAATGGCACTTTAGTGTGCGTTCGTTCAATGTCACTAAGCCTATGTATATGTCAATGTATATATATATATATATATATATATATATATATATATATATATATATATATATATATATATATATATATATATATATATATATATATATATATATATATATATATATATATATATATATATATATATATATATATATATATATATATATATATATATATATATATATATATATATATATATATATATATATATATATATATATATATATATATATATATATATATATATATATATATATATATATATATATATATATATATATATATATATATATATATATATATATATATATATATATATATATATATATATATATATATATATATATATATATATATATATATATATATATATATATATATATATATATATATATTAGGGTGGCTCACTAGGGTGGCTCACGGTTTATATGAAAAAACGTAAATTTGACCACATGAAGCCAGAACAGCTCTTTTTTGGATCCATTTGGGGTCCCAAACAACTGTGTAAAATTTGGTAACGATTGGTTGTAAACCGGCTTCCCGCATTGCGTTTGAAATTTGTATGGAAATTAGTATGGGAAAACGTACTTTTTTGCATTTTCATCCCTAGAGACCCCATTTTTGCTTGGATCACCTAATTAATCAGTTAAATGTATAGTCCATAATGTGCCTAACAACTTTGTCGAAAGATGTGCGTCGCTAAAATGTCCCTAAAAAAAGTTATAGCTTTTCTAAGATTGTTGGATCGAATTAAATACCGAAAATATTTTTTTCTGCCAACACTGCCAGTGTACCAATGGAAGCCAAATTTCAATCCGCAATAACTTTAGCGTTTCTACTTTAGAAACAGCCCAAGAGTAAAGTTCGTATGCAGTTGTAATATGATGGCCTTGTAAACTTGCTTTTGAAGCGTTTCGCTTTAGAACACCTAGGCCCTTTTCCATGGCAAGTGGCAAAAATGTTCCACTCTGCATTTAGACCGAAGTCCTTGTACATGTGGCACAAATTGAAAGCAGTCATCTTATTTTTGTATTGACTGCCTGATCCATCCGAAAAAAATGGATATTTTTCAGGTGAGGTAGC
Organism: Aedes koreicus; assembly: GCA_024533555.2. NCBI lineage: Eukaryota > Metazoa > Arthropoda > Insecta > Diptera > Culicidae > Aedes > Aedes koreicus. Next base: position 19,992 of record JAHHFK020004511.1, read on the forward strand.
TTTTTTTTAATGAAATTCACACAATTTGTTATAAACAGCCGAACGGCAACATGGTTATGTTTAGTAAATTCTGCGATTGCTATAAAGCTTGTAAACTTTAAATTTTGTGCTTCATCCTTATAATATATGGCAAAAGGATGGATTGTGCATTGAGCGTTTGCCCAATGAAAACTTTGTATAGCGTCCTGAATAACAAAAGAGTAATTTTCAGAGAAGTCAGCAATTATAATGCAGTCAGTTGGTTCCAAATTAATTTTTAGTTGTTTTAAGTAGTTACCTTGTTGCTCTGCAATAAAATTATGCGGAGATAATTCGCTTAATTTTTCTAAAAATGTTTCCACAAACTCATCTGCATCCATTCGCATTGAGTTTAGATGACAACGATCTGTTTGCTTCCATTACTTAAATTCTAAGGAATCGATATTTTCAAGAAAATTCATCAGGTGTCTGCGTACCCAGGCAATAATCACAGGCTTTCAACCAACATTTCTCTGTAAGATTTTCACATAGTATTTTAAAAAACAAGTCATGATACGTTTTTAAATGGTTAGGAATAAGTTTCTTATCCTTAAGGGTTTTAAACATTAATTTAACATTCTGATGATAAATGCATACGCAGACAGTATGCGTTCCACTTGAACCAGCCAGAATACAATTTTTTTGGGCGGCTGCTGGAAAACATTGAAAATCCAATTTTAAAAGTAGGATATTGCTCTTTGAAAATGAAATAAATTTCACGAAGGTTACATAAAAGTAACCTGCGCTGAACATGCACTTTTTCTTCTGCCATATTTTCAATAACGAAATCCCTTTTCCAAGGACATGCTCTGCTTATCTCGTCACTATTATAAAAGTCCCTAACTACAGTTAGAGTATCATCGCTCAAAGATAACATATTTACTCTGGTCTCCGGTGTGCTCATAAAACCTTTTTCAATCTGTAATTCCTTTGCACGTTGAGCAGTTCGTTGCGAAACACTGAATTCTTGCATATTTTTGTATGCAGTCCAGGATTTGGGGAGAGAAGTTAGAATCCTATATCGATCGTTTCTGTCAGATGTTTCATCAAATTTTGCCTTCATCTGTTGAAGAATTTCCTGTCCGTCTCCGGGTTTCTGGGGAGCAGCGCTACCAATTGATTCAGCACTCGTTGATTCCAAAGAAAACAAAGATTCTGAAAACAAGATGGAAAAATATCACAATTAGTTAGGAACATTTTTATTTGTATAATGTTATACAGATTGTATTCGATTATTTGAAGTATGATAGGCAACTGCTCTACAAATTGAGCTACCAGGTCGGATTAGGTAAGATTATACGGAACTGATATTTTTTTAAATTTTCTGAATAATCGAGTACAACTTGTATAACGTAGCAAATCATGACGTCTGAATAAACAAAAAGAAGAGATTATTCTACTTACCAACACTAGGAACAGCGTCAATTTCCGATGATCTAGCGGCATTGGGATCGATTATTTCGAAACCACCATTATTGATGTTTGCTGGTGCGGCGAAATTGTTCACTCTAGATGGTCCGGCGAAGTGGTGGCTGATGGTCCGGCAACGGCGAGATCATCAAGTTTCGATGGTTCAGAAACGGTGAGTTCTTGATTTCCACATTCTAGATTAACTGCACATGGAGTTGCTGGCTCGTTTTCTTTCTTGATAATGCGATAAAGTCTGCAATAGCAGGTATTACAAATGTAGGAACAGCTTTTATCCAATTTTATTCTCCTTTCCGATGCATAACCATATAGTTTAGGAGTAACTTTCTTGTAACTATTACTCCAAACATGGCAATTTGAGCATTCGTGCTTCATTGTATTAAACGTTTAAAATTAACACTTCATTTGATCACTTTTTAAAAATAAAAAATAAAACATTGAAACACTTTTCTCAAATTCTAGCTAGTACACGCGAGCAAATTCCTTTTAATTCTACTGGAAGCTTACTTACAGACTTCGAGTGCTCGACTTGAAGGGAACATCACAGTAGGTCTAGTATTTATAGTAGGTTTGTTGGTACCGCAGTGTGTGAGGTAGGGGAGGTACTTGAGTGTGTTTATGTGTTTGTTTGATACCAACAAGGTTATTCATTATTACTTTGTTTGAAGGTAGTCAAATTGGTGTTGTGTTGTTTAGTTAGTTGTTTTTGTGATGAAGGTATAAATTTAAACAGCCACGAATATCCGTTTCCTTGACCCTTGCTAAGCAAGTTTTTGGGATTTTGTTTGTGGATTGCTATGCTTTCCGCTACATTTAGTTTCGTTGAATATATGTTTAGCTACTTTTGATTTAAAATAAAACAACTACAATGAAATAATTCCCGCAGTTATTTTGAATTGATGGAAAATGATGCTCATTCCATGTGTGTATGGGGAAAAAAACTTTAAAAAAAAATATAACTCAAAAACGGCTCGATGAACATTTAAGATTTTTTATATGTTATGTAAAAATGTTTGAATTCTGATAAAAAAAATATAAAAATAAATAGTCGTTGCGGTCCAACATTTCTAAAATCATAAAAAAACAACTACTTTGACCAATTTCGCAAATTTAAGTACATTAATTATTTTAATCAATATTTTAAATAAAAATTAAAAACAATGAGCTTTCTATTCATAGAAAGACATTGCAAATCGACCCAGTGGTTCAGAAGTTATGATTTTTTAAAAATATTTTTTTTTGAAAAATGTAGATTTTCTGGTAACCCTATATCGAACATGGTCATCCTAATAAAAAAATAAAAAAATACGGGTCTTATTATTTTCGATGAAGAACATACCAAGCGATTTTAAGCAATATCGGACAACTTATTTTTTCAACTCTATTCTTTTCCCGTGGAATCGCTGTATATATATGTATATATATTATGCCAATTTTATCTTCAGCACAGACTGTTGATGATTGCCAATGATTTTTGATACATTTTTTCAGTCTCTTTCAAATCTTTTGATACAATCCGCTGCCTTAACATGTTTGCGCAAAAATGCCTTTATCAGAGCCCAAAAAGTTTCAATTGGTCTTGCCTGGAGGCAGGCGGAGGCTACCGTGTCCTTCGCTAAATGCACTGATGCCAAATCCGGCCAAAGCAGTACTGGATCATGGGGAGCAGGCGCCGCTCCACGCATTCCCGAATGTAAACATCAGCAGTTATCGAATTGGTTGTTACAAACGGATTTGAAAGCATTCCAAACTCACAAATTGCTTGCCAAACCATTGGTTTTTACTGAATTTTTCGGTTAAAATGGTCATATCGGGATCGTCAATAGTTTGACCAGCACGGACCGTGTAGAACTGGTCACCAGAAGCGTCTTATAATCAAATTTGACGGAGGATTCATCATCCATAATTACGCATGCCGATTTTCCAAACAGCAGTTTATCGTATAATTTACGGGCCCTTGGTTTGACAGATGCTGCTTTTTTTCACTTCGCTTTTGCTTCTTGAAAGTCCTTAGTCTATTTCGTGTCTTCGCTCGGTCGGAAAGCTTGCGTGATTTTCGGTCCAGGTTTTGTTCCACAGGGCCTTGATCACGTCCAGATTTTTTCTTGTCCTGAAAGGAGGACTCCTCACCATACTTCGGAATTGCGTTACAAACTACTCTGATGCTCACACCTTCCATTTTCGCCAACTGACTCAACGAAACGTTGGGAAAAGTGTACCATTTGTGCACGATCTGTTTGCGCTTTTCCTGGGAAATGCTTCGGATTTACATGAAAAGTAAATGCACTGGCACTTGAGACTCACGGAGTTATAGATTGAAATGTAAACAATGATACACCGTAATGATCAGCTGTTTCCGTTATCTAGAAGCAACAATGGCGCATCAAAATCGTACAGCACGCAAGACGGACCATACACTGAAAACTAATTTTAGTTTATATAACGAAATCGAAGGTAGAACTAACAAATCTGTTCGTTGTTTTCAGCAACGAAACTGATTTGTTCTTTTTTATGAAGATACATTCGTAATTAATGGCACACGCGCAACTGACAAAAGCACGAAGCATTTGTTGACACAGAAACAACACTCGTGCATTGTACGAAAACAATACAAAGAGCTACGAATATTTTGTTACCAATTTAAAAGAAACGTCTCTCTGATGGTTGCCTGAATGACTGAGAGATCTACTTTATCGACTCGAAATGTAATTTACAAAAAAGGGCAACCACGTGGAGTTGTCCAGCGTCTTTTTTTTAATGATTCTGACATGGGATTCGATCCTGTAATATTGGAAAGAGCTGATACTGCATACTCGGTTGATCTCACTATGCCATGGCGACTCGGAGGTGATAATTGAATAATGAGTATGAAGTTATAACTCTCGACGCCGCTTTAATTTGTATTTTGGGATAAATAAATTATTCCCGCCCATCCCAGCTGTAACATCAGCGAAGCAGCTATTGGCTGGTCTTCACGAAATCTATTTCGTGCATTATACAAAAAGGTGTAATGATAGCATTTCACAAGATAAAAAGCAATATGAATGTTTCATACAATATACGAGACATTTGTTCTATGTACAAAATCCATTATTACGAAGCGAGTGAAAGCTAATTTACGAAAATAAATTTTCAGTGTAACGTTTCAATGTTCGACATTCCAGCCACGAGTAATTGGTGCCCCACTTACTAACACCATGAAGCAAATCATTGTAGATAACAACACTGAATATCGGCTCCGCAAAGTGTTACACACGTCTGAGCCTTACAAACGAACTAAGTAAAAAAAAAAAAAAAAAACTTTCGACATTAGCTCTCAGCCTGATGGCTCACACGGGACTTTGACGATAAATGACGTAGACATTGAATCAACATGAATTTACAGTTGTGGAGGCCCGGGGCCATCAACTTGTGGGTTTAAGTTTGGTCCCAAGGACAACTATGCCCGTGTCGTACGAAAGAATAAGTGAAACACGTTTTATGGCAACCCTTAAAATAGGAGGCCCAAGGCGTTATACCGGCCGCTCCTCCTTCCGTGGGTCTAGCCGGTAGTGTCTGTCTGTCATCTCTTCAGTAAACTTATTTGCAGCTTTAAACTGACCATATCCAATGCATTGATTGACAAACATACAATTCAACAGAGATTTTTCATTAGGATCTCACTGGCAAACGTGAACAATGACTCTTCACGTAAATATCTAGTGACACCAAGTGTACCCATGTAAGCCACCAATTCTCTCGGATTCTTCAGACTCTTTTTCTTCTAAATTATGTGGTAGGTCATTGCGGAAATTTACGTTTTTTATTTTTTTTTCGTGGCCCGAATTTCATCTCTGTGGGGTAGACAAGGACACCAGCACTTACCCGATAAGTCATGGAATGAAACTAAATGAATGAATAAGAAGAAGACAACTGAACCATTTGTTACCTGTTTTTGAGGACCCGCAAAGGGAAATCCATATTTTCAACATGTTCATATGCAAATTTGTACGAGAGCAAAAGTAGGTCACAAGGGGGCACAGTAGGGAGCAAAAGTAGCACTTAATTTAAATTTTAAATCAAAAAATTTCTAAATGTTTCTGATCAGATGATGAAGTCATTCTGTTCTGTCGAACGAGAATTATTAGCGTTCAAAAATCTTTCACTCAACCGTAACGCTCTCATTTTTCAAAATTTTGAAATGAAACTTGGTATAGTAAAGACAAACGCAGTCCTACGTTAAAAAAAACTAGGTAATTATGTCCAAACCGAGGATGAATAGAACTATCAGAAGGGGCGACGATCAGTTGAATGAAACAAAGTAGCGTTATTTTTCAACGACAAGCGATGATGAATGAAAATAGCTCATTGCACTTTTGCCTGGAATAACATGGAGCACTGAGTGATTATATAATAAAGCGTCAATCGATCCAAAGGTTGTGAGTTCAAAACATGCTCTGTTCATCGATTACTGATAACTTTCAGCACTACCTGGATCATTTTACATGAAATATTTTATGTTTTGATGAATAGATATTTTAACTACTTTACCATTTTACATATATGTCACTCATCTTCGTTCCGAAAATATTCCGTTCGTCCAGTATGACATCCTGAGTGTTCCACACGATTAATCGTAGTTCATAAGGCCTCGGAGGATTTGGAGTTATGTCGACCAGCGTTGGGGTAAGATCTGCAGGATAGACTTCAGTCCAAAGTTGCAGTTTTCCTTGTTCAATTCCTGGATGATCAGAATGAAACAGAGCCCGAGTTTCAACGTGCTCCGGGACCAGATGGCATCCGATAACAGGAATTTTGTGAAAATTCTTTAGCGCTGATAGTGCCAGCCTTTCCCGAATATCTTCTACCGTGGATAAAACAGTGTCATCATGAAATGTAACTCCTGCCAGGTGCACTTTACTCCCAAAGTAGGTTGGTCCGATAATTCCATTTTGAGAAGATATATCATCCAGAAGAGAGCTTGGTTTTTTAGGAAAGCGCCATGAATTGTATCCTGCAAAAGAAATAATACTCAAGCCCTTGACGCGACATTTTAATCAACAACCTGTAGTGTTGTACTCCTGGGGCAAGCCAAATGTGGCGAAATGACGAGTTCGGAAGCGATCTTCAATATCTATGATAGTTGATCCAATTATATCATCCGGTGAGCATGTATCTCTATCGATTACAGATATCTTCAACGTTTGGTCCCTGAAAAATCATTGTACACACACAAGTATGATAGATTCATACAAAAGAACGATAATATGTCAACAAAAATGGTCTAACTGTGAATCACTCACCTAGGTATCCGTCCATGCATAACGAAGCGTCTTCCAAAAATGGGGTTAGCTTGATCTCTGACAAAGTTCGGTCGATCTACTATTTTTTCCTTTCCATATTCCAATTTAACATAAGCGTCAGAAAGGCTAAATATATCTCGTGATCGAAGATTTAGACCTTGAACAATGTACACAACTACAGTCACATCTGTTTCAGCTGTTAATTGTGGGATAGAACGCAATCTAGAAGAGAGCAATGTGTTTGAAAGGATAGAAAAAACCTGCTTGATGTGCATTACAGCTGGTTGAACACAGGACTGGTTGATCCCATTTCACTGGATTGGTGATCTGCTGATCGGATGATTATTTTGCATTTCAAATGACCGTATGCTTTTGGTGGTTTAGCTGTACTATTATGGTTGACCTTCTTCAGCAAAGGAACAGGTGCGCTCCAATCATGAAAGCTTTCGAATTCCGGAACGGCTTCGAGTTCACAAGGGTAGATCTGAAAATGAATATCGACGTTATTTTTCATTGATATCCGCAACTGAATACACAAATAAATTGGACAAAAAAAAAATATGCTAAAGACCTGTTTTAAAACAAAAAAAGGTCAAAGCGAATATATTCTGCTAGTCTTACCATGCAATTAGTTACATAAGTAATATTAATTCGGCTCGGGTTGTCCATTGGATGATAAAGAAGAGTGCTCAATAATCAAGTTTCGCAACTAGCTGTCAACTATATTTTTTTGCAATAAAATGCATAATGAAAAGGAAAATGTTTCCATATTAATCACATCAATTCGCAATTCGTCTTTCGATATTGAAGTATCGATGCACGATGGGTTGATTTGTAATGTTTGGTTTTGTTAATAAACGTAATCGAACATTGTTTCCTCTCAAACTTTTTGATTCAGTGTAGGAATATTATAGGAACAATAATATTCAAATGGGAACACTTACCCTACACTCGGCAAATAAATTAAAGAATTGCAAAAGGTTCAACTTACGAACGATGCTTTGGAATTTCATAAGTCAGACTTATGAATGCATTTGGTTTTACATGACGTTGTTCTTGTACGCCTTTAAGATTTCCTGTTAACAAGTGTTTATACTAGTGGTCAAGCCACTGGACCTCACCGTTCAAAGTTCGAATCCAGGATGCCCTATATTTTTATTTTAACATCATTATATTTCATAAGGCAAATTAATGAAATTCATACTGATTTCTGGTGGCAAATAATCATAATGCAATCTTATGAATATCGCAAGTGTATTTTGCTAAGTGTATAATAAAGATCATATTGGTGTTGCTAAAAAAACCAATTAAAAAAAGTAACAAGTTACATGTGTCGCAACTGATTATTTCTCGATTACTTTTTCAAACAAACATATCTTTTTTTACAAAAACAATGAGGGGAAGTAAGATTCAAACGAAAATTTCTCAAAACTCTCAGTACCCCAACGGAACCTAGCATCACCATCATGATAGGGAAATGTTATTCCTTGTGTTGGTGGCCCTAGTTTGCATGAAACTTTGGACTGAAGTCTATTGTTTACAAAAATCAGATACGTCTGTTTGAAAAAGTACTCGAAATTTAGGGAAGAAAGGCAGGCTATTATCCTTCATTACTGCCTGACAACAAACAAAATATTATGAAGCGTGATTATGAAAACCATATAACAGATTCAAACAAGGTCTAGCATACTTTAACAAATCAATATTACCTTAAATCGGTTACGAAGGATTCAATCAAACAAATTGCAAAATGGAAATCAATCAACGAAATGAAAAACAAGCTACTCGCCAATTACCTTCAACTTGTGCTTGTAATCAGAGGGTTGGGAACTGCAGCTATTGTAAAATTTTGTCCACCACGTATATTCCGTCTCTAAGGAGCCTCGCCTTCTGGTTGCAGCAGAAATCTTAGAACTTCTGTTGCGTCTTATGAGAGCCTTCATTTTTCTATCGACCACTGTTTTCACGGCAATCACGGCTGGTAGCAGTTTTTGCGTCAAAGTTGATTTCCTCATGGTTGACTCAATGAGCGGTTGCTCTTCTGCGCTGAAAAATGTGTCGATTGAAATTCTTTCATTTTCATTGTGGCTACGATGGCTGTCAATCAAGTATTGTTTGATTAGTTCTAAAGTTTCCGTTTTCAATAGAAGCTCAGGTCGATCAACGACATTGGCCCCGACAATGCCATTGGTTTTCGAATGGGAATATTCGACGAGCTGAATCACCAATGGAGGCCAATATTCACACTTTGACGGAAGCATCTGTTGGAAGGAATAAGTCTAGTATTAACTGACTGTTAAATTTAAAAGCAATATAGCTGAAATTGTATATAACATGTTTTGATTTTTTTTGTGTGAAAATTTAAAATGGGGAACTGTTTGGTTTCAATTTACATTTCTATTACTCAGTGGTAGCAGATTATTTTTGTTACTCTGTAATACATTCCTTAATTACCTACTAGAATATGCTTCTTTAGGCCACTATTTGTATTTGTATTTGTTTTTGATTCATCTGACTGTGTGGTCTACATGAAATACATAAATCTAATGGTAGACAACGTTAAAAGCGGTTCAGCAAGCGGTAGCGAAATCTGGAGGTGGAAATGTTAAATTAAATTCGTCGGATACTTCGTTGAATCCACAGATCATGGCGACAATGGAATTGTTTGCAGCATGATTAGTTGCTTGTAACTCCTCGTGTAGCAGCTCTCAGTCGAAGGGTTCGGGCAGGAGCATACAAACGGATTCTCGACAGAAACTCAGGAACATTAAATTCGGATAATAGAAGCTTGGCAAGAAATACAGCTTGCGTGACATTCCTTCGTATAGCCAGACTATCAGGCCCAAGCAGGTGACAGCGATCACCGTTAGCATTTAACGGGTCACTCCATGGAAGGTGGCGCAAAGCATATCTTACGAATCTGCGTTGGACAGCTTCAAACCGCGCACTCCATACAGCCTGGCAAGGATTCCAAACAGCAGATGCAAGTTCAAGAGCAGAGTGTACGAGCGAACAGTACAGAACTTTCAAACATAGCGGATCACGAAACTCATTGGAGATTTTGAACATGAACCCAAGCTGCCGATTGGCTTTATCAATGGTACCTGAGAAGTGGCGAGTAAAGGTTTGCTTTTCGTTCAATACAACTCGAGGTCTTTTAAAATGATCAACCCATTGAAGTGGAGATCCAGCAATACTATAATTAAACTGGACAAAATCATTCGTTCGACCAAAACTTATTACGCAACAATTAGCGATGCTCAGAACCATCATATTTCACGCGCACCAATTACTGAAATATTTCAAGAAATTCCTGTTGTTTCATAGCAGTCTGCTAGGCATCGAACAACTAAATAAATGTTAAGGTCATCCGCAAACAACAACAGGAAACCTCCACTTTGCAATATGAGGGAAACATTGTTTATTAAAAGCGAGAACAGCAATGGTCCCAGGGTGCTTCCTAAGGGAACTCCGGAATGGTTCGAAAAATAGTCCGATGAATTGTTTCCAATACTGACATATACTCGACGTTGCAAAAGATAAGATCGAAGCCAGGTGCAGAAAGCAATGGAACAACCAATTTTCTTCAGTTTTGCAAGCAGCAATTCATGGTTAACTTTATCGAATTCAGATTTGAGATCGGTATAAGCAGCATCGACTTGGAGTTTCTTACATAAGTTCTTCATGCAAAACGAAGTAAAGCTGACAAGATTCGTTTTTACAGAGCGGCTGGAATAAAAACCGTGTTGGAAGGGGCTGATATAATTCTTGCAGGCAGCAAACAATATGTCGTTGATCAGCGACTCAAATACTTTTGATTCCACACCGTGTGGAGTAATGCCACGGTAATTTCTCACATCACTTTTGTCTCCTTTTTTGAAAACTGGGAACATAGTAGAGCACTTCCACTGGATAGGAAATTTTAAGTGGAATAGTAGAGAAAGCGGCTATATTGTCGGAGCATTTTTTCAGCACAGCAGAAGGAATAACGCTAGGTCCATGAAAAAAAGAGGATTTGGTCGTGCGTATCGCCGAAAGAACCATCTGAACGTCTGCAAGAAAGATATCTTTATTAATCACGTCGCTGGGTACTTCCCGCACAGCACTTTCATTATCAGCGTGAGATGATGAATCGCTTGAAAATACACTCGAAAAGTGTTTTGCAAAAAGCTGCATTTCTCCTCGCTACCCTAGCAAAGTAAAATAACAAACTGATATCAAAGCAGTTATAAGTTTTGTTACCTCAGATATCATTTTGAACTCACCTGTTATCGCATAACAAATTTAGTTATCAATATTGACTAATTTTGTTATCATCTGTTATCATGATCATCTGTTTGACGAACGTTACCGACGAATGCTGAATGATACCAGCATGTCATAAATATGATATTGAGCTATTCGTCAGATTCACTACTTCAGTTATTAGTGTATGAATTTGATATCATGTTGATATTATCTTATGCAATTTGTTCACATCACAAATGAACTCAATGATAACAAAATGAGTTAATGTTGTGTTATTCAACGAATATTAATTTGTTATCTTTTTTGTTATTTTGGTTGTTTATTCAGCCTGAATGATAACATGCTTAGTGATCAAACAGTGATAATCAGATATTAGAACTTGTTATCACTTTGGTATCAACCTTTGCTCGGGTAGTCAGTGCAGTGTCACTATCGAGAAACACACTTGACGGGAGTCCAGTTTCCTTCCTCTTAGAATTCACGAATGACCAAAATGTGCGATGTACGTAATATTTGTAACGAAGTTTAGCACCGATAATCGTTGCTGGCGCAATTAAAATCCCGTTTGGTAGAGGCACAACGTCGATTCGCAAATCGCGAAGATACCCAATCAAAAAAATCCGTGCTCAGATCCGTGAACTGCAGTCATGAATTCGAGAACAAGCAAAAGTACACCGTGAACTGAATCAAGTAATCATGAACTAAATCACGAAAATCCTGAAAACGTGAACTAGTTCACGGTCCGTTTTCATTTTCGAGAACGGTTTTGTTTCTGTGTAGCGCGCTCGTTTCATGTTGCGTAGAAGGGCAGTAGTCCACTGAGGTTTTCTGGGAGGCTGGCACTTCGGAACAGCGGCCAAAACACTCTAACGTAGTAAACAGTTGAAGCGGTCAACAGCAGATTCAATATCAAGGTCATCCAAAACATTCCAGTCGATACGGGACAGGCAGTGTTGAAGCAGTTGAAAATCGGTTTTGCGAAAATTGAGTCGATCGGTGATAAACACCAAGTCAAGCTTGTTTGATTGGAGGTTGGAAATTAAATTGATCTAGCTCAGTCCAAGAAAACCAGTTCCATCGACAAGTATGCGACTAGCAGAAGTAGAAGTTGAAGCAACCGGATCAGGAAACGCATACCTATGGAGGGCGACCAAATGAGTCCTGGTTGATTGAAATCTCCGAGCAGAAGAAGCACATCCGTCCAGGTAGTCAACGAAGAAGCAAATTTTGTAGCATCCAGGTGAAGTAGCATAATGCTGCAATCATGTCGTCGTTCGGGAGGACTGTACGAGGCGCCGATGAAAAAGTTTCGTTTGACACAGTTTAACCTAAACTGTTTCAATAGAATTGAACTGTCCTACGGCGATCTGACAGAAAACAAGCCCATTGAAAACAGCAACAAGAACACCACCTTCACGCATACGAGCCAGGTCTCCATGATCACATTAACATCATATTCACCGATTAAAAGTATTATAGAGCCTATCCTAGACTGCGATGCCAAGAGATGAATTAGTTAATTCTCTGAGTTAAGTAAGGAAGATTCGAATCAACGTTTTAGATTTTTCATTTTCCATTCATTTTTTCATTCAGAAGAAAACTTGTTCTAATTCAAGTACTTTTTGGTTAATGTTTATCCTCATTAATATCATATTACTTATACTAATGGTCTGAAAATTATAAATGCTTTATGAAAGTAAAAGACTTTTTTTATTTGAAAAAAAAAAGAACTGTTCCGATTTACCGAAAACCAATCATGGTTAGCAAGTTGTAATTTTTCATCTGAAATATGGTTACACAATAGATTATATTCGTACAGCGTGCCTCATAAAAAATGCAAAAATCCTTCATCAAGGTTCAACATTTTTTTTCTTTATTTGTTTATTTTTTTTATAAAGGTTTACTTGTGGGATTTTGAATAGAGTAGAAACCTCTAAACCAGGCTTTGGTGATATCGTTGCGTAAATCCATTCGAATCATTTTTCCAGCCGTACAAGGAACATGTCGCCCAAGAAGACTCTGTTGCAAATGACTCGGAAGAAGCCACGTTTGAGAATTTCAATCCATTCGTCTGTTTTTTTTTTCAATTGTCTTACCATTATTTTGATAGTCAGTGTTACGTTTGCAAGTTTAATGCGGCGTTTTGTAATTTCTTCAGTCTTTTGTAGTTCAGTCCGTGAATTTCACCAACCGTGCAAGGATCATGCCGTCCATAGAGACGCTGTTGACACTGCCGCAAAAGGTGTTACATTTTCATGTTTGCTTTCCCTTTCTCTCAGTTATGTTCATGTCCTGTCATGAACAGTTCTCTCGAATGGAAAATAAGTTGTCATTATTTCGTCGAGATATTTGAATTCTACCAGTTTTAGTAACATTACAAATGTTACAAGTCTCAGTAGTCTCAACAGTATTTTTTTTATGGTGTACTGATAGGACTCATGAGAGAGAAGTTTCCTTTAAAAGAGTTTGTTATATAATTAGTCAGTCAGTGTTACGTTTATAAGTTCAAGAGTGCATTTCGTAACTTTTTCAGTCATTTATAATTTAGTTAATAGATGTCTAGTTCTTATGTGCTCTGAATGTCATCTGTGCATACTTCGTTTCGCCACGTTTGATTCACCTATCACTTTGTCCGCCTTAGTCAATTCTTGTCTTCTGCGATATTCTGTTAATTGCCTCCCTTTTATTTGTCTAATCCTAATCTCTAAGCTGTTTAATCGCTTCTTACATGCATGTGCAGCCAAAAAATAATTATTTGAGTCTTGTTCAGTTATAAGATTCACTTTTCGGTGGCTAAGTTAGGCTTCATCACGCCTATTCCCTATCTATTATTGAAAAATTATCGAGCATGAAGCCGTTATAAGATTGTTTGTATACCATTGTTATAATGTGTGATATTTTTATTATGGTTCTTTGAAATGAGAAATAACAAAATAAGAATGGCGCCACGTTCCTAGTTCTTTTAAAACTTCTACTCTGTGAATCCAACAGTCGATTTCGTACGAAATTCAATAATCTTGAACACATTGTCTATCAACATATACCTATCTAGCTAGATTTATATTTAAGCGTGGCTTTGGCTCATCATGTCAAGGGAACGCATAAGAAAGGTGTTGCAGCCAAGAGGAAATCCCACATCAATATTACCGAGGAAAGAGCCCCACCAGACTGCACCAGTATTCAAGGCTCCCAGACAGGATGTCCGTTGGATCATATCTGTAAAATCAGTGCATCAATGCCAGATCGTCACATACCGGGGCAAAGTAAAAATAAAAATAGTTATGAAATAAAAATAGTTATGATGTGATACCACCACGTCAAAATATGTCTTTGGTTGCCATCTCAGTGCTAATGGCGTATGCCCACCCATCGCGACCAGATCACTTATCCGAGGGGAGGGAACAATCGGCAGTGTACAAGATTTCAAATTATTATTTATAAGAAAATGTCTTTACACTTATTTCCAGCAGTGCATACTGCTGCGCATTGATTGTAATGAGATTCTTGACAATGATGATATCAACTTTGCCCTTCTCCAATATAGAAGTTACTTATGCCAACGATCGTCATTTTCCAAAGAGGACGGCTACAGATTCTGCACGTCTGCCGTGGCAAAGACCAGAACTGTGAAGACTCAAGACCACCAGGAGGTTAGCATTTAGGAAGTATTCCAAGCAAAACCGCCTGCTTCGCACGGCAAGTCATCGTTGCTTGGCTGACTCCCTTCGTAACGTCCAAAGACGATTTAAATCGGATCCGAAGCCGGTCTGGAGATACGTAAGCGAAAAACGGAAAGAATCTGGACTTCCTTCATTGATGGTGTTGGATGACAGAGCTGGGTCTAATACGCAGAAAATATGTGAGCTGTTCTCGAAGAAGTTTGCCAGTATCTTTTCTGAGGAAACACTTACGTCGCAAAAGATCAACTCAAAAAAAAAAAAAAAACCCCAATGAACTCAGTTGGACCAGACGGAATTCCTGCTTTGCCACTGAAGATGTATTCGGCCAGAGTACTCATACTGCTATGACACTTATCACGAGTTTTTACCGCTCAGTGGAAATCGGCATTCATGTTTCCCGTTCTCAAAAAAGGTGACAAAGGCAACGTCGACAACTACCGTGGAAACTCTTCAAAAAAGTCGTCATGGGAACGATTTTCAATCACCGTAAGCAATACACCTGAGACTCAACACGGATTCATGCCATAGCGATCTACAACTACGAACCATCTTTCGTTCACTACGTTCGTTACGGATTGCATGTCGTAGGGCTGACAATCTGACGCTATTTATAAAGACCTCTCTGCTGCCTTCGACAAGGTCAACCACGCCATTACGTTAGTAAAACTTGAAACGTTAGCTTTTGGAGGATGCGTTCTTCGTTGGATGGAATCGTACCTTGCACGCCGTGGCTTAGCCGTGAGGATTGAGAACTGCATCTCTGGGCAATTCACCGCTTCATCCCTATGGTAGCCCATATTGGTCCAATGATCTTTCTCCTGTACTTCAAAGATGTGAACTTCTCTCTGGACGGGCATCGTCTCTCCTTCACAGACTATTCAAAAGTCTACTATCGTAGAAGAAAGCTTCCGACCCGCACTACCTTCAGGGTCAACTAGATGTCTCCGTCAGGTGATGCGATATGAACAGGATGGCTTTAAAAACAAGCAAATGTTCGATAATCTCATTCACCAGGAAAATAAATCCGATATATTATGATGTTATAACCTCGCCGGAGAATTGATTGAAAGAAAATTAAGCTGAATTAAGGAAATCGGAGTTCTCGTTGATTCTCAACTCACCTATAAGCAGCACATAAACTACGTTGTCGCTAAGGCTTTTCGAAGTTTAGCATTTATAATGAGGATGACTAAAAACTTCGATGATATTAAAGACTGCTCCTACAACTACTCCTTAGTACGCTATACATTCGAGTACTGCTCTGCGATTCGGAATCCTAACGAAGGTTCTTATGTTTTGCTCTGCGGTGCTTACCATGGAGAAATCCACACCAGCTTCTAAGCTACGTAAGTCGCGGACTTCACATCGGTTTCGATACGCTGCTTGCTCAAAGAGATTTATCCCGTGCAACGTTAGTTTCCACCACCCTGACGGCAAAAACCCCGTGCTACTTTGTTCCATTACTATTCATGCTCGTCCCCGCGGACTTCGAAATGTTGTTTCTACAAATCCCATTGCGTGGCACAAACTATGGTGGTTATGGTGGTGTCGTTGGTCAACAGAGTATTGTCAGGATTTGATTTTCAAATTTCCTTTCTACTACTACGATTAGAAGTATTTTTTTAAAGTCTAATTCGAAACAATCATTCGGATCAAAAATTAATAATAAATTAATAGAGAATAGCTACAGAATATTTTGGCGCATAATGTCATTGTAATTTTCATTAATTTCAAACAAAACAATAATATCAATGAATCAAAAAGTAGTTTTGAATATTCTTTGACGTAAAATTAAGTGTAAAAAATTCATTTCATTTTCATTTTTCATTTTGCAGCGTTTGGTGGGGCAATAAGAGCGCAAGTCAATCCAAAGCCGAGGGTTAGGGAGGGGTAATGGCGAACTGGTCTATGCGGACTACTTCAACGCCATGGGAGGTGATAAGGATTAGGTTGGGGTAAGAGGTTTGTAGTGTTTTTGGATTGAGATGGCCGCGTTGCTACAAAATGATCTGAAATGTTTAATTTGTTTGTGATTTGAAACTAGTAGTGACTGTAATATAACTTTTAGATCTTAATAGTTTGTAAATGCCCCCATATTAATTTCATTGATTTCCTATATACTCATCTTACGATGAATCAATCAATTGGGCTTTTGAAGGATCTCCACAGTTAGTACTGTTTGTTGTAGTTATTTAATCACTTCGTGATCAAACATAATTAGCCAAAACGAAACCGATCCTTCAACTGCCCAATTATCCTTTGAATTCATCGTAGGATGAAGTCAATAGGAAACAAAGAGAAGAAGTTAGTATTTCATGGATGCAGGGCGTAGTTGAGAGATTCTTGTTATGTTTGTGGTGTGTTGTTGGAGTTTATTAGAAAAAAAAAAAAAAAAAGGAGGGGGGTGATATTTTCACGACGATACTTTCGTTTCTCTGACTAAGAATTCCGAATTCCTAACCTAACCAAACTTGAACAGCACCAACCAGAAGTAATGATGTTTGAATCAAAAAGGATTTTAAAAAATATACTGAATTAAATTTGGACAACAACATTTTAAATTCTAGCCTACTCTCTAGGATCTAGTTACCATCCCCATCCCAAATTTAACAATATTTCAAATCACTGACTAACTAATCCGACACTTGGAAAAGAACAGTTCTATTTCCTATCTAGTTTTTTTTTAAATTATTTCTTGTCTGATATGGAGGTTACATGCTATAAACTACATGGAAAGGTAACGATAAAACAAGAAGAAAGACTAGCAACCCCCATCCAACTCCAACCACCTCCATCGCCTATCCCGACAGACACACACATCCCGTCCACAATGCGCAGACACCCCCACCCCCCCTACCACCACCCAGTGTCGTGCACTAATACTCGAGAGTCGATATTAGTACACGACACTGAAGAAGTCCGCACACCGTAGACGAAACACGCGTATCCGTCAAGACAAGCAACAAAGGTAGTCGGGATCAAATGGAACTACCAATTCCTCCTCTAATTTTCCAGTTACAGGTATTCCACTAAAAAGCTCACACTTTCCAGGATTCATACATGGAAAGGTTTATTCTATTGTTTCCAATGGTGTTCCCTTAGCGGGCCCTCCGCGTCCTATCTCTAATATACATGCTTGTCATCGTCAGTCTCAAGTAAAAACTTTTCTATGACTATGTGCTTCATTTCGAACAGTCAGATAATTACCCTGATCAAAACATTCACCCCTTTCGAAAATGTTGCAATTAAATTTAGTTATTATACCATGCCAAAATCAGGTATTTCGGTTATTCATTCCATAAAAAAATGGATGAATAACAACATAAGTTGTCAATAAAATGAAAAGTGTACTTTTAGTCGTTTCCCTTAGATTGATAGTAAGAAGTCTAAGAGTGAATTGCGGCATAGCCCGCCAGTATCACACCTGATGTTAGTGCCTTTATATAAACGTTCTACGACGTGGCAGTGAAAAAATGAAAAAATGAAAATGTGATACTCTCACTACTGGTCAAATTCTTGGTCTCACATTCATGTTTATAGCATGAGATAAGCCCTCTCACCGTCGAAAAGGTGACAAATTTGACCTACGAGAGCGTAAAATTAAGTGTAAAAAATTCAATAAAAAATAAAAAAAAACGGTTTCTATTTCAGTATGAGATGTTAAGAGTGCATTTTGAGATCAAATTCAGACAGAAAATTCATTCCTGACGTACAAACGAATTTTTCGTTTTACTCCACTCATCAATTGATGCACAGTAAATTTCTCCGGCGCAGTTTTCCAAATTCTTTGAAACGGGGCCTGTGCTGAACAACCCCGCCCCCCCCTGGGGGGGGCGCAACGCCCAACACAACGGGGGGGGGGCCGCGCACGGCGGGGGGGGTTCCCGCCCCCCTTCCACGAAATCTATATGGGTTTCTCCAACCATTCAATCGTCGAACGAGCATAGTGTGCAGATGCCAAATCCGGCCAGAACAGTGGTGGAGTTGTGTGCTGCTTGTATAACCGCAAAAGTCGCTTCTGTAGGTACTCTTTCCGGTATACTTCGGCGTTGATAGTCCCTTTCGTGAAAACACTGGATGAACGTAAACCGCAACTGCAAATCGCCTGCCAAACAAGCACCTTTTGCCTGAACTTTCAACCTGAACAGGTGCTACTCCTACTCGTTTTGCAATTTCATTAAATGTCACAGCTTTCATAGTACACCAAGTATGCAAGATTTTTTTCCGCACTCCAATTTGAATTCGCGATATCTTTGCTGCAACAACATATAGTATAAAGTGTGCGCCGGAAACTGAAACTTGACATATCAATAAACCAAATGAAATGTCAAGTGACGTTATGCGTGCTTGTTTTGGGGGCGAGAGCGTTGTAAATGTTTGAAACTACTTTTCGATTCACTCCTTAGTCATTTACCCTACAATGCCTTAACATATAACAGGAGTCCTGGTAGACTCATTGCACCCTCTATTTCATATTTACCAGCGTTACAGAGACTATCGTTAATACGTCAATTCTCGAGTACTTTTTTCAAACCGGCGTATCTGATTTTGTAAACAAAGAAGGGAAGTAAGATTCAAACGTAAATTTCTCAAAACATTCAGCACCCTCAAGGAAAGTAGCATCACCATCATGTTAGAGACGTGTTATTCCTTGTGTTGGCGGTCCTAGTTTGCATGAAAGTGCTAGGGGTTTCAATAATTTAACGTTTGAATTTTACTTCCCCTCTTTATTTACAAAATCTGATACGTTTGTTTGAAAAAGTACTCGAGAATTACAGTTTCAATATAAATAATTTTTCATTTTCATTTTCATTTTCATTTTGCAGCACAGGGTGGGGCAGTAAGAGCGCAAGTCAATCCAAGGCTGATAGAGAGGGGGGGGGGGGGGGGGGTCGCCATTAAAAACAAAAATTCAACGAGTTTATTTTTAATATGTTTTTCCTTTCTATTTATTTAATGTCTGGTTTGGAGGATACATTTTCCTACTCAATCTCAACGCCTTGCATTCCCACTATTCACAAACTTTGAATCAAAGCTAGGTTGAAATGCCGTGTTTGAACTTTGTAAACAAGGGGGTAAGACGAAAACCTTGACCCTATGATATTGTATATGGCTCACCAATCATACTGATATAAACCACGACGAAAGGTCTATTCTACTGCTTCAAATGGTGTTTCCTAAGCGGGCCCTCCGCGTCCTATCTCTAATAAACATGTTTGTCATCGTCAGTCTAAAGTAACATTTTTCTGTGGCTATGTGCTTCATTTCTAACAGTCAGACATTTACCATGATCAAAACATTCACCCTTTTCGAAAATTCCGCAATTACTTTCACTTATTATACCATGGGCAAACCAGGTATTTTGGTTATTCATTCCATAAAACAAATGGATAAACAACAACATAAGTTGCCACGAAAATGAAAAGCGTACTTTTAGTCGTTTCCCCCTGATTGAAAGTAAGAGATCTAAGAGTGAATTGCGGCCTAACCCGCCAGTATCACACCTCATGTTAGTGCCTTTATATAAACGTTCTACGATGTGGCAGTGAAATAAATGTGCAGAATATGTGATACTTTCACTACTGGTAAAATTCTTGGTCTCACATGCATGTTTAAAGTATGGGATAAGCCCTCTCACCGTCGACAAGGTGAAAATTTGACCCGCGAGAGGGACTTATGTGCAGCGAAAGTCTTTTTGAACAGTTTTCTTGAATCAAAAATGTCGTTGATATATTTGAATTCTACCAGCTTTAGTAATGGCTGATGTTACAAGTCCTAGTCTGCTGATGGGACTCATGAGAGAGAAGATTTCTCGTTGTGTCTCTTTATGTTATTTAATTAGTCAGTCAGTGTTACGTTTATATGCTCAAGAGGACGCTTCGTAACTTCTTTAGTCTAGTTCTTATGTGCTCTGAAAGTCATCGATGCATACCTCGTCTTACCACGTTTAATTCACTTATCACTTTGTCCGCCTTAGTCAGTTTTTGCCTTCTGCATTATTTAGTTAAATCCTATAGTTCTATTGTAGAAAAGTTTACGTTTACTTGTCTGTTCATTGCCTCCTTTTTATTTGTCAAATCCTAATCTCTAAGTTGTTTAATCGTTTCAAAGCCGTCATGCATGTGTAGCCTAACAATAATTATTTGAGCCTTGCTCAACGATAAGATTCACTTTTCGGTGGCAAAGTAAAGCTTCATCACGCCTATTCCCTATCTATTATTATAAAATTATCGAGAATGAAGCCGTTATAAGATTTTTGTATACCATGGTTACAATGTGTGGTATTTTTATTACGGTTCTTTGAAATGAGACATAACAAAATAAGAAGGCGCCACGTTCCTAGTTTTAATAAAACTTCTACTCTGTGAATCCAACAGTCGATTCCATACGAATGTCAATAATCTTGAACACTATCAACATATACCTATCTATCTAGATTTATATTCAAGCGTGGCTACGGCTCACCATGTCAGAGAACGCATAAGAATGGTGTTGCAGCCAAGAGGAAATCCCACATCAATATTACTGAGGAAAGAGCCCCACCAAACTGCAACAGCATTCAATGGTCCAGGACAGGATGTCCGTTGGATCACATGTGTAAAATTAGTGCATCAATGCCAGATATGTGACGCGGCATTAAATCAAAATAATCAGCATGTGATACCACTACGTCAGGATATGTCTTTGGTTGCCATCTCAGTGGAGATGACGTAGGCCCACCCATCGCGTCCAGATCATAATAAATAAATAATATGCTCAAAATAATACAGGGTAGGAGCCCTAAAAACTGTTCGAGTCAAGGCAAAATTTTTGACATACCATAGCTCCAGCATCGTAGATGTCTGAAAATCCTATGGATTGTCCAGTGTTCCGATAGGATAGCCCACTCGTCAAATTAAGCTCTCCAAAAAGAATTTGTACTCGGAACCGTCCAGCGCTGCTTCGAGCTATGCTATGCAAATGTCTCAAGCCAGCGAATAAAACTTCCACGTAGAACTTCTGCGTTTTTGGACTAATATCTGCTGGAATCCCTTGAATCAAACGCATTGTCACATTTTCATCGTCATGCTCGTTTACCTATGAAAAGAATTCTAAGCTTTAATCCATGTGTCAATCACTCTAACTACGATAGTTTTTACGTTTTCAAATCGAATGGACATCAAAATATCCGCCATTCGCTGACCATTGCGATAAATTCCCAACCATCGTAAAACTGAATCCCTTCGGTCGTTGAACTCATTCCACAAGTCATCATGCTTGTTTCTGTTTCGCGGAACTGTTATTTTATTATCTATTTCACTCGCATGACCCGCAATAGACACATTTTCACCTTTCCGGTCATTATCTAATAAAGATCTATTCCTAAGAGACGGCGTGTCAGCATTGCCTCGTGGATCTCGGTCAATTGCTTTAGCTGGGCGAAGACAACATTTGGCCCAACCAATACCGATGATTTCATCCTTTTTCTGAGAACACTGGATAAATTAAACATTAGAAGCTAGGAAGACGTACTGTATAGGAACAATTCAATCAACACGGCGTTTGCTCCAAAGGAAAATAAGATATATTATGTTTCTCTAGGAAATGTTGGTAGATTCTTACCATCCGTTTATCTTCATCGAGCAACAGAAGCATGAGGGTAAGTTCATCGCTACGGAACCAGTCGTCGTTACTCAGCAGCTTGATATTTCTAAATTCAATGACCTCGTTCCAGCAAGGAGCCAACGTTTGCGAGATAACCTTAAACGACGATTTGTGATAATTTAACCATAACAATGTTCGATTCTTATTGAAATACTTACTGAAGTAACCATTTCGTAATTTTCCACCAAAACCACCAGCTTCGGATCACTCAATCCGGTGTTATCAAATCCAGGTTGAATTTTGCCCTGATGTATATTAACAATACAATTTACAGCTGATGCAACTTCGCGACACTGAACGCATTCCTGTGGCTGTTGTTTTTCTTTAACGGGAAAAGCTTTTCGTTCATGATCTACACCTCGACGTTTTCCCCACTCATTTGCCTCCTGTTCTGTTCCCGCCCAGATTGCAACATCCAACTTCGCATACACGCATCCACACCACTCGGGCTCACAGGAGTGCTGACAACGTGATGGCCTTGGCAATATCGTGGTTCTCTTTGCACACTCCAAGCCTATTCCATCACCATCCCCATCGGCGCCTACCGATGGAAAGTACAGATATTCGATGGTGTTCAACCGAGAAATGGCATCAAAATGGGTGCAACTTTTTGCTTTCCTTTGCTTGCAGCAACCTCGTCCTGTTGCATGATGAACGAATAGAAGGCACTCGGGAAATGTACTTTGCTCCTGGAAAAGAATTATTGAATTGAACCAAACTAGTACGAATTGAAGCAATTTGTGGATAAACTTACATCGTAGACAAGATCTTCTATAATACTTACTAAACGAGATAGTTCGGTGTAAATCACATTTATGTCGTCGTCTAGAGTAGCTTTGGATAGTGATAATTTTAGCTGATTCAATGACAATGTTACAAGGTCCTGCGAATGAAAAAATAAACAATGAAATCATTTTATCAGTTTTCTAAATATTGAAACATTATCATCTTTTAAGTCAGTCTCACTTTGGGAATAAAAAAAAAGGTTATTTCATGCGAAGTGGCAGAGAAACAGCACAACAAGTGTTTTCGACCTATTCAGAAATGAACCAAACTTTGACGAAATGTTCATCTAGCGCCTATTTGTAAGAATCCCGATTTTTGTGTCAATTGAACAACTCCTCGTCCTATGGATCACCCCTTTTTTGATGTTTTTGAAAAAAATGCTCATATTTTTGAGTTTTTATAAAAATTAAGTGTCATTTTTCGTTAAATGAGTATGAGTTGATTGGAAAAAATACCAGTTTAATCGTGTTCCGCAGACTGTTTTTAAATGCAGAACTATGTTTCCCTTTATTCTACCGAATGTCATATAATTTTTTTAAAATGAGAGCGTTATATTAAAGTGATTGATTTTTGAACGCTAATAACTCTCGTTTGACTGAATAGAATGACTTTATTAATACACCATTCGATTGCACTTTTTTACCTTTTTTGAGCTTACGTTTGTTTAGTATAAGTAATTCAATTATATGCTTAAAGATATTGGTTTTGCTCCCATACAAATAAGAATATAAATATGATGAAAATTTGGGTTTCTCGGGTAGTAAATGGTTCCAAATTGTCATCTTCTTTTCATTTAATTAAGTTTCATTCCACATTTAACACTGCCATAGTCTAATTCTTATGTTTGTATTTTCCGTGCATGGAGTAACGATTATGATGTAGAAGGAGAGCGAACATCTCCTTCTACATCACTGCCATAGTGTTTGATTTTATGACCGAGCCCCAAGGCCGTCCTCTTTTATGATTTTTGCTTTCTAGTGCATTCGCGTGACACTATTTTCCACAGAATATGCTACTCAACGGTAGTATTTAACACACGAGACGAATCGCAATGATTTTAGTGTTAGACATCAGCTCTCAGTTGATTTATTTACCAATTGGCCTTCCCTTAGTCACCATGGCCCGCCCTGTTGTGGCACAGAATCATCGCTAAAACCGATCAAGCTACTGTGATGACATTTTTGGCAACTAAAAACCTCAAGGATAGGAAACGCTGTCTGTGACAACTAGAATACCAGAATCATCCCACGTATCTTGCAGTCGATCATTCGCAGCGGCGAGGAGTAGAATACTACTATCCGGAGTGAACATAGCACATGATGATGTTCTGCTGCCCAAGAAAACGAAAAAGAGATACTAATATCTAACGCGTACCTTGCCTACCGTCCTTATTAGGACAATCATTTCAATTTTACAACTAAAAAGCGTGTATGGCTGCCGATTTCATACTTTCGAAAATAGCATATTCTGGATTGTTTGAGACATTCAGTCAAGAGTGGTGAATTGACTGTTTGCTAGAAAATCCTCATAAATTCAACTCGGTAGATCACTGATCTTTAGTAAAAAAAAAGTGAACACCGTGAATTCGGGTGAAACTGATCAGTAGACTAAAATTGATGAACTTACTACACTATTAAAATTGATTAACATAGTCTTTCAAAGTATCAATTAATTTGGCTTAAACATTTTAACTATGGATTTGAACCGTTTCATGTGGCGAAAAATATTCCTATGTGAAATCGTCAATTTGCTGAATTTAAAAAGTATTATACACTTAAATACTTTGTTTTTTTTTTTCAATTGGTTCGACCTATGAGATTTGCTCATAAGTTATTGAATTCTTTTTTTTTCATTTTCATTTTGCAGCATTTGGTGGGCAATAAAAGCGCAAGTCAGTCCAAAGCCGATGGTGAAGGAGGGGTAACGGCAAACTAGTCTATTCAGACCACATGAACTCCATGGGAAAGAACAAGGATAGGAAGGGTAGGTGGTCAAGGTAGGGCGTTTTGGACCGGTTAAAAATACTGCAAACGGAAAATCATAAGTCGAGCACTCGACACTGAAGAATTCTGTAAGTCGCAGACGAAATAGGCCTATCTGTCAAAAGATAAGCTTTCTCTAGCGGAATTTAAAGGAATTTGCTCGCGTTTACTAGTGATAATTTGAATAAAAGTGTTTCAATGTTTTATGTTTTTATTTTAAAAAGTGATCAAATGAAGTGTTAATTTTAAAATCTCATTGTTTCCCAATCACAATCGTTCTACTTATACGCTCAAAAGGTTTTTTTAAATAGTGTTTAAAAAAAAAAGTGAAAGTGATCACAAAATCGTTAATTTACAATTCCGCATTACAATGATTTATAATGGCAAATCCCGAAAGATAGAGAGAGTCATTCCCTGTAGTTCGTATAAATGTGACCAGGCTATTTGAGATGCTACTGTAAATTTCATGTTGTTTTTACGCTGCAAGTTGCTATATCAAAGTAACATCTCTCTATGATTTGCTATAATTTGAAAGTCGGCTGTCGTATACCGCACATATTTAAATTATAATTTATATTAGAATTAGAATTAGAATTGCAATTTAGGTATGTTTGGTGTTTAGTTAATGACAATCAATGAATAAACAACAATGAAAGAATTTCCACACCAATGAAAAAAGCACCTCCTGTCGTGTCCCTTAACTACTTAATGTCAGGCGTCTACAAACTGTTTCTAGCCTCGTCTAAGCGTAAATTGCGCCAAAGCCCGCCGGTAGCACACCTCTTTCATTCTGAACAAACCCACCTATGACAAACCCCAGTGATACGATACCCTCCGCATCCCACAAAACCACAATACTTATGGTCACGGTCTAGAAGTCCACTGCATAGAAAATTCTATGACACAGTTCAAACTGCCACCCCAAATTGAATATTAAATGTTTTCAAAATTGAATAAATCTATCTACAATTAAATAATTATTGATTTGCGGCCCAACCAACCGATATCAACTTTAGTGCCTGTATACATGCGTGCCACGACGGCTATTAAATAGAAAGAGGAGCGAGTGTGATATTATTACTACTTTGTGACAGCCAAAGGTCCGTCCCATGAATGGTTCATTAGAGTAGAAGGTCATACAATGACATGACCTAGCGACATCTATCATAAATCAGCTATCTCCAAAGCATCATTAACATGAGATTGGGCCCTCCCACCAGCCATGGAGAGGGCTCCTAAGTTATTGAATTCTTTTAGGAAGAAAACGGTGAAGTAATCTTATCTCTTCACAACATTCACATTTTTGTAACTACACGCAAAAAACACCGCAGTTGAAACTTCCATTTCGAGGGTTAAATTAGGCGCAAACATCAACAATTTTCACCTGACTATAAATGCGTTTGATTTTAATATGCCTGCGATTAGATCAACTATGGTGCGGTTGATATCAATATGCGGTCTGTCAAATATACCACAAATGTTGACGCTTGTACCATAAACGAAGTAAATTTGACTGAAATTTCATGGTAGTTTTGAAAACAGGCATGGCCGGGTAAAATGGTAGTTTTTACTACAAGATTTTTTTCTGTGTATACAATTTTTGACGTAGACCACGTGTTTGTGTTGTATACAAGGGATACTTATTACGGGTACAAAAAATGAGAGTGCCACGATAAGTGGTTGGCTTTTGAGTGTTAAGAACTCAGTCATTTCTCGTTAGGTTGCCGAAATTTATGCAGCAACCGATTGGATATATTTCTATGTTGCATTATTGAAATTTTTAATTTTTATTGAACAACTTTTTTTTTGTTTTATGAAGGTTTACTGGCGGGACTCAGAATAGAGTAGAAACCTCTACACCAGGCCTTTGATGATATCGTTACGTAAATCCTTTCGAATCATTTTGTCAGCCGTACACGGAACATGCCGTCCAATAAAATGCAAGAAAGTGCAAATGACTCGAAAGGAGCCACGTTTGAGAATTTTGAGTCCTTTCGTCTGTTTTTTCAATTGTCTTTTTGTTATTTTGTTAGTCAGTGTTATGTTTGCAAGTTCAATACGACGTTTCGGATTTTCTTCAGAGTTTTGTAGTTTAGTTCGTGAAGTGTGTCATTAATGTGCTATGAGAATCTTCCGAAGCAGTTTTCTCGGACCAAAAATAAGAAACTATTGTATTCTACACTTTGATTGTCGTTTTGTTGTATTCACCCAATGCGCGGAGTAACGATATCTAATGATGAAATTTTTCAGAAGCAGATAATTTCCCATCAACATGAGAGGCTGTAGGAGTGGACAGTAATTTATTGCTAAGAACTAAGGGAATTGAAGAGAAAGCATTGATAGTTCCGTATAGAGTAACGGCAGGTTATGAAAATTGAAAGATACAAGTTGAAAACGAGCGGTGGGCATATGAAGGTAGTATACACCCGATTATGTACTTATGTACTCTGAAAATCATCGTCGTCTTGTTCTCGTTTAATTCTCCTTTCACTTTGTCTCCCTTAGTCAGTTCTTGTCTTTTGCGTTACTCAGTTAAATGTTATAGTCATTGAAGAAAAGTTTACGTTTACTTGTCAGTTCATTGCCTCCTTTTTGCTTGTCTTATACTAATCTCTAAGTCGTTTAAGCGCATCAAAGTCTTAGAGGCGTATGCAGCCAAACAATAATTATTTCAGTGGTGGTCAGCTTTAAGATTAACTTTTCAGTGGCAAAGTAAATCTTCATCACGCCTATTCCCTATCTATTATTATAAATTTATCGAGTATTAAGCGATTATAAGATTGTTTGTATACCACTGCTATAATGTGTGGTATTTTTATTATGGCTTTTTGAAGTGAGACATAACAAAGTAAGATTGGCACCACGTTCCTAGTTTTAATAAAACTTCTACTCAGTAAACCCAACAGTCGATTCCCTACGAATGTCGATAGTTTTGAACACATTGTTCATCAACATATACCTGTCTAGCTAGATTTAGATTTAAGAGTGGCTACGGCTCATCATGTCAGGGAACGCATAAGAAAGGTTTTGCAGCCAAGAGGAAATCCCGCATCATTATCACTGAGGAAAGAGCCCCACCAGACTACAACAGCATTGAAGGCTCCAAAACAGGACGTCCGTTAGATCATATCTGTAAAATCAGTGCATCAATGCCGATATGTGACGGGACATTAAATAAAAATAGTCAGCATGTGATACCACCACGACAGGATTTGTCTTTAGTTACCATCTAATGGCGTAGGCCCACCCATCATGACTAGATTACATATTAAATGAGAGGGTTATTCTATTCTATTCTATTCTATTCTATTCTATTCTATTCTATTCTATTCTATTCTATTCTATTCTATTCTATTCTATTCTATTCTATTCTATTCTATTCTATTCTATTCTATTCTATTCTATTCTATTCTATTCTATTCTATTCTATTCTATTCTATTCTATTCTATTCTATTCTATTCTATTCTATTCTATTCTATTCTATTCTATTCTATTCTATTTTATTCTAACGCTTACACAGCCAGTCATTAAAAGCATCCTGGAAAATACTATAACCAGTATTTTTCATAGCTACATTAGTATTTGTGGCATATTTGTAATAAGAACATATTAGAGGGGAGGGTTATTCTTTTAAAAACTTTTGAACATTTTCTAAATGAAAAGACGTGTTTTATAATTGTGAAAATTGATTACTTCAAGCGATTTTTCGCAAGTGTTTCTTACAAAGACTTAACAAGCTTCTTTTAGGTCAGGGTCGGCCTTGAGAATAGGTCGAATTCTGATCCAACTAAAACCCGTACCATTGTTGCACCATCAGAACCCCCCGGGAATGGTATTACTTCATGGGGGTCTTGGCCATTTGGCGACTGTGGAGCCATTTAGCTCCTTCTCATTGCCTGTGCCATTTAGCTCCCATCTACCTTGGTTGGGACATTCAGCTCCCACCTCCTCGGACCTTCCTCTGCCACCCTCTACACAATCGACACGAGTAGTCTTTTCTACTCCGACGGAGAATTCCCCAGCAATTCCCCGGTAGCAAAGCACGGTGAGCCTCTCACATACTGATGCAATCGACTCGAGTAGCCCTGGACTGTGGATCTACCATACAATGACGGAGAATTTCCCGACGTTGGAACATCCTTCGAGACCGACAACCCACTACTCCATTCAACCACTCGGTATTTGATTCTCCCGCCATTTTTGCTGCAGAGCCGACATGATTTGCGTAATGGCTCCGTTAATCGCACTCCACGTACTTTCGTCACGACACATTCTATAGACGACGTTAACTGGGCTGGTATCTGCCCCGCTGATGGCAAGCATCTCGCTTTGCAATGATCTGAATTGTGAGTAGTCCACGTACTTTGGTGTCTCTTGGACGTCTGCGCGTCCGGACAGAACGGTTATGCTGAGTGTCCGAATCGATGCAAGTATTGACAGAAGAAACCATGGCCAGACAGAAACTGCGTTAGGTAGAAGTTTACCTTTCCATGCTTCCTTTTTATCCAGATCGACAGATCCGGTATGAGCTGGTGAGTCCATCGACTCCGCTCTCACCAGCTTCCGAGATATTCTGTTATTTCTACGCTGATAGAAGTCACTGTCCTCCAAGAGAGTTATGCTAATCGGGATCATTCCGGCAATGACGCATACTGTCTCTGATAAAATAGTTCTGTAGGCACTCACGACTTGGATGGCCATGAGCCTGAATGTACAGTTGACTGTGGCTGTTGAAGTTTAGCCGGACGATACCCACGTTCGTTAGTGTAACTTTCAGCTTTGCCAGAGATTTTAGCAGACAATGCCTTCTAGCTTTAGTACATCTGCTGCCCCACTCCACAGCCCAAGCATTGAAGTCGCCTCCGATGAAGTCTCCACCCTTGGGGGTGCATAGCAACTGCATACAAAGATCCCGTTGATTTTGGCGATCACGAATCCTTTGTTTGAACTCGACACTAATTCCTGAATAGATAGTTTGCCCATCACTTGTATCGCAGCTGTCACCGCTCTATCTGCCACCCAATTTCCGTTATCGGGAAGAACACGGTACGGTTCCGCAATGATTGCAACGCCACAATTTGTAAATGTTGTTGACTGCCACAACAGTTGCTGTGCTATGTCGCAATGGTTGCGATTAATTTAAGTTACCTTCATTATTGCCGACCTCCTGTCGGTTTTTTATAAACTGGGCATCTGAAGCACATGACGGGGGGCATGTGGTAGTTTCCGTCCTCTTTTTTGCAAAGCATGCATTTTGGTTGCTTTGTGCTGTCTATTGTAAAATGACCCTTCTCCCCGCATTTCCTGCACACATCAAATCAGTCAGAACCTTTGCAGTTTCTCGCCTGGTGGCCAATACCTACGCACTTAAAGAATCTCTCAAATTCTTTTGCAACTTGAGGGACGACTCTTAGTGAGCGCACCGACCACCCAAGTTTTACTCGACCCGACTCGAACAGCTTGTTGGCTGCAACTGTCGGCAGACATACCGCCACCGTCTGTGTGCTACCGTGCGCCTTCCTCAACCGGATTGTCATAGGTGTATCTTCAAGATCGCAGTGTCTCTTCAGTGCCATCTTCAGCTCGTTTTCTGTTGTGATCTCGTCCAGATCCATGCACTCAAACACTGTCTCCTGGGATAGAGCTCTTACTATCGCCTCCGCTCCAAGAGACTTTTCAACGAGCGTCTTGAAGGCTGTGTTCTTGGCGGCCGGATCCTTCTTCAGCTCAAAGAGCCTCTCACCTTTCTGGGTGCATCTGGGTTTCACCACTTTCTCCCCTAGTTCCTTCAACTCCGGATTAGCTCTCACTTTTCGGAGGAGTTCAGCGTTCGTCGTTACACTTTTTACCTCAACAATCAGAGCGTCGCTCTTACTTCGCTCCCGACGAGGCCGAGCTATCTGCTTCTTCTGTTCTTCTGACGTTTTCATTTGCTGCTGTTTTTCTTCTTTTTCTCTTTCTGGTGGCTGACAGTGCCCCTTGCACTACCTTATCCTTCCTTCGCGTCGTTTTTTTTAGCTTTTTCAGCTCCTCCTCCTCTCCTGGTGTATCCCTTTTCTTTTCTCTGAGCGTGGATTTTGAGGTTCCTTCGTCGTCTTTAATGCTTCAACCGTTGCCTTATCCGTTGCCTTTTCGGTGTCCTCCAGAACCTTTTCGGCAGACTCTGCTCTCATTCTCAGTGCGTCCTGCTCACGTTTGGCTGCAACTACGGCCGATTTGACACGCGTCACCATGTCCATGAATTCTTCCTGGACGTTGTGACTATCCTTTACATAATCATAGGGTTCGTTGATCCGGTTTCTGACTACCTCTATCATTTCTGGTTCCCCACAGTGCCCCTTGCACTTATCATGTTTTTCTTCCCAACGCTGTACCCTCGGGTTGTGCTACTGCTGTGTTTCGGAGTGAACACCTGGGACTTGCTACTGCTGGTGCTCGTGGAGGCCTCCAAATTCCGAACTGATGACCTCTGTAGCTTTCCGCTTCTTGCGAACACTCTCGCACCTCCGTCTCCTTTGCCTTTCGTTTTGCCGTCGTCGTTCAATTTGTTTTTGTTTTTTTTTTAATCTTCTTGGTATTTTACTCCGTTTTCCTCCATTTTGTTGGGTCCCCCCTCTGGATCACTATCTCCACACGTTGTAGATAATCTTCTATTATGATTCCATGGTTATCATTGAAGCAGGGAGGTTATGCCAGGGTTGACACGGTCCTTCAAGGGGACCGTGTTCAGAGCCCGATCGACGTCAGGAATGCTACATCTGAGCCTCCTACCCACCATGTTTGGTGACGAGTTTTGAATGTGTGTGTGTGTGGGGGGGGGGGGGGGGGGAGGGGATTTCGGTTACTCTTGTTTTGACTATATAAAGTTTTAAAATACTTCATTGCTGAACAAATATTACCAAGATTCACTAAAAGATATCAAATTTACGCCGTTTTACGGTACCTAGAAATCACATTGTATATTTTCATGCTCTGTAGGATTATTTCTGTATTCCAAAACCATTTATATTAATAGCATGAAGCAACATGACAGGAACTTGGGTCCGTATTTGATTTTCAGGATTTTACGTATTGCGTTTGTATTAAAAATAAATTATACTATAACGGGATTTGGAAGAAGTAATAGGTTATCAGGGTGTAATAACCGAGGTCTCGAACGAATCTTATTGATGAAATAAAATATCTATTTTACTTTTACGATCTAAGATCATCGTGTTAATGGAAGGAGATTCTTTATGATTTCGAGGATGAAAGGAAATTATTTCTAATCCCGAGTATACGTAGGTGATGTTGTCAGTTATTGGCCTTTCATTCAATGACTTGATGAGAACAATCAGTGTATAATAAAGCTTGAACAAGTTTAACAGAGAGTAAAGCTAGTTGATTTCGGACACAGTATCCATGCTTTAATGAGGAGTAGTAAATATCATGCATATCATGATACTTACATATTAATCATATAGAAGAGAATTCCTAATATTTTTTTAGTCATATTTTTTTTTTTTTTTTTTTTAATCAGCTCGTTTATTTATTAGGCTCAGGCGTGTGTAACACTTTGCGGAGCCGATATTCAATATTGTAGTTAACAATTTTTCTTTTTCGGTTTTAGTAAAGTGGGGTGCCAATTACTCGTGGCTAGCTCGAGGTTAATGGGTCACATTATTGTTTGGAAGGGGCTAGGCAGGTAACTTATTTCATGTATTTGTTGCTGCTCATGGTTGCGACATCTACCAGATCCTCGGTCCCTGTAGTCCCTTACAGGAACTAAGCTGCAGATGGGTGACCACAGCTTGTTGGGCAGGTACAAGTAGCACGGAAACAAAAGGATAATATAACTGGGACACAATGGCAGGGAATTTACTAGAGTGAAAGGGAGGGGGTGATGACATTACACTCTTAGATCAGACAAACAAAGAAATTCGTAAATCGCTTGCATGTAGGGAAGATCACGCATTCCCAAAACATCTCTTACTTCGCGGAAGGGTTGTCTACCTCGGGCCACAAGGGTATCCAATAGTCGTGCTCTGGAGGCATCATTACCCGGGCAATGCCAAACTGCGTGATCGATGTCATCATAACCGGTTCCGCACCTACATACATTGCTATCGACGAGGTTAATTCTGTAGAGATGTGCGTCTAGCGAGTAGTGGTTGGACATAAGTCTTGACATCACACGAATGAAACCGCGACTTACATCCAGACCTTTGAACCACGATCTCGACGAAACATTAGGAATAATGGAATGTAACCACCGCCCAAGAGAATTACTTGTCCAATCGTTTTGCCAACTTTGAAGAGAACTCTGACGTACTAATGGGAAAAATTCATCATGTGAAATACTTCTTTCAAAAATCTCACCTTCTTTTGCGCCCACCTTTGCTAGAGAGTCCGCCTTCTCATTGCCTGGAATTGAGCAATGTGAGGGGACCCATGCAAAGGTAATTCTAAATGATCTTTCGACCAACGCACACATCTGCTCCCTTATTTTTGAAAGAAAGTAAGATGAGTGCTTAACTGTTTTCATCGACTGGAGGGCCTCAATAGAACTGAGACTATCCGAGAAGATGAAATAATGGTCTATGGGCATGTCGGAAATTATCCCCAATGCGAAATTGATTGCTGCCAGCTCAGCAACATATACGGAACAAGGTTCCTGAAGTTTCCGGAAGGCAGATGAGTATTCATTGTAAACACCGAAACCAGTGGATCCATCAATGCGCGACCCATCAGTGAAAATTCTTCTATTGCAATTGACATGTTGGTACTTTTCGATGAAAATATGGGGAATTAAAATAGGTCGAAGTTGATCTGGAACTCCTTGAATAGCCTGTTTCATGGAGAGATCATAATCAATGGAGGAACTGTGATAAGGAAAGCGTACACTAGGAGGGTTATAGCATGGAAGACTAATATCGGATGACATATAGTTAATATAGATTCGTAAGAATCTTGACTGGGTACTCAATTCGAGCATTTCTTCGAAGTTTTCAATCACAAGGTTGTTACTGATTCCACACTTGATCAGTATTCTAGATGAGAGCTCCCAGAAGCGGTACTGTAAGGGTTTTACTCCTGCCAGAACCTCCAGGCTCATATTATGCGTTGAATGCATACAGCCAAGGGCAATACGTAGACAACGATATTGAATGCGTTCCAATTTGATGAGGTGGCTATTTCTTGCCGAGAGGAAACAAAAAGAGCCATATTCGAGAACTGAAAGAATAGTTGTTTTATAGAGTTTAATGAGGTCTTCCGGGTGAGCACCCCAACATGTCCCGGATATTGATCTTAGAAAATTGATCCTTTGTTGACATTTCTGTTTTAAATACGCAAAGTGATAACTCCAAGTGCATTTTGAATCAAACATGACTCCAAGGTATTTGAAGGTCAAAGATTGGGTAATGTCTCTTCCCAACAGCTTGAGACGCAGTTGGGCAGGGAACCGCTTTCTAGTAAACACTACCAATTCGGTTTTATGCGGTGAAAACTCGATCCCCAAATTTCTGGCCCAGATGGACAGATTATCTAGGGAATTTTGCAATGGTCTTTGCAAGATTTCCGCACGTGGACCTCTAAAGGAGATCACAGCATCGTCTGCAAGTTGTCTTAGCGTGCATCTATTTTCCAAGCAGTTATCAATATCTTTAACATAAAAATTATAAAGCAAGGGACTTAAACATGAGCCTTGGGGTAAGCCCATGTAGCTAATTCTGGAAGTTGTCAGTTGACCTAGATTAAAGGTCATTTGTTTTTCTGACAGTAAATTATACAAAAAGTTATTTAAAATTCCTGGTAAACCACTACTGTGCAGACTATCTGCCAGTATATCTATGGAAACTGAATCAAATGCGCCCTTAATATCCAGAAATACTGAAGCCAATTGCTCCTTGTGTGCAAAGGCCAGTTGTATATCAGATGAAAGCAACGCTAAACAATCGTTTGTTCCTTTGCTCTTTCTGAAACCAAATTGCGTATTTGATAGTAGGTTGTTTGATTCAACCCAACGGTCAAGTCTTGATAGGATCATTTTTTCTAACAATTTCCTTAAACATGATAGCATAGAGATCGGACGGTAAGAATTGTAATCAGACGCTGGTTTCCCAGGCTTTTGAATAGCTATTACTTTAACCTGCCTCCATGCGGGTGGAACTATATTTAATTCCATGAGAGTGTTATACAAGTTAAGCAATCGTCTTTTAGCGATATCAGGAAGATTTTTTAGAAGGTTGAATTTAATCATATCGCTTCCCGGAGCAGAGTTATTCGATGAAAGAAGTGCCATTGAAAATTCCAACATTGTGAATGGTTCGGCCAGAGAACCGTTATTTCGGGTAGTATCCCGTAAATTCGGTTGTGTTGGGACAGAGTCTGGACAAACCTTTTTAGCGAAGTCGAATATCCACTGCATGGAGTATTCTTCACTCTCATTGGAGGATGAGCGGTTTCGCATATAACGAGCTTTTCTCCAAAGCGTTGTCATCGAGGTCTCCCTAGATAGTCCCTCTATAAACGAACGCCAGTAATTGCGTTTCTTTGCTTTGAGTAAGTTTTTAAGCTTTTTTTCAAGCTTGAGGTACTTATCAAAAAGCTCACATGTTTCATGTCTACGATAATCTTTAAACGCATCGGATTTCTCAAGATACAACTTAGTGCATTCATCATCCCATCCAGGGGTGGCGGGTCTTCTTTTGAGGGATGCACTTGGAACACGTCGTTTCTGAGCTTCTAATGCACTTTTGTACATCAGGTCGGAAAGGAAACGATACTCTTCTAATGGTGGAAGAGGATCGGTAGAATCAATACCAAGGGTTACCGCCGATGCAAAATGTTGCCAATCAATATGCCTCGTGAGGTCAAAAGGAACATGGATTGACTGGTCTGTTTTGTGAAAACTGTTTGTGATTGAGATAATAATTGGTAAGTGATCACTACCATGGGGATCATTGATTACCTTCCACAGACAATCTAATGATAGTGAATTAGAACACAAAGATATGTCAAGTCGACTCTCCCTGGCAGGAGGTTTTGCTATTCGTGTCGCTTCCCCAGTGTTCAAGATGGTCAAGTTGAAATCGTCGCATAAGTCATAGAAAATACCCGCTCTGTTGTCATCGTATTGTTCGCCCCAAGCAGTACCGTGGGAGTTCAGATCGCCCAGAATAAGAACTGGAGATGGAAGTAATGTAATTGAACTCCAAAGTTGACGGCGGTTTATTGATGCCCTCGGAGGGACATAGACGGAAGCTATGCAAAGATCTTTATTCTTTACATTTATTTGGCAAGCGACGATTTCAATGCCTGAGATTATTGGGAGTGAGATTTTATAGAAGGGGTAGCACTTTTTGATCCCCAGAAGTACGCCACCATATGAATCATCTCGGTCCAGGCGAATAATGTTAAAATCGTGGAAGTTTAATTCATCTTCGGATGAAAGCCATGTTTCACAGAGAGCAAATATATCACAATCAGAATTGTGAATCAAATACTTGAACGAGTCTAATTTAGGTATTAGACTACGACAGTTCCATTGTAATACGGTGATCATATCTTGATCCTCACTCGACGAATTATTCATCGAAAGATATGAATTCACCAATAAGGGGCCATGATACAGTCAATTGCTTGAAGTAGTTTCCAACTATAGGAATAAGCAGGTCAATAATTCCTCGGAGCGGTGAAGCATCCGAAAGGCCAAGAGCATTTAAAATGTTATCCACAATGTCCCTAAAATTAATCTTACCTCGCTTGGACGGGATATTCTTAGAATTGCGAGAAGACGTAGTTTTTGGTAACCTCTTACGGTTACTGTTATTAGGTAGCGGCGGGTTGGTATAGCTACAGCTAGGAACGGATGCATCAGCTATTACCGGTTTATTCGGTTTTTTAAATTGACCCCCTCTACCTCCAATTTTTTGCAAGCTTTTGAGAGTAGGTTTTATTTGTTTCCGGCGCACACCCGGAGAACTAGTAGGCTTTCTTTTACCGGGGGCGTGTACCTCCGGAAATCCACTCTCATCGGCTTCGTCAGAGTCCAGTTCATCGGAAGACAAAATCAAAAAAGGATTTTCATTTTGAGCGGCTGACACAGACGATGCAGACGCTCCGTTTTGCGACTTTAACATTTCTGCATACGTCTGCTTGGAGCGTTCTTGTATGGAACGTCTCACGTTACCAGTGCGCTTCTTGTACACGGGGCAGTTCTGCAAATCGTGGAGAGGCTCTTTGCCACAGTAAGCACACTTTGTTGCTTCCTGTTGGCAAGCATCCTCTAGATGCCTTTGGCCGCATTAGCCACAACGGGGCCTGTTGTCGCAAAAAGTAGCCGTATGACCCAACTGTTTGCACTTAGTACAATTAAATACCCTTGGTACAAAAAGGCGCACTGGGAAAAAAACTTTATCAATTTCAACAAATTTTGGGAGAATTGATCCGGCGAAGGTCACTTGAAGCGAGTCCGACGGTGAATACGTCTTTTTTCCATCTACCATTGATCCTGCATGCAATTGTTTGCATTCCAGAATCTCAATGGTAGACGAAGCAGAATCTGGAAGTCGCCCCTTACCTTCCATAACGTCTTCACACGTCAGGCTCGCTGCGGAAACCACACCGTCTATCTCCACATCTCGAGATGGGATGTAGACGTAGTACTCGACATTATAACCTTCGTCACTAGCAATTTCATTTGCAATTTTATACGTAGGTGCAGTGACACGCAGTTTGTTTCGGTTGACCTGATGAAATTCGGTCCCCGGA
Organism: Aedes koreicus; assembly: GCA_024533555.2. Classification (NCBI taxonomy): domain Eukaryota; kingdom Metazoa; phylum Arthropoda; class Insecta; order Diptera; family Culicidae; genus Aedes; species Aedes koreicus. The sequence continues at coordinate 57,814 of JAHHFK020004511.1, forward strand.
TAACGACGCGTCAAATTTCTTTTTATGCCCAAAAAGTCTAGGGCTTTCACTTTCTGCCGAAAGTAGACAACCCAAGGAGAGGCAGAAGACGGCTGATAACAGCGCGCCCTAAAAACATCTTTGGGAGGCAACTCGCCCCCCTTAGAAACATCCATGCAAAATTAAATTGAATTAAAAAAAAAAATTAATAAAAAAAATTGAAGAAAAAAAAAATTAAATCAGATTTTTTTTTTTTTGAGCCCCCCTACAGACAACGATTTTACTATATGGGAGAGTTCCCATCACACTAGATTCTATAAAGAAAAAACATGTCATACTCACGACTTGCTCTACAACATACAACATCCGCTTCTGATCCCAGTGCGTAAGTTTCTTATCGGCTCGAACGTAAAATTTTGCACGTGCCTGCTTCAGTGCTCCATCAAATTCTTCCAGCACATTCTGCATGAAACGCTTCGTTGGCTCGATATTTGCGTCACCGCTGTCCATTCGAAATAGAACATATTTCCTGAGCAGATCTTCGCCGTAAGTGAACGCCCGATGAAGAGCAATGGTCAGAAGATACTTCCATCGAAAATCCGCACATCGGAAAGCTACTGTCAATATCGGTCGCTGATTGGGGGGAAATTCCTGGAAGTTGGCGTAGCGTGCTTTTGATATTGGATGCTTGTCTAGTTTCAGTTCGATAGCGTTTGAGGTTTGGGACAAACAATTTAATGTAACTGTTATCTTTGTGGGCTTTGATGTATCAAAAACCAAGACATTGAGTATAATTAGTTTCATTAGAAAGTTTTCTTCTGTCCAAAAAGCGGTAGTATCCAGTGACGCTGTAATGGGAAATGATTGGCATTTTCTTGGAGAGACAGAGCGGTTATGAATCACTTCGGTGGAAATTGATAGCAGCAGTCGACCGACATACACTGCATTCTGGTGGCCGTGGTGAAAATAAAGATAACTTGGACCAAATGTAGGCAGGGAATCTATTGTAAGAATGATAATGATTAGTTCAAGAGTGAAACAACTGACCAGATCAATGCCCTACAAACGCTGTCAATCTGCTTCGATAGTTTTGAGAATGGCAGCTCTTTGCTTGTCAGGACCCGTTTGTAGCAACAGTCACTAACAATGATTCCTAATATGAACGTCTGGGAGAGCGACGGAAATGTTCCTATGAAAGCAATCTTCTCATTCCATTCGTGAACGGTATTGTTATGAGATAGCTTAGTTGTTGACTGGACAACCGGAAATTGATGAAATAAGTTATATGGAAGCTATCGGAAAACGTAATCAGCTGTTGGTGTTACCTTTATTCCTCCAAACGAAACTTGAATCGCGTAATGAGCTTTGGAGGCGAAATCGCCTTGAATGATGCTGATAGAATATTTAACTCTTTGGAGATGTTTACTATCCGCCAATGGTAACAGAAGATTGCTGTTTATAAAATAGTTTATCTATACTATCAATAATTCCGTCAAAAGTAAACGATCAATCACTTACTCTTCAATTGTATCACAATCCATTGGTGGAAATATTATAGCAGCGCTCTTTTGCAAACTTGATACAATAGAAATGTCGAGTTGAAGAAAACCTACATTTCCTTCGTTGGAGGACAGTGAACAGTCTTGGAGTACTGCCCACTTTTGCAGGATAGCGTGAGCTGAAAAATAAACTGGTTTTCAAAGGAGTTCTTATGGTAAACATACTCATATATGTCACATGGATTATCCCAAATGGTTTTCATATCAATTGAAAACTCTCCTACGCAGTGATTCTTCTTCGAGCAACATGTATGATGAAACACTGCAGCACTCAAGCTGGTTTGAAACAGTTTGTCGAGCGATGTTTTTGTTTCAAACACAAAATACTAGAAAAAATAAACAAATAATAAAGTTTCTCAAAGTGGAGTGCATTTCATACCTCGTTGAAGAATGGACAGTCAGAATTGCGAAATGTACTGGTACGACGATATTCTCCATTGTATGATATTAGAACGAAAGTATCCTTGTTCAGAACGGTTAGATGACGCGCTTTATGCACGGTAACACAAATTAAATACGGCTGACGGATACTTTCGAAACAAAAGGGAACGACGGTTGACATCTTGTGGCCAGGTTTTTATTTAATGAATTTCAAAACAGTGAGCCTACTAGATTATTAATGTATTGTTATGAAAAAATCTTCCAATCGAAAGACTGCCAACTTTTTTATTAGGGTGCCGAGGGTGAAACTGTTTTTGTGAACATTGAAATCTTCCTACAGTTTATCGCTATTTCGAAATAGCGATAACATTTCGAAAGTTATTTCCAATATAGGAAAATCCCTGTGCTATCGGTCAATCTGTTTTCAAATAGAACTCAACCACAGTTGTAACATTTTAACTTCTCATCTGAACAACTTTCCATTCGTCACTAACGACGAGTCAAATAAAACGCACCAAATATTTTACTGCCTAGTGGGTTGCTCAAATTAAATGAACTAAGCCATCAGCAAATCGTGACTGTCATATGGCTGGATGATACAAGGATGTAGGAAGTATCAACAAGAAAAACGTCATCAAGATAGCCTTGTACCATACAGAAATTGAAGAAATTTCTAGATTTTAGCTTTAACCAAATTTTTAGCATAAGTATAAGCTGGAACTAATGTTTTACTGTGCCAATGCCCTTTCGAAATTTTTAAGGCACAAATCTAAGAAACTACGAAGATTTCACATGTTTTGCCAGCTTAAACACATTTTTGCTAAACTGCAGCATACATGTGACTGGCGTTTGGCATGTGCCATATTTTTTGTTATTTATGTGTTCTAAAAATTCGATGTGTGATGCAAATAAGTCATGATGGCGGACAGTTTTGAATTCTGTCGACCATCACCACAAGTTCCACCCAACACGAATGATTGATTCAAAATAAACTTAGCAATAACATTTATGTATTAATACTTATTTCGAGAACGTAACTGTTTTATTTATTTTACCCAATCCAAATGAACATTAGTGTGTAGAAAATGGCAAAGTCAAAGCAGACTTAAATCACGGTAGTTAATTATATTATTTAGAAATTTGTGAACCCCAATATAAAACATTCTAACCGAATATGAAGGCTGAACTGAGCAGTATTTGACACAAAAAGCAGAAAATAAGAAGAATGATTAGTAATTTCCATTTAATTCCAACTACCTTTATTGCTTATCTTGACAGATACGCGTATTTCGTCTACAATGTGCAGACTTCTTCAGTGTCGTGTACTAATACTCGACTTGAAGGAGAGTATTAGTACACGACACTGAAGTAGTCTGCACATTGTAGACGAAATACGCGTATCTGTCAAGATAAGCAATAAAGGTAGTTGGAATTAAATGGAAATTACTAATCATTCTTCTTATTTTCTAGTTACAGGTATTCCACTAAACAGCTCACTCTCTCCATAATTTACAAAAAGCAGGATAAATATCCAAAATGAAAAATTTAGAACTTCTAGAAATAGTGTGTTGCTTTTATCATTTAAACATAATCTTTTTGCCACCGACTCGTTCTACTAGACTCGATCAACGTTTTTTACTGCGCCACTTGGCCAGTAAAAAAAGAGGGATTAGCGTGGTATACAACAGAGTATTCAAGTAATGAAGTTGTGCAAAAATCTATCGATGTGGTAGAAATTGGTGAAACGCCCGATTCTGTGGATGACGCACCGACTACCGATGCGACGGTGATGATGGTGATACTTCATAAATATGAACAAAACAATCTTATAATATGTTAAAATTCTTCAGTTTGACCGTAACAATTGAAAATTTAGGTATACATCGTGTCGCAAGAATTAAATTATAGTTACCTTCCACGTGCAGTGTTATGGCTAGTAGAATGAATCAGATTTCCCGACAGAAATTTGAGCTTTCATCTAGAAGTTCAACTTATCTATCTTGAGAAAAAAGGCGAGGCGAAAATCGAACTTTTGCTGGAGCTTTTCGCTGTTTAAGCATTGCCGAAAGCCAAATGGAAACATTCAACAATCACTAAAATATAAATTATGGGGTTTGAGCCCATAATGTTTACCCATTTGATTTATGGACTCTCTATGGACTGGAGTCTCAGAGCACCAATTCAGTAAAGGTATGGTCTGACCGAGCCGGAGGCGATGGTCTCGATTTCCGGTCCGATTGGAGATATTCCTTTGGGTTGAGAATGGACGCAATGGAGACGGAACAATATAATAATAATAACCATTGAATTTAACATTCAATTTGATTGTGAATTGTATGAAGGAAATTGCGGTGATTGTGTTTAAGAACCATACTCGCTATTCGTGGTATTGCTGTGTTTTTTTTTAAATCAAAACACACGAACATTACACAAAATGCACTGGCCACACGGCATAATCATTGAAATAAATAACAACCAAGACCGGGCGAAAGAATCCAGAGCTTTTATCACAAAAGCACCTACACAGGGCATAGCTTTCAGCTTCTCTGGTGTACTAGAACGATACCATTTTACAGTGCTATTCGGTAGAAACGATACGTGTTACCGCCAGTCAAAGTTGTAAAAGAAGGCGTTGAGCGAAGGAACATTGAAGTTAGCATACTTGCCGTAAAGACAATGTTCATTTTTATGTTGTAGGGTGTGACCTTTGTGCGATTCCATATTTTCCATGATTCGGCAATATATTAGGTTAGTCCAAAAAATTTGAAAGCCGAAATGAAAATACATTTTTTTTGGGGAAATCACTTTTATTGCTCAGTAAAGTCTCACATAAGATCAATACACTTGATCCAACGATCTTTCAACATTGTTGTTCCATCACGGGCGGAAGTGACTTTCTGGAAGGCCTGCAAAAGACTCCTCAACGACGGCTTTAACCTCTTCGTTTGATGAAAAATGCTTGTCACGAAGGAAAGTGCCTGGTTCACATCACTTTTTAGCCTCTTGTTTTGATTAAGGATCATCGTGGTAGACCCTAGTCTCGTTTTTAGTGCTAAATCGACTCAGAAAATCCTTTTTATCCTGTCGAAATTGCTTCAAATGTTGCTCAGAAAGTCGCATTAGAACGTGATTTGTTGAATTCTGCGGCACCCATTTTTTATTCCTCTGTTCGGGATATAAACCACTGCGACCAGTAATTTGATCTATTGTAGTATATCCCGTATCCTTTGTTTAGTGCATGTCGAGTTACTTCATCACTATTGAGAAATGATGAAGTATTCGGTGTTTTTACAGTTGTCTTTGTTTATTTTGTTGGCTATGAATCGAGTTTTTTGAAAGTTTCCGCTATTTAAACCCTTTGTGAATGGCAGCACACTTTAAAGGCGCGCCCCTTTATCAGTCAAAACCGGATTCATTGCAAACAAAACAAACAATGACTCCGATACTGACCATACATTAGAATCCTACTCCTAACCACTTCAAACTATAGAACATCAAATAGAAAATGAGAATTCGCATAAATGAAGACTAATCATGTTTGCCTTATTCCAAGCTCATCCTCGGTGGGTCAATCCGAATATTATCGCTTTTCACAAGACATAAAATGTAATAAGGACTAATATACGCTCCTTTGACTACAAAAACAAATATGTTCCTTAGTTTGTATTAATTCGGACTAAAGTTCGGTGGTAGATCTGATACCCCGCAACGCACCACGAAAAGGTGATCCACCAGCGTTACAGGTTCTGCGGCACCCATTGTGCACACAGTTTTTTTTTTTTGAAACCCAAAACTCCAGCCAGAATATGCCATTTTGTTCCATGTGAGATGCCTATGGTGTCAGCTATCACATCCACAATCGATCGATGATCTTCCAGAACCATATCCTGTATTTTCGCTATGATCTCTGGTGTTGATGCACTTTTTGGACGTCCTGAACGTGCATCGTCTTCAACGCTTGTACGGCCACGCTTAAACTCCAAAACCGGTGAACGGTTGGAAATGAAGGAGAAAACTCTTTTAATACTTTCACCATATTTGCATAGATCTCAGTAGCCGATAAATCTTCTAAAACAAAGAATTTAATCACGGCACGATATTTGGATTTTTCCATTGTTAAAAAATACACTGACACGTCAACTTCAAATGGCTTGTAAACAAAGAATGAATTGAGAGATCGCAATTAAATTTTGCTATGCCGACACGATCGAGAATCCGGAGGACGCATCTTTTTTGCAACAACTGTTAGAAACCTTTGCTGAATGGTGTCGTATCAACCGAATGTCATTGAATGTGTCCAAATGTTCGGTAATTTTCTCTGGCCACAGACGCTCCCTCTTCCAATTTTACTATGGCTTGGCAGGTGTACAATTGCGACGTGATACTACGATAAAGGATTTGGGGATCCTAATCGACTCTAAATTAACCTTCAAGGATCACGTTGGGTACGTTGTGTAGCTTCGTCGAAGCTGGGCTTCTTGTTCCGCTTTGGCAAAAAGTTCAAGGATGTTTATTGCCTGAAGGCTATATAAAGCGCAATTATACACCCTATCTTTGAATACTCGTTCGTCGTATGGTCTAGATATTATTAGAACGAAACTCAACGCATAGAAGCCATTCAAAGTAAATTCATCCGATTCGCCCTTCGCCACTTCAGATGTAGGATTCCAATAATTTGCCAAGTTATACAAGTCACTGCAAGCTCATTCACCTAGAACCACTCGAGTCGAGACGCAACATGGCAGAGGCATGCTTCATCGGGGATATTCTTCAAGGCAACATTGATTGTGCATCGCTGCTCAGCCTGCTGGATATTAACATTCGTCGCCGAAACCTCCGCACACATCTGTTTCTTAGCTGTCCTCCTACTCGAACAAATTATGGCTTCAATGAACCTATGCGATGCATGTCCCGTATTTTGAAACGAAAAAACGTGCTTTGAGACGTTTTTTATGTTAGTCACTGTTTGCTAGGGTTAAGAAAATTACGTTTGTATGTTAGTTTAAAGTTAAACAAAAAATATTCTTTCTTAGAATTGAACGAATTTTTTTTTAATATAGGCAATATAATTGTCTAAAAGTAGGCCATACATCCCGAGATGGGCACTTTTAAGGACAAAACGTTTTTCTAACAAATTTTTTTTCATGTCCTATTTTTACCGTGTATCGCGCCAACTCGTCATATAATTTGGTTCTAAAACCTCACAGAAGCCAATTGAATTTAATTATTATGACAATTCGGATTTTTTAATTGTTTGAAAAATCTTTAAAGTATATTACAAGAAGGACAATAAATTGGAAAACAAAAGCTTTATCATAATATCTGAAGTATTGACCCAGGACTCAATAGCAGTTCAGTTGTTTATATCAAAATTACTAGATTTCATTAAACAAAACTCAAACATTATTTTCATTTCTGATGGGGCAGCGGCCCATTACAAGAACAAAAAGAACTTTGCCAGCTTGTGCAATTTCAAGTCCAAGTATTGATTAGAAGTAGACTGGTACTTCGTTGCAACGTCTCATGGGTCTGTTTGATGCTATTGCTCAAGTTTATGGAAACACAAGCCAAATTCCTCGGGAACTATATGCTGGGCAGTTGAAAAGTCAAATAAAAGTATTGCAAAACTGAATTTTTGCTTCATATCAGCTTAACAGTATGCAAAAATGTCAGAAGAACTTGAGGAGTCATAGCCACGTAAAGACAAAACCTGGTACACAGGTTGATTGCGTTGTACCTATTTAAGAAAATCAAATTTCAGCTAAAAGGTTTTCTGATTCAAAGGAAAATCCAAAGAAATTTTATTTGTACATGAAAGATTTATAAATTAAATATATGAAGCTATGTTTTATGTATGTATTACAAATACGTGAAAATGTACAAATAAAAAACGAAAGGGTGAGTTATGTCAGTGACATAACTGCAAAGTTGACGTAGGACTGCTTGTTGGTGTGAAGAAATTGATGTCATCGAATTGATAAACTTCTACTATATTTATTCGGTCTATAGAACCATGAAACCCTATGCTATTGGTGTGTGAGGCTCCGGTTCTTCTTCCGCTATTGATTGTCCACGAAAATTTATAGAAACTGAAGTTCGGCTCGAATTTACTGTTAATGATATTTTGTTTGTTAAATCAGCGCCAACATTAGATTAGGGTGAATTTGCTTTTGTAAACAATGGCTTTCGTAGTCATTGGTGGAAAATATGTCCATTTGCTTTCATTGAAGGTTTCTATTCCCTATCTCTTAGTTTGTCAAAGTGGCTGAATGATTGCCATCAAGAGCCGCCGTGCTAACGGTCCCGATCTCAGATATGACTTTTTTAATTTTGTGTGCCATCGGACTTTCGGACACTCATCTTTTGCTCACAATCTAAATATCATTGCGCACAACCTCTCGCACATGTTCAATTTTTCATTGCGAATTGCTGTTGCTTTTTTGCCCACCACTAATGTTAGATTTTTCATCCAAGTTACGATCAACAGCGATAAATAGAACAAAATCATGCGAAATTATAACTATTCCAATCTTACTGTCTTATTTTGGGTGTAGAGCGAATTGCGAACACCTTAACCTAACACCAAGTAGACCAGTTTGGACATTTTCGTTTTGCAAAAAGTTCCACTGGCTGGAGCGGGAATCGAACCCTGAAAGTCATGACAACCGCTTGAACGACGGGCGACGCCGCTAACCATTTGACCACGAAGATGATGAGGGCGATTGATTTGGCCATTTTCTCCGGGACGCGGCATTCAAGCAACGCCATGTTGAGCCGGTGCGTGGTAATGAACATTTCGATGAGCTGAAGAGAAATTTCAATCAAACGTACTCTTTAATTGGCAAATTAATTTGATCGTCCTGAAAAGGACGGATTTTAGTTGTTTACGGAGAGATGATTTACGTCAGCGTCAACGTCGGGCTTCTTTCGCTTGCCTCGTCTAGCGGACGTGCCAGCCACATCAGGCGGCGTCTACTCGATCCCCAGTTTTTCGCCACTCGGAAAAGAGCCTTTTTATCACTAGAGCGGGACACGCGTCTAAACGTGTCGATGATCCAATAACGAATGATATAACGGCATATACATGACATGACAGGAAGGAGGTATCAACGAAGGCAATACAAATCAAATTTTACAAAAGGGGACGGGCCTCAGTTGTTACGCCAGACAGCAACGTGGAAATGAAATCATTAGTTTTCATTAGACCGACAGGGGGTTAAATTCGCATCTTCTCAACTTAGGCAACAGAAAAACGGCCCTTGTCAGGGCCTCAGAAACCGATTCAAAGAGAGTTGAGATATGAGCACACTTACTTCTGATAATTAGAGAATAATTAGAGCAATTTTGATCAGAAAAATTAGAGCTCACATTTGTTAACGACCAACAACCAACCTAATCTTCTATCTGCAACTAATTCATTAAGTACCTATGTACAACTAGGAACTAAAGGGTGATACGGTCAAAATTTGGTCAAGGGAAAACGCGTGTAAATCGGTAAAATCGTTTATTTAAAAAATCAAATTAAATTTATTTTTCAAATTCAATTAGTATAAAATTCAGGAAAAATATTCAGTTAGGCTTCCGCTTTTCCAAATCCGAATTGCCGGACCTTACGCTTGACCCCTGCCATCAGATTTTGTACAGCCACCTTGTCCACCTTCTTCGCCGCAGAAAGCCAGTTTGCCTTGAACTGCTGCTCGTCCTTAGCAGTTTTTTTGGTCTTCTTTAGGTTCCGCTTGACAATAGCCCAGTATTTCTCAATTGGGCGGAGCTCTGGCGTGTTGGGAGGGTTCTTGTCCTTGGGAACCACCTGCACGTTGTTGGCGGCGTACCACTCCATGGCCCTTTTACCGTAATGGCAAGATGCCAAATCCGGCCAAAACAGTACGGAACAACCGTGTTTCTTCAGGAAAGGCAGCAGACGTTTATTCAAACACTCTTTCACGTAAATTTCTTGGTTGACAGTCCCGGAAGCTATGAAAATGCTGCTTTTCAAGCCACAGGTACAGATGCAGAACCAGATATTTCTTTGCGAACTTTGACAGTTTCGTGTGCTTGAAAATATCTGCTACCTTTCCCCTTCCTTTTGCCGTATAAAACTCCTGTCCCGGAAGCTGCTTGTAGTCGGCTTTGACGTAGGTTTCGTCGTCCATTACCACGCAGTCAAACTTCGTCAGCATCGTCGTGTACAGCCTCCGGGATCGCGCTTTGGCCGTCGTATTTTGTTTATCATCGCGATTTGGAGTCACTACCTTCTTGTAAGTCGATAGTCCGGCTCGTTTTTTGGCTCGATGCACGGTTGTAGACGATACCACCAGCTTATTTGCGGCATCTCGGAGAGATAGGTTAGGGTTTCGCTTGAAACTACCGGCAACTCTCTTTGTCGTCTCAGCGGCTTCCGGTTTTCGATTTCCCCCCGATCCAGACTTCCTGGCTGTCGACAAACGTTCCCCAAACACTTTAATTACATTTGTAACGGTTGATTTGGCAACTTTTAGCGATTTTGCCAACTTTGCGTGCGAGTAGCTCGGATTTTCGCGATGCGCGAGCAAAATTTTGATACGCTGCTCTTCTTGCTTGGACGGCATTTTGACAACTGAAGAGTGAATTCCAAAATCAAAATAGGAGCAACATTCTACACACACACCTTCAAAATGAGGGGTGTTCAGGTTTTTTAAATGCAAAATTGAAAGAAATACGTCAAGTTGATATTGACCAAATTTTGACCGTATCGCCCTTTACAACGAACCTAACCCACCCCCCTACAAAAATATGTGTACACATGGTCGGTCTGCCGTGTTGCAGTTCGGCTCGAGTTAACTGTTAATATTTCGTTTATTAAATGTCAAACATGCTTGCTTGTGTTAACATGGCGAATAGAGATTTATATATGGATACTAATTAAAAATTTTGGCCATTTTCTCCGGGACGTGGCTTTTCAAGCAACGCCATGTTGAGCCGGTGAGTGGTAATGAAAATTCGATGAGCTCAAGAGAAATTTCAAGCAAACATACTCTTTAGTTGGCAAATTTATTTATTCGTCCTGAAAAGACCGGGTTTTAGTTGTTAACGGAGGGAACATGGTTCGCGATTGAAATTTTCTTCTCGGTCTTCTTGGGCAGCAGGATGGCCTGAGTGTTTGGCAGCACGTAATACTACGATAAAAATTGACATTTACAACGACTTCCACTCGAGATTGTAGACTGAACATTGACCATAGAGCGAATTACAATGAACAACTTAACCTTACACCCATTGGATTAGACTGGACATTTTCGTTTTGCAAAAAGTTCCACAGGCTCGAGCGGGAATTGAACCCTCACTTCATGGCAATTGCTTGAACGTCGGATGACACTGCTAACCACTTGACCACGAAGATGATGTGGGCGATTGATTTAGCCATTTTCTCTGGGACGCGGCTTTTTAAGCAACGCCATGTTGAACCGGTGCGTGGTAATGAACATTTCAATGAGCTCAAGAAAAATTTCAATCAATATACTCTTTAATTTATAATTATCGGTGAATTGATTGGATCGTCCTAAAAAGGACGGATTTTAGTTGTTTACGGAGGGAACATGGTTCACGATTGAAATTATCAGTCTTCTTGTTCTGCAGAACGTTTTGCTGAACACCACTCTGTGAAATGGTCACACCGGAGAAATTTTTTTTCACCTCCTCGTCGTTGCGGATGGCTAGCTGCAGGTGACGTGGATGATTCTTCTTGGTCGGGTCATCTTGTTTTCACGGGCGGCGATTTCTACCAACGTGCTCCGCAGACACGTCTGTCGCATGCGGATGCACAGCGACAACTGATGATTGATCGGTCGTCCCCTCATGTTTGATATTCGTTGGCACGGTAACTGTGGCAGTATTTACCAATCAGAGCGTGGCACAAATGTGATGTCATTTTCGACCAATAACGTTGTGCATTTAAACATTTTTCTCTAAAGTACTTTTCAAATAGTTTAAACAATTGTAATGACCTTTCGAATGAAATACATATCGTAAAGGAGGAGAGGCCAGAGAGGAGATATTATCGTTCAAAGTTTCCAAACCCGCGTAACGCTTGCGATTTCAGAATTTTTAGAACGGCGCCTCTATACAGGAATAGAAAAGAGAGACGTAAGACCTACGTCAAAATAAATAAAATAAAATCCTTACCAAGCAAGAACCTATGAGTTTCCATTGACATAAACAGTATTTCAAAAATTCATATAACGTCATATTTTAATCGTCTTTAAATGGATATGCATCAAGTCTTATCAAATTAGAATTTTCTAATTTGATAAGACTTGATGCATATCCATTTAAAGGCGACTCAAATATGACGTCCGCTATTTTTTTTAAATTTATCAGCCCCCTCTATCACAATTTTTCCCATACCTGTTACACGTACTGTAACAAATCTTGACCTTCCATTCGATACACGGTAAAAATAGGACATGAAAAAGTTGTTGTTAGAAAAACTTTTTTTCCTTAATAGTGCCCATCTTGCAATGTATGGCAAACTTTTAGACAATTATATTGCCTTTATTAAGAAAAAACTTCGTCCAATTCTAAGAGTGCATTTTTTTTTGCAAATTGGCTTTAAATTCTTATTTTTTTTTAGCGTGTAATAATCGATTTTACAATTTTTACAATTTATTTCATAAAAGTTCAGACAATTTTCTAAAAGTCACCCATACATAACTTTTTTGTAAGTGTTGTTCTTTTGAGTTATGTTGATTTAAAAAAAAATCGATCAAAAAACTTAAGCCCTTTTCAAGTGGCAGCCTTACACAAATTTTGAAAAAAACAAAGTATGCAAAGTTGCTTGAAAAGACATAGTCTACACACCCACAAAGTTTCATCGGATTCTGAGAGGTTGCTGCCAATCTCGAAGACGAGTAGGCGTGAAATTAGTCTGTTACTTTCTTCGGCAAAGTTATTCAGTAGGTCAAGGCCTTTTCATTGGCGAACAGTTTAGAATTCTCTCACTACGCGGCGCTAGTGTGCTAATTATGTTCAGGAATATGCTATATCTTGGTATCCTGATCAGATAGAATGTGTCGGCATTGTTATTCAGTGGGTCAAGGCCTTTTGAATGGTGCCAGCTCAAAATTTTCTCACTACGTGGTGTAATGTAATAACCGAAATATGCTATATCTTGGGATCCTGACAATATGCACAGACAATTTATTCTTTTCGGCATCAGCATACTTCTCAATCTTCCTTTCTTTCCTTATGCTGTAAATTTTACTCTATTTTCATAAATCTCGGTTCTCACCTATAGCAACGCATACTCGTTTTTTATACTAGAAAAAGTATAAAAATCACAGAAGAAGAAAAGTGACGGAGATAAAAAGTATACTAACGCTGCATATTTGGATTTTTCAGTAAAGAAGGTTTCTATCTTCGGAAAATTTGTACAGTAGATCAAGGCGTCGTGTAGAGAGGAAATTCGGAACTTCTTTCCATCAAACTAATGGCACTGAACTGCTGAACAACTAAATCGCAGCCAGAGTCCCAAGATACAGCATATTTGGGAGATTTACTTACACACTTGCGCCACGTATTGAGACGATTCTGAACTTCTAAACTGAAACCATCCATTTGTTAAGGATGAAAAGATAAAGCATTTTTATGAAACTTACTTGCACACTAGCGCCAAGTAGTGATGGAATTCATAACTTATAGCACAGAGAACAGACGTTCATCTTCGGTCTGCTACTTGTGTAAAACTTTTAACCGGCATTTCAAATGTATGTCGTTATGCTCCTGGTATGCGATAACTGTCATGTCAATGTTTATCAATAAAAAGCCCAGCACATAACCTGAAAAGTTTTGTTTGTTTTTCTCCGCACTTGCTTCTGATACCGGCTGCCCCCCTATACTTTGACACACGTTTTTCAAGAAAAGGTATATGGACATGAATGTCTGTTCTCTGTGCTTATAGTCACCAATGAAAAGTTGCTGCACTTTTGGACCCAATTGCCGAAGACAGAAGCCATTCTAGATGGTCAGGATTACGAGATATACCAAGTTGAAGCCAGTTCTATCAAACTTGATACACTATGTATTTTTTTTTTTTTTTTTTTGCGTGGACACGTCTCGCAATATCGCATTTTAACGCGCTATTTGAGGAATTTCTGTAATCAAGAAATACGCAATACGGTCCAGGACGAGTTTGGTTCCACATCGATAAGGGCTTCTGCATCAAAATGGTAAGGGAAAATCTACTTGAGTTTTACAATGTACAAGAGCACGAGTGCTCAAAGGTTAAGATAGATAAGATTAAAAAGTGTAGTGTTCGATTTGCCCAGTTTTCCAATAAACTGGAGCAGACTCGTTCTTAAACTTATTTGTTTAAAAAAATTTCATCAGATGTAAATGTGATTCAAACATTAACTAATCTTCTGCTGTTCATATATTCAATTTGGCTACTGTATAAACCAAGAAGAAGAAATCACACGTGCTGGTTTACTCGATTCTTTATTGAACTACAGAAATCTTCACTATTTTACTGTACAGTCCCACTTTAAAGCCTGTCCACGTTAAATTTCGGAATTTTTTTTTCAGTGTAGATTTTGAATTATTTCGCGGATCGCCGAAACGTTTCACTTATATGACAGCTGAAACTCTCCACTTTATTTCGTGGTACAACATGATTACATTCTTCCCAACAAACATCGGTGTTGAATTAGAGCTTGTTCAAACAAATTTGGAGAAATTATTCAGCTATTCTAGAAGAAAAAGCTGAATAGCTTCTCCAAATTTGCTTGAACGAGCTCTAATTCAACACCGATGTTTGTTGGGTTGTTACAGTCACTAAAATGGCGTCGAATCAAATGGAAGTGCGCAAACGCATTTTGTACGAACGGCAGCAAAATCCGAATGTATCGGTACGCGATCATTCAAAGAAATAAAAACAACCGAAAGTACCGTGTTTTGTGTTTGCAAATCATTTGACCAGCGCTTGACTGTAGATCGGAAGGTTGGAAGTGGAACAAATCGAAAAGTATGCTGCCGACAAATGAACAAGAAGGTGGTAGCCATTATTGAGAAAATCCCAATCTTTCTGTGCGAAATGTGACTCGCAAAGTTGGGAAGCCAAAATCATAAGTGCAAAAAGTGAAGCAGAGGCAAGGACTGAAGGCGTAAAAAATGAAAAAGGTGCCTAACCATGATGACAAGCTAAATTTCACTGCAAAAAGTCGTTTTTGCAAAGATTTTCAAGTATCATAATGGACAACGAAACATACATACTCGAAGACTTTAAACAGCAAAGCAATTTAAAGAGAAGATCGAGAAGCGTCACGGCGGGCGTATCTGAGGATAACGTAAGGAACCTGATGGCAGTTGTACCACAGAACGTTCGAGAATTTAACAGAAAAAAAAATTTAACATTTCAGTCAACTGTTTTTAATGTAGACATCAGTCTATTATTGTGAAATAAACAATCGGTTTTGTTGAATTATGTGTAAATTTTTGTTGCTGCTATTAATTTGGTGTCCGAAATTTAACGTAGACAGGCTTTATGCCCAGGGACGGCCCACAACTTTTTGGTAAATTACGCACCTTTGCGATATATAAACACTTCTCTGTTGAGTCGATGGTGTCCCAACAAACATCGGTGTTGAATTAGAGCTTGTTCAAGCAAATTTGGAGAAGCTATTCAGCTGTTTCTTCTAGAATAGCTGAATAGCTGCTCCAAATTTGTTTGAACAAGCTCTAATTCAACACCGATGTTTGTTGGGGTATGTATTAAACTTACTTTTATTTTGTCAAAGTTCGTGTCAATTCTACTACCCTATAAACGCTGCTCGCGCGCTCTCTCTCCACCTCTCTCACACATCAACTGCATCATTTGCAACTGAAGCACTAAGCCCCAGCAAAGCATTTATGTTTGTAGCCCCAAAGCGTCCAGTTTGTTGCATGAGATCATCGAGTAAGGTCGTGTGTCGCTATTCGACCGTCGAATTGCCTTTTAACAACAAAACGCGCGCGCTCGTTAGCTTCATCGTTTGACTTGCTTTCAGTTTTTGGCGGATTGAAGATCGAGTTCCCCTTCTCTCAACGATACTGCTACTAGGGTCGATCGTTCACTGTTGTTTATTGGCTAACACAGCAGAGCGCTGCTTTCGACGACAGAACAGGTTTTGGGCATTTCTCCTTTCGCTCCGGAGTTTATTCGGTGTTGTTTTCTTTTTTGTGAAAGGTTGTGTATCAGTATTGAACCGCAAAAAGTGAGCAAAATATGCTATTCAATAGTGGCTGCCAGTCAATAAATAAATAACAAGGTTCTTGAAAGGCCGAACATGAGAAGAAAATTGCAGACATAGATTTATGTGACCGAGATGTGCCAAACTCGTTGATTCAATCAATGCGAACCCGGGAGCCTAGACCAGGCAAAGGCAATTATTCCCAGCAGATCTGCGTATACGCACCTTTCATTCGCGATAAAGAAGAGGAAATTAAATCAACGGAATAACGTAAATACAAACGAGGCGGAAAAACAACAACAGAGGCCAACAAATGACTCCAGTGATATACCATCTTCTAGCGTAGTCGAATTGAGATTCAGATTGAATCGTTACGAAGTGAAAAGCACGCGTGCAAGAAATAAATCCGGCAGATCGTTATTGGATTAACAGATAATTAGCGAATTAGGCAATTCGAATGTGTTGTGTTATGCTTTAAAAATGTAAATAAACGATAAAGTGAACAGGGATAGGATGTTCTGTAATGCACTTCGTGGGGCGATGACTCTACGTTTTTCAGAACTTTCCGATGGTGAACTTGGAAAATCAACGATAAGCAATAGTGGAAGTTGCAATCAAGCACATTAAATTCCTGAATTTGCAATTGGAAAGCGATAGAACCCCATGCGGGGCCTTTTAACCCTACAAATGCGTTATGGACGGTTCTCTCCCGAAACAAGCTGTGTTTGACTAATAAGGAACACGTTTTTTTTTTTTAAAGATTGATAATCATTGGATGGCTAAGGTCGAATTTTAATGGCATTTTTATTTTATTTCATATTGTTTTGTTTTTACAACTATTTATGTGTGGAATATCTATAAAAAGTCAAACAGTGGTATTCATTTCTATTCATTTCAATAGGACGTTTATTTTACTGCACATAAATTCGCTTCATCAATATCGTCATCGAAGCAAGCTTGAAGAAACCGTATTTGAAATGAACAACTTAATTTCCAGAACATACTTGATCAGTTCTTCTATCATGTGAATGTAAAAAATATCTGTTTATTATTTGCTCTCGACAGCTGCTGCTGAAAATATAAAAATTACGGTGTGACTAAAGTTGCGAAACCTGATACGCGAGTTCACAAAGATATTATTCTGTTTTCATACACGTGGGATTCAAGAGGTGAGTTACATTTTTTTTTAAATTTCAGTTTAATTGAATTTCATGAATTTCCATCGCATAAACAGTCAACAAAAACTGTGGATTATTTTTTTTGTTCTTAGCTGCTGTTTGGTGTTCTTATATTTGCTATTTGAGGTTATCACAAGCGTCGGAGTGATATGCCATGGACGAGTACACGGGTGAATTTAAGTTCCTGAACTATTAGGCCTAGTGTGGTAGGGTGTCTTCTGGAACTGTGGTAGTGCGTTTTGGACGAAAACATAGCAAACAATTGTCAAAATAATTAAAAATGATAAGCCGACTTTAAGGTTATCTGTGGGAAAACAACCGATTTTTACACGAGGATAGACACGATAGTGTGCGTGCGTTAAACGTCACTAAGCTTAATTGACCTGTGCACTGACGGAATAAAATTCATGCACTGACAAAATTGTGACACATGTTCATTAAATGTTCATGACTGACAAATAATGAACATCTAATGTTCATTTTTTTTGTAAATATATCCCCGTTCTTGTGTCAAACTTTTATTACTGCATGAACTGATATTCATCGATGTACATGTCAAAACTAATTATGATGTTGTATCGTTTTGGCTGTCTGAACGATTGAAAAATCAAAATTGAGGGCAAATTTATTCCTGAGACATCAGAGCTTTAAGTTGAACCTACTATCAGTGAAAGCAAACCGAAAAATCGAGTTGCTGAATATTTTTTCTTGTTGATACCAAAATGGGTATAGAACTCAATGTTTTGCCAAGGCAGCGGAAGCAAAACCATTTTTCCTTACAACCAGTGAACGCAAAAATACAACAATAATAGAAGTAAATTTGATATCAAATTTGGTGATTGTAATGTGAACTCAAATTTTGATATTCATTTGATGTTGAAAGTTAGTTTTCGAAAAGCCATCTTAATGGGAGCTGGGTAATGTATGGGGATTTCGTGGAGCATTACCTCACAATCTTGACATATTAGTTGTTTCTTTACATGGGCTTGAAATTTTAATTAAAAATATTATAAGCGTTCTTAAATTTTAGATGTCATCGGCGTTGTTGTTGTTGTTATTTCGTATTTATGTGACTTCGAGCCTGAGGGTGGTTCGTCACGCCAGGGAGACGAGCTGTACTCTATATATCGAACCCATCAACACATGAGGGGATCATAGGCTTTGCTTTCCTTCCGAAGGGAGACATGATCAGAGATTTTCGTCACAGAAAATCCGAACGTCACCGACCGGAATTGATACCAGACCGACTATGGTGAGCTTGCCACTACACCACCGGCACCATCGTGGTTCTTAAGTTTTCTTTAAAATGAAAAATTGTTTTTTGTTTTTGTTTCAGGTAATTATACAACTGGTATGTTGATGCAAAACAAATGAACAAGAGTTCATGCAATCTTTTGTGACGTCTGAATGCAGTACCCTCCAGCGCTGTATTTTTGGGCTGCCTTTTAACCATAAGTGTTATACTAGCAACGGCATATTGATGTGATGGGATGTTTCTAGGAAAAGTTTTTGTTTTCAATTCAGAAAAAAATGCTGGATTTTTTTTTCACGATAGCGAATAAAAGACAATTTTAACAATTAGTCGACATCATGTGGAATGCTCATTTTGCTATCAACGCATACACATTTACACCTAATTGAGTTTCCAGATTGTTTCCACTGTTCGCAGGATCGTTGGATTGGATTGGATTTCTTTATTTCAGAGCCTTTGGACGCAGGATAGTTTTTAGGTTTGATATAATACATTTTTGCTCTCGATTTTGATCCTTTGATCGTTAAAATGACCAGAACGACAGCAACCTGAGCAATCATTTTCAATCATGACAAACAAATTTTATTTGTTTCCCAAGCGGATCAAATTTCAATAATCAACTCACCATTGATGTTTTCAATACCGGCGAGTATGAAATTGGTGATAATATTAGCACTCATTTCATTTTATTTATTAATATTAATTCACAATAAACTACGTACAGTGGTAGTTGACTACAAAATAATTTCATCAAAATGGCACAAAGTTAAGGTCAGGAAAGTATTACATTTGTAGTGATTTCCAATGAAAAGTGTAGTCGGTACAACACGCTTGAATAAACCATGAAAAATATAAACTGCAGTATGAATGCAGTTGTATTAAGACACATGCTTAATATTGCCGCAAAACATCTTTCGGTTAACCATAAATAGCTGTTTGTATTACTACTTCTTATTTTTAAAAGGCATATTATGATTAGATTTTATCACATAAAATTTGACTCTTCGTAGGAAATATTTGGCCTTGTTTGAAACTCTTCGATTTTCAGTTGTGCAAATATGGTGTTTGATTGACAGAAATAATGATTTCGTGCAAAAGTTTACCATGCGTACTACTTACTGGCGTACTAAAATCATATCAGAGTCCCGAAGACCGCGAAAAAATATGAACAGCATCAATCATACTCGACAGAAAATTACAAAGGTAACTTAATATAAGTATGCTCTGGGGAAACCATTATTGGTAAGTTTTCGTTTATGAGGACTGGTTTAGAACAGCTCTATAGGAAAGACTACACCCGTTTGCTATCAGTGGTAGTAAGGGTACTACGTTTTAACACTATCCGGTGACATTTAACAGAAGACGCACAAAAGTGGACTGGCAATGGAGAAAAATGTCATGACATGTCAGTAAATTTTTCAACTGGCGATGAAACATTTTCACTGCCGATGGTTTATGCCTTATTTGTAACATAATTAAACTTAAAATTTCGATGATTTCTGGCTATTTTCTTCAAAAATGTTACGTTTGTCAAATAGAATCTAGTTTCTAGAACGGGTTTCACCAACTCGAGCCATTAGAAACAGTCAAACGCAATCTTTGAATTGTTTAAAACTGTCGGCAAAACTATCTGTGCAATAGGCGATGATTTTGTGAACAGTGTACATTTATCACCACTATTTGCTACTCTGTTAGCAGTCGAGAATAGCTGTTTGTATGGAGGTCTGTTTTTATATATGAGAAATGAGTAGAAAATAGGTAGATTATTTTTGGTTTGAAATTGAAAGGAAATAATATTGTGAACTGGTGTATTAGGTGGGTAAGTAATTATTTAGAGCCTTTAATGTTGAAAAAGTTAAAAAAAGGGATCGGTGAGGCTCATGTGAATAAATTGTTCCAGAATAGCTATGCCTACCCCTTTAAATTAAGTTTCTTGATATGGAAAGCTTTTTCCGATGGCGGACTTCTTTAATCGTTAATCCGAGGCATATTTCACAATACATTCTCGCTGACACCTAAAACTCAATTTTGATAATGGTAATAAATAATTTAGTTTAAATTAAGAAAAAAAAACATAAAAATTATCTTGCCAAATCAGTTGATAATCAACAAAAATGATTCTACCTGTGAGCAGCAGAATCGCGACCCTAGTAGCACACTTGTTGCAAATCAGTCGAAGTAACTGCAGTGGGATTCAATGAGGTCACAATAAAGTTGCTGCAACCAATTTTGACAGTTACGACAGTTGACGACAGATTGGGGAACTAATATTTCAAGAAATCATGGGAATGGGATCGAAACATGAGCAAATATGCCGAGACCGTATGCGTGATAATGTTTGCACCATTAAACAATGTCAAAATTAAAAAGATTCTCAAAAATTTCAGTTACGACTTTTTTTTATTTATTCAAAAAGGGGATGTTTATGAGAGTTTTAAACTATGTTAATGATTGATCAAATTTACCCTTATAGCTTATATTCATTTCTCTTCAGGTACGGGACAATGTTTCCTGAGGCCTATTTTTTAACGCCACCCGAGTTACTGCTTTACTCGGGTGGCGTTTAGAATAGGCCTTGGCCTTTTTGACGTGCCATACTGATCAATCCAGCGGATTAAGATTGGGGCTCGATGGCGACCACATATCCTGAGCTCAGAACGGCAGATGTTCCTGCAACCACTTTTGAGTGCGGTTCGAGGTGCGGCACGGAGCCCCAACTTGTTGATATACAACATTTGGCTTCGGGCTATACTGCTCTTTGATCTACGCAAAAACATACCTTATTATCCCGATGTAGACCATGAATACTTTGTCGTCTTCTAGAATGAACACCGGGTTCATTTTTTACCGTCGGAAGCCACCAATCCAAACACCATAACGCTAGCAGGATGCTTTGTCGTATACACGTTTTTATGTCCATCGGCCACGACTTTTACCGGGAGAGAACTAATACAGTGATCGGTTCTGGGATTTGATATGGGATCGAAGGTAAACGTGTTCTCATCGGTAAACAGGATTACCGGATTTTTTTCGCTTGAGGAAGTTCACGATTTTCTTACATCACTCGACTCATGCTCCCGGATGCGGTTGGTAATGATGTGAGTTTTATTTTTCCGTGCCCTCGAGTTCGCCCCGTAATCTTTCTTTATGGTTTTCTGTGCCGAAAAGTCGCTGATCCCGTGTTGCTTCGCCATTTTCCTCATTAAACGCACTGGATGCGCCCAAATCTTCCTTTTGATGACAGCGACAACCCCTCGGAATCCGGGCTGACCTCGGACGACCTGTAGCCACCTTTTTTTTCTCGGTCTTAGACCCTTATTACGGTCCACCGAGACACTCCAACGGCGATTGAAAAGTCTTTTTACGACATTTGCGCGTGGGACAAATTATGAATACTTACACTTACACTTACTTATGCTTCGTTATGGCGCAACTGTCAAACTAAGGAAATAGGCTTCTTTTGCTCGCAGCCTACTATGAAATGAATTCTAGTTTACGTGCATGCAAAGAAATTTCGATCAGACCGCTTTTCACCACTGCCAAAACAAAAAGCAACTAAAAGCAGCCAGGCGTTTTCCCTGAGGTGTTGAAAGCCGGGCAAAGCTATCCCTATAACAGCGTGATAAGCCTACAGGAAGAAGGAGATATCGCACTACCGATGACGGTCCCTTTTGGTGTCAGTTCCCGAGAGAGCATGTCAACCAAATGGGTTGGTGATGATGATCAGTATGTTTGTAGAAGTCCCGATCGATTGATGGTTAAAATGGTTAATACTCCACCACACACAATACTCAAAAACATTCTTCTTCTTCTTTTAGCATTTCAAGCTTATTGCTTACACAATTAGCTTATTGCTTACACAATTAGCTTATTGCTTGCTCTCAACTTAGTGTTCTAAATGCACTTCCACAGTTATTAATTGAGAGCTTTCGATGCCAAATACCATTTTTGCATTTGTATGATTGTGACCGGGAATCGTGTAGGTAAGTTAAAAAATTTATAGTTTGCAATTGAACGAGGGGTGAATTTGGGAGTTTGTTAAAATTCTTCATTTTTGTATGTGATGTACGATCACTTGGTGTCGCTTGGTGTTTACCAATTGAACACTCCAAAACTATCTTAGTCGATAATTTTGATATCAGAAATTCACAACTCTGGTAAAACAGTTAAAAAAAAGTGACAGATCGTCCAAAGTCAACCAACCTACTTGGTTTTTTTTTGTTACCGAATGGATTTGGCATCAAAATACGAAGACATATATTGAACAGAACGATGCAAAAGTATTCATCGCATAGAAATCAACGCTTTGCATTTGAACGATTTTACCTGAACCCGCTAAAAGCGTTGAACGCAATAACTTAAGCCAAATACTGTTTTCTTCGAATTTACTCCCCTTCGAACGCTCCACAACCTGAAAGAGGTCAATATACTTGACTGATTCCCGGGTGTTCCCTGGAATACCCCATGTAATAATTATGTTTGTTATGTTGCACCTTCAGTCCCCCTTTTCATCAGCGGTTGTAGGTGTTTCCGGCAGCAATCCCAAACATAAGGAATTGTCCCATCGTTTTTTTCTTTCTGTCTCGATCGGTGCCAACTGGTCCCCTTTTCGAGTGTTGATTGTTGTGCTGCTGCTGCGGCTGTTGAGGGGGATTGCGTGATATTAATAGTCATTGGATTATGTAGTGGTCTTGGCGGCTACGTTTGTGCATTATTCAATTTCGTTTTTCTTTCCCCATCCAATAAATCACTTTCACCTGTGTTGCTTTAGTACCTGTTTCAAAAATTTAAAATGGCGTTCTTATGCACTTGTTTTGAGTGAAGTTTTTCAGAAATGTTTTCTTACGAGAAAATATTGTCAAGAATAATATGTCTGGGATATGAAATAGGTACAGGTATTCGTGTTTCAACTACAACCATTAATGTAGAACATTTAAGTTGATTAGAGAAAAAAAAAACACACACAAATAATTACAGCAATTATTCTCACCAAACTATTTCGAAAAAAAAAATATTGCCAATATGAACATAAACCAACTAGGGTCATATTATGGAATCATGTCGAAATGACTGTTTCTACATAGACGCTTCCGTTAAGACTTTCCCATTGAGACCCCTGGGTTGCAGTAATTATTTTGCACCATGTCAGCTATCGTTGCGAAGAACTCCTGCGTCGAGAATCGTCTCTTCTCCAATTTTCTTCTGATACACTTGTTGTAAGTGGCTCTACCAATATGCTAATTATGTTGGACTAACGTGTTGTTTGTCTTCATACGATGTGTATTTCCTTTTCGGCGTCAGCGGAGCATAAAGTTTGGGGATGTGCAATAACTAATAAAATAAACAATATAGATTTCAATCTCTGATCAAGATTATTAAGAATGGTCAAACTTGTTTGAAAGAATTTGACCTTAATCTGACAGAAGATTCGAAAAAATTGACATCCCTATCATCCCACATTGTGCATTTCAAAGCCGATTATGTTTACTGGAGGAGGTGGGCTATTAATTCAATCGTCATGTGCAGCAGTAACGAAAACAAAAAGAATGCTAGGGGAGAAGGTTGTGATTCACCTTGCTGCGTCGCCGTCGTGGTCACCGCACAAACAGATACCAGCACACACGAGATTTCGAGGCGTAAATTTTCGCTTGCCGTGGTCAGAATACGAAAGTAGACTGAACGGCCGAAGGGTTCTCGAATTTGAGAGTGACTTCATTCTCTACAAAGCTTGCTCAGACACATCTACTTCACATCATCGCAGTTCGAAGTGATTGTCTCGATTAATGAGCGTGACGGCGCAACGGAGGAAGGCAACATTTGTGAGATTGTAACAAATTGATGTAATGAAATTTCACAATGGTTGAAGACCCAAGATTCAGTTTTGCGATAAAATTGACCTCAGTGAAATAGATTCAATGGTTTGGTGGATCATGATATCTTCAATGTGTTTTGAAACGTAATTTTTGTTCAAATACTTGATAATGTGATTCACGTTTTTCCAAGGCATAACAACTATGGACGAGGCATCATAATTTTTAACGAATTTTTCTTGTGGGCGCTCATTAGGTCGAAGGTCACTAGGCCATATGTGACTAGAGGGAATAGCTCACTAAAACATTAACGAACCGCACGTATGATATGTTTGTAAGGTAGCTATTATTCCCGAAGTAATTGTCTTAAGGAGTGTATCGAAAAGTAGATATAAACATACATGTTAAAATATAAATTAAATCAACAAATTAATCAGATTTCTGATTTCTTTAGTCTTTATACCGTCCACCAAGTTCTGCACAGTGGTTTTTGTGCACTTCCTGGACGCTGCTGATCAGTTTTTCTTGAAGTCTGACATGTTGTGGGCCACTGCACCTGCCTTTTTGAGGATTCGCTGGACGATTACCCAGTAGTGTTCGACCAGTCGCAGTTAAGGACAGTTTGGTAGATTGATGTCCTTTTCAACAAAATTAACGTTGTTATCAGTAAACCAGAAGAGATGATCTGGCATGATGGGTAGCCATCCATCCCATTAAGCTTACAAAACCCGAAAAGATCACGGAACATCACGAGAATTAGCGAATGGCTTGGGTCACTGGCCAACAGTCAAGGGCAGTAATCCAATGACCTATTGAACTTTCACATTCGATCACTTATTGAAAGACCATCAAGCTAAACAGTCTTAAAATTACTAGCTCAAACAAAAGTTTAGGAAGTTTGGAATTCAAAGGTGACAAATATTATAATAGAGAGATTCCACAGCGTTCACAAGTTTTGATGGTTGGAGCATGATCACCGTAGGTGTCTACAAGAGTTCGATGAATTCCAATGCCTTTTTTTATTGAACAAGAAAACCATTACATGCCGCAAATGCTCTTTATTTGGCTGAATTCGACATGTTTAACACAAAAAGAAATATTCTGCTAGCTTGTAAACAACTAGACGAATATGTCGTTTTGTATCAGGCAGTTTTGCCAACAAAATGCCGCTTTGGGTTCGATATATACGTCAAAAGGTTTTGCGCGCCATCTCTTGTAAAAAAAAACGACATTTTAAACTTGAGCACCTGGTAACATAAAGTTCCGGTAGACGTACCAGCAGGCTACACGGTCCCCCAACTAGCGACGGCCACTACCAGCACCAAAGCAGGAGCAGGTTGCCAGGACGTGTACGCAGGTGGTTCCCACGCTACCATCAAGGATAACGATAAAAGGAGATTACAATCGACAGACAAAAATGCAAGGATACGGATTTACACATAGGAGGAGAAATATCGTGTATTCAATGAACTGACAAATGCTTTGAGGCCTCAATTGGAAGTCTGTGTTAGGAGAAGTGATTCTATGCACATTTATATTAGAATACCTCCCCATTTTGTCTGATTTGTCTAATTTTCTGCTTCAAACTTAATGAGATTGTTATAAAAATTATTGTTACTACTAATTTCCAATCGAATAATGCAAAATGCTGGAAAATCTACTGTATGGTGACTGTGTTGTTAATTTTCAAAATCATCTCATTTTCCGTTACGTCCTGTAAATTTGAATTTTCATTTTGAGGGCACGCTGTCGAGATGGGGGGGGTTGTTTCAACTTGTATCTTTCAATTTTCATAACCTTCCGTTACCCTAAACGGAACTATCAATGATTTCTCTTCATTTCTGTTAGTTCTAGCAATAAATTACTGTCCACTCCTACAGCCTCTCATGTTGATGAGAAATTATCTACTTCTGACAAATTTCATCATTAGATATCGTTACTCCGCGCATTAGTAGAATACAACAAAACAACAATCAAAGTGTATAAAAAAACATGTTTTTAACGAACAGAAGGTGTGCTTTTCCTTTCTTGGACGTAGATTCGTCGAAAAACAAACAAACAAACAAACAATTAATTCCTGCTGAACAATCTTTTTCTGAAATTGTTGATATACTGATAAATATTAAAGATCCATTTTATTATTAGTAAAACAGTCATCAAAAAAAATTAAATTAACATTCTTTTTAATTTTTAAATGGTTCATTTGGTGCTCCAAATTTCAGTGGAATTTTTTAAAATAATAACATAGTAATATTTCGTTTTAAGTTCAAATAGTCCGGAACTGAATCCAATATCTTATGCATCATCATGAAGAAATCTATCTAGGCTAACGGGATGTAATGTTAGCCTATCACCTTCATTCGGCCTATGTGCCAAATATGTCATTAATTTAGCGATAATCAACAAAATCATTTTGCTATTAGGATGACCGATGTAATCTAAAGCAATTGAGACAATATTAATCAACTTATAGTTGTTCACTTCCGCGTAGTTTTTGATTTCTTGAACTTTTGGGGCATCTTGATTTCACTGGTTAAGCTGAACAGATGATCTCCACGATCTTCAAGTGATCTTAATTTGAATTAATTGAATCGATAAAGCGAGTAATGCAGTATGGATGAACAGAAAATAGTTACACGTTACAAACTAACTATTCACATAACTACAATAACAATGACTTTACAAGAAAATCGTAGACCCAATGTTGGGGACATTTTTTTTTTTATGTTCCCAACTATGGCCTGTTGCACCAACAACGTAGTAAAAAGGTTATTATTGGTAAAATTTGAAGTGAAAATGCATGAACTTGCAGTTATGTATATTCAAGTGGCTCATCTTAACACAAACCGAAGGAAGAAAATCATTGTATAGTGAATTATAATGTTTTCATTATGGAATGGCTGATAAATCATATATGAACATCACTTAAGTGTTTTGAAGCAGTTTTATTTTAGTTTGTTTTGTGAAATTTTGTGTTAAGTAAAGCGAGTACAGCTGACAATGCCTTAATTCATCAAATTAGAAAAAAAACCGTACAAAGACTGTATTTAGTAATAAATTCATCGAATGGGACGAAGTTGCATCCATGAATAGACCCAATTTGGAGCTTATAGTTCATAAAAAGAGTTGTGTAACTTTTCGTGATACATACTACCAAATGACTTATCAAACTTATCTTACCAAGTGTATAACTAGTTGAATCTCGCTTACAGCTTAAAAACTTTATGAGTTATAATAAAAAATGTAATCGATGGTTGCATAATAGGCTGAGTCAAGGGACATTTACCCTATATATTATTTGGAAACATTTTTTTAACATATTTTTAACCTAAAACTGAACTAAAACTAAACTTCTACCTAAATTGGCCACTATTGTAACCCGCCTTCGTTTATACCCATGAACAGAAATAAATGACACAGTGCAATTGATGACAGCATGAGTCTCCTGGTACCTACTTTACCGCACACACGCACAGTTAGGTGGTATGAGCTACAAGAAAGCATCAGCCATTATCTTTGATGTCGTACTTCCGGAGGAAGTGCCTTCTTGCGGCGCGCGTTCAACCAATGATCGATTTTATGCGGTTTTTACCTTTTCTTTCACCGCCGGATCTGTGCTGATGCTCGGCGTGTTGGTCGGTGGCCCAGCGTGAGACGTTTCCTCGCCGCGCTAGGTTTAACCAAACTTCAATCTAATCTCCTCGACCCGTCAACGTCGTCGTTCACACTTCATTGCCTTTACCGCCTTGCATGGTGATATAATAAATATAATAAGTATAGTGTTTCATTGCAGGAAGTTTCAATAGCGCGAAAAAGCACTCTGAAATGGAAGGGAAAACCTGAAGACCCAAAAAATTATTTTATTTTCAAAGTGTATAAGTTTTGATAAAGTAGTGTAGAGTGAATGACAGAAGTGGTTTCTCCGGTCTGTTCATTTCCATTCTTTTCCTATTCTTCGGTGTTCTTGTCGACTTTTTTTTGAAAACCTTGTTGGCCTCATTGTTATTGCTATTATTATTATTATTATTATGTTGGTATCTCCCAACACGTTTCGTTTCTGCTTTGGATTCGAGAACTGAATGGAACTTGATGATGTGAGACTGAGAGGAAGTAATTCACTCCCACGAAAACATCAATTTGTAGATCTCCTTCAAAATATGCCAGTTCTACGATACATTACCCTCATCTGAAAGGAATTCACAAATGACAAGATTATCCTCTGAATTAATATTTTACCACATAACCGACTGAAATATAAATTCAACAGCACAATTTTTAGTCGTATGATACGCTTTGCTAAGTTTACCGAATCGATCAAATATTGCAATATTGAAGAGAAAACGCTCAGTATGGCGACGCCCCGTGCTCAAATCGACTCTTTCGTGGTGTGTTAAACGGTCTTACTCAACTTCCTGAAAGGCTGCTATTATGAACCTGCAGCATACCCATGTTCATCTTATGTTGATTATCCAAGGTGTGAGCGTTTTTTTTTTGTTGCTGTTAATAATCAGTTGCGGCAGCTGTCGAAGCATGAAATTGAAAGCCTTTCTAACTGATCATCTCAAGCTGATGTCATGACTTGAATTGAGTTATGAAGTCAAATGATCGAGGAAAAAGGTCAACACTAATCAAACCAATTTATCGTATAGCGAAACGGTCCAACCATAGGATATAAAGTAGTATGCAGAGCAGCCGCTACGTCGAACTATACGGAAACAGACTCTGCTCATTCTGCTCATTTAATTCGATCTGCCAAGCGCATGCATGAATGTGAGAAATGGGGGAAGAAGAGGTGAAATGGGCACGTTTAGGTTTGTTGATGTTAGTCTCGCTAACTTAAAGTGCATACATTTGTCATCGTAAGTATATTTTCCGTTAGTAATAAAACT
The DNA here is from genome assembly GCA_024533555.2 of Aedes koreicus. Classification (NCBI taxonomy): domain Eukaryota; kingdom Metazoa; phylum Arthropoda; class Insecta; order Diptera; family Culicidae; genus Aedes; species Aedes koreicus. Next base: position 87,063 of record JAHHFK020004511.1, read on the forward strand.
ACTGTTGATGAAAATGTGTTTTCATGTTTTTGCTTACCAACCGTGAATACATTTTCATTATTAATAATTTGATTTTGAACGAAACAACTGCTTTTGAATTTTGGTTATGATGATAACGCTCCTTTGTAACGTGATGATGGTAGTTTGTATATTGATATCTGTATAAACTGATGTGGGTTGCCTAGCGCTTATGAGCTGGATTAGCATCCGTCAGCATTTACTTTACTTTATCCGTCAGCATTTACTTTTATTTTTACTTTTAGATGCAATTTAAACATTCACATAGGCAATATTTTTGGAACAACATGTTCCGAGAACCTGCGCTGAATGTTAGATTTACATAGAAACAAAAAAGCAATCAAAATAGAATGATCGGGAATTCAAGCAGAATACTTTTTCAGCTTCGTGCACACATCTGACGTTTATGTTTGTTTCCATTTATATGCTCCTAATTCCTCTATGTATTGCACTTACAGAAAAAAAAATCTGAATTTTTATTGTGGTGTAAATATCAGATTATGTAAAATTTTATTTCATTCTAGACGAAGCAGCAGATTGCATGAAATAGTTCTAGCAATAATGAGCTTTTGCATACAATATTATCAGTAATGTATGGAATGTCCAAGAACATTACACGATGCATACTGCAAATATTTTTATCTTTTATGATACTCCTTTTATGTGCATGATATTGAACACAAATTCACACTACTTTATAGAGCCGTGCTGATAATTTTTGTTTGAAAACTACCTATGATGTAATCGGTACCTTTTCTTAAAAATGTCGACATAATCAGTGGTTGAACGCCATTTTTGAATGGAAAGTAACGCAAATAGCAAGAAGCGCTGCCTTCATAAAAAGTTCGATAATAGTTTTTATAATCTTCCAGCTTGACTTCAGATCTGCAATCGACAACATATAATTCTAAGACAGGCAGTTGTTTTTTTCAACTAAAACGCTTCAAATATACATGATCTCAACACTATTTGGCACCACCGCTCAACTTGTGAAGTGAGGACGATTGTGCAGAGTGAAGTGAGGACGACTGTGAAGTACTTTTTAGAATTCTACGAAAAAACCCAGTGTGACTGTGGAAATAGTAGCATAAATGAATCACATCCAAATTTACTGAAGCCTGCTTGTTTTCAAGCACCCAGACGATAACGTTGAGCTCGTCTTCAAATCTTTTAGATCCTTCAGGAATCACTAAGAAAATTGCTATTTAACTGCTGCGCGCAACTAGTTTGAATAAAACTTCAAAAAGGTCAATAAAAAGAAATATTTTTTAAGCCAATCACTTATTTCTATTATTTTCCAAGAAAAGATAACAAATCAATCTGATTAATGCCAAACCATAGATTACAGCAGATTTTGAATTTACAGCTCGTACATTTAGAACGCGAGTAAATTTACAGTAGAAAGATAGGGTTTTTCATCCGGCTCTAAGCTTAGGTTTTTAAAACAACTTAATTTTTTCTGATACAGATGAATTCTATAAAGTTTATTTATCTTCCTATAAGCTCATTAAGATTATTTGTGAAGTGACAATTCGTGATATTTTGTTACAACTTCAACATCTCTTTTTATTTGAAAACTTTTTCTACTGATTTTGGTAGGCTGGAACAATGGATGTAAACATTCATGAATTTCACTATTGAACTGAAATATTGTATCCCTTGAATTAAATTGATAACGTTAAGAATATAGATACATTTGGCTTTTTCGGCACCACAGGCCATTCCGACCAATGTAGTTCTCTACCCTAGCCCTTTGCTAATTATACACGGAGAAAAAGCAAAAATATAGTTGTTTGACTCAGCCATAATTTCACGTTGAATTTGGCACAATCGACATATCAGTTTAATTTGAATTTGGTTAAAACAGACTAAGACTTAAGGGTAATGGTTTCATTACCAAATAGACTCAGCAGTAGCTATGAGAACAACAATTTGTGTGGTATGCTTCCAACAAATTCTTTTAAGATTGGAGCTGAAACAAACTTAAAAACATGTTTGAAACCACAATTATGTTTTGCTTAAAACAACTTGCACATTATTGTTATTTTTTGCACATATTTTTATTCATGAAATTCTTATTTCCAAGAGAGAACATAAAAAAGAAAAAAAAAAAATATCATAAAACTATCCGTTATATTAAGCAATTTGATTTCCGATACACAGTTTACGGCAAATAATATGTCATAAAATGATAAACCTGAAAATTTCGTTTGAATCAAACTATTTTTGCGGTTGTGTTTTTCCCGCGAATCTACCGTCGCTTTGGTTGAATAGAAATAACCTAAATTTTAGATGAATCACTTTTTGGGTAGAAACTACAAATATGATGTTTTGAAATGACCATAACGCTTGTTGTTTCCTGGTTGTATAATTACAAGTACAGCTTGTACAAGTAAGTTTAAAATAAATCATTTATTCTTCAACCATTAACTATCACACTGCACACTACTGCTTCTGGAATAAAAGAAAGCTGGTCATGTGGCTGCAGGTGAATTTATTGGCAAAGGGTAAATGCACCCTTCTTTTTGCGGAAATGCTCCTTAAACTTTGGAAAAAAAACGCTCCTTAGATGCAATCAGAGGTATTAACCTTCTGGTTAGCGCTTGCCGGATGTTTTGACGGGTCTTAAGTTTCTTTAAGATTGTATAGTTTTGACGGGTCTTAAGTTTCTGAATTTAAGAGTCGTCAAAACGAAACTAAGACCCGTCAAAACGAAATTAAGACTCTTCAAAATGAAATTAAGACTCGTCAAAATGAAATTTAAACCCGTCAAAACTACCTAGAAGATTGCGGAGCAAAGCTCCGCTATACAATCTTGAAGAAACTTAAGACCCGTCAAAACAACCGGCAAGCGCTAACCAGTAGGTTAATACTTCCGATTGCATTATACCGGGCAAACGCATCTAAGGAGCATTTTTCCAAAGTTTAAGGAACATTTCCCCAAAAAGAAGGGTGCATTTACCCTGCTGCCGTATTTATTCTTTCTTTCTGCTCACGCTGCAATACTTCTATGCATGTTGGTTGACTGTTGAGTGGCGTACAAACTGAATTATGTGATTGAAACAAAATTAATTTCTCGAGTAATTCATGAGTAGGGCCTAAAAGCCAATTGTAAATAACGACTTTAAACGTCGATTTCTCTCGAATCTCAAAACACTCTCGCGAATATTTGCTCTAACATATGGTGTAGTTGAATATCGTAGAAGTCTTGTGATTCATGAGAGATCAACGTTTAAAGTGTTGGTTTACAATTGGCGTTTAGGCTCTAATTATGAATTACTGGAGATTTAATATTAAAACAACAAATTAATTTCAATAAACACGCTTTTTGTTCCATAGGAGATTTTTTTTTCTCCGTGTATAACTCGTAGTGTTATTGCTGCATTTGTCAGTAATTTTTGTTTATAAATTTGTAATGTTAGTGCTACATTTGCAATCCAGTTCATGATCGTCTCGAGTGCTTGAATAAAAATAAAAGGGGTGCTGAATTTTTAATCGGTATGCCAAAAATTTTAGCTTATTGCTCACTACTCTGTGAACCGTGATAGCTATAGTAGAAGTTCACAAAAGCCTAGCTGCAATAATTTCCAGATCCCGCAAGGTACAGTGGCGGACAATACAATAAGACCAAAGCCTGATTTTCATACAAAATGGTCGTGTTAGGGGGCTTGCCTTTCGTTTTCTCGAGAACCAATTGAGCTGAAATTTCGGCTGTGGTCCAGAAGTAGCCTAAATTCTCATCTGCATTAAATCCATCATTTTTCATTCACCACTTTAAAAGTTACAGACACCGCATACGATAAAACAATTAGACCACTTTTTGATTTCCATAAAGGATGCTCGAATTGAGGATCTGTATTTTGATTATTGATGCACGGGTCATTTTAATATCAGTATACTATAGATGGTAATTCACACTCATCAACATGGCCTAAACTATCTTATTGTTTGTCTTATTATTTGTCGTAGGTGGTGTCTGTAGTTTCTGAAGTGGTGAATGAAAAATTATGAATTTATTAAAGATGAAAAGGTTATTTCTAGGCTATTGCCAAAATTTCAGTTCAATTACTTCACGGGAAAAAAGTGAAAGACAAGCCTCCAAACATGACCATTTTGTATGAAAATCGGGCTTTGGTCTTATTGTATTGTCCGTCTCTGTATAAGTACAAATATAAGAACAATGTAACGCTTTAGCTCTTTGAAATATCATTTTGTAGCTGTTGAACTGAAGTTTTGCACCAAATGTTGAGTTTAATTGATAACGTTGAAGTTACAGATAAAATGAACTTTTTCGATATGATTGGCCAACAATTGACGATTAATAATAGTATAAAGAAAAACAGCTCTATATGATGCAAATTGGCAAAAACACATAAACTCAATACAGGGATTAAATGTGCCCGTCATTCAACCAACGGCCCGCTTCACCCCCAACTTCCCTAAGCATAAACGAGCTACCCGGAGTGTCGAATGCACTTGATCCCACACCACGCCGAACGAACACAAAACCAATTTAAGTCATAATGTGAAGTCCCGCCGGGTTGACCGACATTTAGTGGGGCAGTATTTTGTTTTTCTTCTTCTTATGCTTCTTTGTTCTGTCACCACACATATGTATGGGCAGGTCGATCGTTGGGCCGCCGAGTTCGGGTTCGGGGAACAAAATGCTTTCCAACTAAGGAGAGCGAAAAATACACCTTCCAAGTACGTACAAGTAAACGAAAAATGGCCTGCATTGGATGCAGCATGAAACAGGTTTTCGTTTTTTGTCATGTGAGAAAGGGGTCCGAAATTGATTGACCTCATATGCTGGTGGATTGTGTAATTTTGAGACATTTTCTGCGAAGCTTGACGAACGGCCATTGTGAGTGGAATCAGCTCGAAACAAAAAATGCATTATGAGCATTTGAACTTTTATTTTGCAGCCTTGGTAGTATTTGGCTTGCATTTCAGATTGAGACTTTGTTCAGGTTCTGGAAAAAGTAGGTTGAAAATGAAAAAAAAAGGAAATCATTATGTTGAAGGATTTTGGACGTAAAACGGATACATTTTATAGCACCGAAAAATACTCTCACTGTTTTTTGACCTGGATTTTACGTTTTTCGGAGCAGTATATCAGCAATTTGTTAAATTTCGTAAGACGTTGTTGTTTACGTTAGTACGAAATTCGTTTGATACTAATGCACTACACGTCTTTGAAATTCCCAGACCAATTTCGGATTGTGTCGATAGATCTTCAAAGATTATTTTGTCTTTTTTATTCTTTATCATGATGACTTTGCGCCTCCTGGGGTTGCTAGAAAGTTTCATTTTTGCTACGGGATTTTCCCATATTATTTAAAGAGTTTCAAAAATTTACGCATTAGTTCAAACTTTTAAAAATGCTTTGAATAACTTTGTAGATATTTTAACATTTCTTGGTAGTTTTCCAAAATTCCATGAATTCTCATGATTTTTCTAGAACACCTTAAACTCTTCTGACGATCCCCCAGAGTTACGTTCAATTACGATAATTTGAATGAAGTTTGCCCCTACGCTTCTTGCTGATCCATTTCCTTGGCAAAAAGTTCTGAGAACCTGCGATCCATCATCATATGTGTCAATTTAAATAAAACACTATGCATCTGAAACATGTTAGTTGCAAGCGAGACAAACCCAGAAAACGACTGTATAATTATCTGAGGTCAAACAGTTCACCAACCTTATTCGATCCACACCTTATCAGAAATTTGATATTCGTGAAGCATAGGTCAACTGCTCATTTCACACCAAAATCCTATCACCAGTCATCAACTTACATATATTCAATGCGATTGATTCCTAATCCTCTTAGCAGAAACTCAATACTTGCTACTTGCTACACGTGTGTTGGCCGGAACCAACGACACTTTCCGTTGCTTTCAACGTCTTTGCCGATGAGGGACAGAAGCCGGAGTGAACGGAAATGATCACATATAAGCGTACGTTGTAAGTAGCGCTAAAGTGCGCACACTTTGGCTCCTACAAACAACGAGAAGTAATCGACCACCACCACCACCACTTGGTCGAATTTAGTTTCCAGCAAAAACTGAGAACGCCTCGAGCCCGTCGTGGTCGGGCAAATCGTGTTTTGGTTAGTGGCAAATGCATTGCCGTTGAAGAATGAAACTTGGCCGCTTAAGCGGGAACAGTTCAACATGTGTGCATTTCAGTTTTCGTGCAACTACAAATATTGCATTGCAACATCCGACGATTCGTGTAACGTTTTGTTTTGCCATTGCATTCGGTCCGGTTCTGGTACGTGTAACTATACGTACGTGGAACATCGTCGCTGCAAAGAAGATTTTCAACGGTTATTGTTTAATTACGTTGTTTTCCTCTGAGCGATGTGCTTTCAGTGGGCTGGTATTATGCAAAAGAAACAGAAATCCCACCTAATATAAGATTTGAACAAGTGACCACCAAAATTTCTACTAGGATATTTGAAAGTTTCCTTTGGTTAAATCTATTTTTTAAGCCGACAAATTGCAAACTGTTGCTATTCGAAATCAAGTTAACATCGTAAATTTAAGTTTATTGCACTAAACTGCAGGTTATATCATTAATTTATTGAAGAAAAAAAAATTCTATGAAATGCTGTGCGATCATGCCGTAGTTGATATATTTAATTTTCAGTTTCCTATTTCTTCTGATAGTTAAACGTATACAAAGTAAGTTATTGAGGTATTGCAGGTATCACCTGCATTTGTATGAAATATTGGCGGAAGTGAACGAAGGCTGCAATTCTATTGTTTACGACGAATAAAGCAGGAACGATTTAGCTGATGGGTAAATATGATGATTTAGAAATCTTTTGAAAAAGACGGTTAGGTAGAAATATCAGGTTTTAACATATATTTAAACTTTGATGTAGACTTTCGATGTGATTAAAAACAATCATGGACCCTCTGCGCTTTAAATGGCATTTATGCACTCGGAATCAAACGTATCCCTGCTTTTAACTTTTTCCCTTGATAGTTTTATTCACTTTATTGTGTCCGTTAAGACGGCTCCTGCACTATAATGTTCCGTCATGAAACCCCATTGATGGCTTCTTTTTTTCAGATCCTCGAGTGTCCCACACTTCCAAGATTTTGCTCCACTTGCTCTCACCATCTTGGTTGCTGTCCATCTTTGCATCTTGCTTCGAACGGATTCGAGGCAAAACCCATTTTTGCGGGATTGTTGTCCATTCTTACAACATGTCTCACCCATTTTACCTGTCCAGATTTAGCGACATCCAGAATACTGTGTTCGTCATTCAGCAGCGCCTTTTCACATTATAACGTCAAATTTGGTCTTAAGCACACGTCGTTCAGAGCACTCCAAGCGCCTGCAAGTCCACCTTGAGAATGGTCCGCATTTTATGCCCAAAGAGAACTACCGGTCTCATCAGCATCTTGTACATGTTACACTTCGTAAAAGGGGGCAGTTTACCACACCTCAGGGTCATTTGGAGTCCATATTAAGCACGACCTCCGTCTCCGAATTTCACTGCTGAGGTTGTAATCCGATGTCAATAATCATCCAAGGTCAACAAACATCCGAGGTACTCCAATTCATCCATCATCTCGTACCTATTTCCATCGATTATCACAGTCCGGCCTATGTGGGCTCTATCACGATCGATTCCTCTTGGGAACAGATACTTTGCCTTCGACGCATTCATCGCATTCAATACAACCTTCTCTGTTTCACATTTAAGCTTGGTGTAGTGATCAGCAACCACCTGAACCGTTTTCCGACAATTTCTCATGTCTACGACGTCTGTGAAACAGATAAACTGGCTGGATTGATTGAAAATCGTACCCCGCAAATTAAAGGGAAGCTCACAAGAATGATTAGAGCAACTATGGACGGTGTGCAAAGCTGCGTGAAGGTTTCAGGCTAACAATCCAGTTCGTTTGAATCTCGCCGGGTACTTTGACAAGGTGATGGACTTTTTTGCTCTCTGTTCAATATCACCCTAGAAGGTGTCATGCGACAAGCCGGATTTAACTGCTGGGTTTTGTTTATTTTGCGGATGATATGGACATTGCCGGCCGCAAATTTTGAACGGTGGCAGAACTGTACAACCACTTTAAACCTGAATTTAGAAAAGTCGGACAGGTGGTGAATTCGTCGAAATCAAAGTACTTGCTAATAGGCGGCAGCGAATGTGACAGGGTTCACGTATGTAGCAGTGTTAGATGGACGGGGATACTTTCGAGGAGGTGAATAAATTCGTCTACCTTGGACGGCAGACAACAACGTTACTAGTGAAATAAGAAGGCGGATCATCTGTGGAAGTTGTGCTTATTATGGGCTCCAGAAGAAACTGCGGTAAAAAAAAAACTATCTCCGCACCATATGTACCATGTACAAAACCATTATAAGACGGTTAGATCTCTAGGGAAATGGGACTTGAATCATGCTCTAAGAGGACAGGACTTGGTGTATACAAGCGACGCGTGCTTAAGACCATCTTTAGCGATATGCCGGAGAACAGTGTGTGGCGGCGAAGAATGAATCACTCGCTCGCTTAACTCTATGGCAAACTAAGTATTCTGAAGTTGGCAAAAGCTGGAAGGACACGCTGGGCAGAGCATGATGGATGACAACCCTGCAAAGATGGTGTTCGCTTCAAATCCGGATGGTACTAAAAGGCGTGGGAGCAGCGGGCTAGATTGACGGACCAACTACTCATCGATCTGGCGAGTGTGGGACGCAGCCGAGGATAGAGAGATGCTGCCACAAATAGAGTGTTGTGTGTTAACCAAATATATTAATAATTACGTTTCATAACACCTGCTTGTGCAATTTTAAACAGTGTCTCCTGCAAAGACCATCGCCTTGTCGAAGTATTTTGTGTATTTCAAACGAGTCCAATAACGCATCCGATATCCTCACACTGCGCTGCAAACATTCCATCGTAGACTTGATCAGTCTTTTCAGTTTCCCGGGAAACCCGTTCTCGTCCATAATCTACCATAGATCTCCACGATCAATTGTATCGTATGCGGGCTTGAAATCGATGAGACCTGATATTTCTTTCAAAAGGAAATGCCGTAGACGTAAAAATTTGGTCTGTTGTCGATCATCGTTTGCAAAAGCGGTATGATAACTTTCCAAAAATCTGCTTGCTGGAGGTGATGGTCGAAGATGATCATCATGAGCACTTTCTAGGACGCGTTAAGAATAGTGATCACTCAGTAGTTCTCACATTCCAGTTTGTCACGCTTTTTGTAGATTGGGTATTAACTCCTTCTACTACTCCGGTAGCTGTTCAGTATCCTGGATTCTTCCTTTCAGTCAATTCAGCCAAACCGCCAACTTATACGGCTCAATTTTTCTTGCATTCTTTCCAGCCGCTTTTTGTTCTTAAGCTATTTGATGGCATCCTTAAAATCACTCGTAGGAATTTGCAAGTCTCCTTCGGTCGCCGGTATGCAACAAGTGGGTCCTTTTGCTATCCAGGTGTTCCACCTCTCCGCTGTTCAGGTGTTCATCGTAACACTGAGCAGCACTTCGACCTTTCAATCACCTCACGTTCATCTGTCAAGATACCATTCTTATACCGGCACATTCGGCTCACGGCACCTTCACCGGATCCATTGAATTTCTTAAAGAGTTTTCGGGTTTCTTGGGAATGTTGATACAGACCTACCGTCTGTAGAGCAAAAAAATGGTTACACGACCTGACGGGAGTTGAGATACCTTGTGTCAGCTCGCTAGGCTGTGACAACGGGTGTGGGATTCTACGTGCCCTTAAGTGAACTGGCGTATCAGGGAGTAAAGTCGAACAAAGGTGGCGAAGGCTGCCTCCGGGGAAATTGCATCCGAATATCCACATCATTAATCGAAGACGAGGTTAGTTACGGGGTTGAAAGGCCATTAGCCGCTGCGATCGGTTATCCGGTGTCTGTATCTTTTCAGCTGAGTCCTATGCGCTCTTGCAAGCATGCATGTTGTCAAATGCAACTCAGCCTGTTGTGTTTTCCGACTCTGCATGTTGTATAGTTTTTATCAAATAAAGCTTTATTTTCGACGGAATTGTAGACATTTTTCAGTTGCTGCTGGGTTTTAATTATTGTGTGATTTTTGTTTGTTTTGTGAATTTAATTTCGTTTGGAAAGTAATTCCCAGGCCAGTCACTTTCAATTTAGGAATGAAGCATGGCTTAGTAATGAAACAACATCTGGGGTCTATTTCGGATTGCAAAACTGTTTTGACTTAAATTCCATACGTGTGAAGAAAAAAAATACGAAACGATTAATTCGTCGCGGTTTCGAAGGAATTCTCAAAATTTTCCTTCAACTTTACTCATCAAGTGGCTCACAAAGGTCTCACCTACAGTTTAGGCGATTTATCGTACACATTTTCATCTGAGCTGCCGTTTCGATGACTGTACCTTTAACCTTAAGTTTTCTCTTCATAATTGCCCAGTATTTTTCAATAGGCCTGAACTGAGGACATATCGGTGGATTGGGAGTTTTCAGAACAAACTAGACTCCCTGGTCATTGTACCATTGTTTTACTTCCCGGCTGTAGGGACAATTTGCATGACTGGATAGAGGACAAAATTCGCTTCTGGAGACATTCTGTTTTGTAAACCTACAAGTTCACCAAAACCTTTGTCTTCTGGCCGCAGCTGCAGATTCCCTGCCAGATTTATCTGCAAAAACAAATTCAAATCTGAAAGCGACACCATCTCAATCCTTCGCCTGGTAAAATTTTGAACCTGGACGTTGCCCGAAACGCCCTCTACACAGGTTTCATCATCCATAAGTATGCAATCACCGGAGACAGGTAGCAAGTTGTCATACAGCTTTCGAGCACGGGTTATAGCTACGGTATTCTGCTTGAATGATCTATGTGGATTGCCTACTCGCGGTATGTTTTTAAGCCTTTGCGATAGTGAATCCGCTGCACTGCATCATACTTTTTACTCAAATCGCGATCGGACATACCTGTGTTGCTTCTGGTGCACCTCACGATGTTTGCATGGAGCTGGTGGTTGGTATTTCAACTCCGGCGTTTAATTGGAAGCTTCCAAGTCGTCAACAAGGTTTCTCTGTACGTTTTGAGCACGATATGGCGCTACGGTGTTTCTAGGAAAATTCAACACTTAAGCTACCTTGGACGTATATAGGACGTATGACCTATTCTAAGTACTGTAGTTCTTAAATCATCTTCAAAAGTACGCTGCTATCTACCATCTCAGTTCAACTTCAACTGCACATTGGACCTAATAAAAATTTACCCCTTGGAATTGATGGAACGTAGTGTTCCATTTGGTTAATTTTCACTTAAACCTAACATTTCGAAAATAAATCGATATGTTCCAAAATGCCCCTGTTAATGATCTGTTAATTTTTAGAAGGTGTTAGTCTAAACTTATTTCTGTTCTGTCAGTGTAGCAGGGTACTTTAAAAAAATTGAATTTTTAAATTTAAGGCGTGTGTTTCAATTTGACCCTTGAATTTGATGTTGAAATTTTTTGTCTAAACTAATTGTCGTTTGTCAGAAATGAGTCTGCTAGAGTATCAGGGGTTATTTAGAAAAGTTAGATCAGTCAAATTGAAGTGGAAATTTATTTCATTTCTCCAATTGGAACAAGCCTAAGTAAAGTTATTTTTATTCCTAAAATAGAAACAAATCTATTAATGAGACGAAAAACTATAGACCTACTTCCATCACTTTAGTGTTTTTTTTTTTTTGGGATGTTAACGATGAAGTTCCGTTCTCATAATTGCCCAGAATTTTTCAATTGGGTGAAATTTCGGAGAATTTGGTGGGTTCATATACAAAATTGACTCCGTTGGCTCGGTATAACTTCAACACGTTGAGAGCGTAGTGGCAGGATGCTAGATCAGGCCAAAACAGAGTTGATCCTTTGTGCTTCCTTATGAATGACAAGTGACGCTTCTTAAGCACGCTTCCGTGTAAATTGCACCATTGATTGTTCCGGAAGTGATGAAGGGAGCGCTATTTAACCACATCCACAAAGCGCCTGCCAGATCAGGAACTTCTTTGCAAATTTCGATAATTTCTTCTTTCGAACATCCTCCGGAACATTGAACTTAGAGTTGGCAACGAAAAATGCTTGCCCAGGAAGATGACGGAAGTCGGCCTTGACGTAAGTTTCGTCATCTATCACGATGCAAGACGATTTGGTGAGCAACTTCGTGTAAAGTTTCCAGGTGTGGGTTTTCGCTGTGATGTTTTGCTTTTCATTTCAGTTTGGGGCTTTATGCGCCTTATAAGGATGTAACCCAGCAGGCTTTATGAATTTCTGCACAAAAGCGACTGACACTTTGGACACTTTAGCGACATCGTGAATTGACATGTTTGAGCGGTTCTTGAACCGTTGGACTACTTTCCTGGCCATTTTACTGTCCATTGTACCACTTTTACGACCACTCCCTTCCATCCTTCGGGCACTCAGACACACTTTGAAGTTTCTTATCACACGAGACACAGTTGTATTTGCAATTCCAATCTTTTTAGCGATCATCGGTGGGACGCCATTGATTGTAAGTACACAACATTTTTTCACGGACAATTTCTTGTTGCGGCGACATGAGTGGAACTACTGTATGAATAACTTTGGAACTTAACAGATGTAAACAATACACTATAAATGAGATTTGCTCAAATTTTCATTTAATAATACTGATACGGTTCAAAGGCTACAGTAGATTTTTGGTGTACCATTTTTATCGAATACACTCTATATTTGTTGTCCTGTTTTTTTTTTCTTATTCTCGAAGTCACTTTAATTTTATTTTATCAAATAACGTTCGGTATACGGTTGAACTTTGAAATAAAAATATTCAAATTCCCTACTTCCACCGACAATTTACAGCTGCTTTCAAAATCGGTTTTGTTTTCCGATTTTGTTTACCTTTCCACCATTTGACAATTCTTTAATATTGCAATGTGTTTCAAAGATCGTAGAATATGATAATGAGAGAGTTCTCATCAGCACAATTATTTAATTGTGTTACATATTTAACAAATTTAATAGATAAATATTAAAATATGCCATATGTCCGACAAACCACCTGTCCGTAATACCCACAGTTTCCCTATAGGGCGGTGTATTTCTGGAGCATCTAAACCCCAAAAACGTAGTTCAGAATAAGTCAGCATATCATGCGAATCATGGTTGTTAACGCGTTAAAAATAATTTTCCTTCACTCGGATGTCATCGACGAACATTTTTAACATCTCTGATGCAGATGACTCAACAAACACCAGTTCACCAATAATTTAAACAATAATCCAAATAACAACGCCTCTACCGAACACCTAATTTTGGACTAATTACGCATAAACAACCCCCTGTTGCCGAAACTTGAACGAATGCGTTTCTATGACAATAAACCTCTTTGATTAGTCCATCTGACTCATCTAAAGTCCATTCCAAGTCAACGTTAGCTCATTCGCGAGATGCGGCATTTGTAATCATCTGCACAGTCGATGAATAGCAAAAACCTGTTCATCGTCTAACCTCGAGTAACATCACCGAAGTCGATGGTCTGAAACATAGCCCCGATAATAGGACTTCCGATAGGTGAAAGAAACGACCGACGAAACTTTCCTCACGATCAAGACAAAACTTGGCACGTAATCATGCAATCGATGCACGGTGCGTTGCTTCGTGAAGTTATTTTCGGGTGACGAGAGAGAAAACGAAATAAACAAAATAGAAACAATTATGCTATGTTTTTGCCATGGACTTAGTATATCAAGTGGGAGAGAAAACAGAGGTGAACAGCCATCCGCAATCTTAAGATTGGATTGTTCCGGCTAGTCCACGAGCAGCGGAAAAAAGTGGCAAAATTGGGAAGCATCCCCAGGCCAAACAATGGTGCGTAATTTTACACGAAAAAACCAAATGATGCTTTGGCCTTTCCTTATTGACTAGACAAAAGTTAGTTCATGTTAGCGTCCACGACGTATAAAATAAATTATGTAAACGAAAATGTGGCTGCGTGAATACATTTTTTGAGGCCCAAATATAAAACTTAAAATAGTATCTTCCGATGAATTAGGAAATCATATCATTAAAGCATGATTATGTTGAAAATACTAATCAAATAAATTCAAATTGATTCCAGAACGAGTAGATCGTACAATCATTCGGATGGAACAAACTGCCTTCTGTTCACTGAAGAGTTTCTGCAAATAATAAAAACATAATCCACTAAATTTTCCCTTTCGAATCGAAGGATCCTTAGAGCGTGAAGGTTCTTGTTATAGCGATTGCCGGTGAGCAACAAGTGGGTCTTCAGCTGCTCGCGGCCGTTACCTGACCGTGACCAGAAGAGCCACGTTATCTAATCCCTCATCGAAATCATGTCAAAAGAGCATATCTTCGTCAATCGTTTTACTTCATAGAAGTTCAGCTGAGTTCATTGAGGTTGCATGTACCAGTTTAGACAGTTTGATAAAAAATGTTTTCAATTTTAACAACATATCGCGTCAAGGTTACAAAGCGAAGACAGGTCATTTTTTACGATTCGAAGAGTATTGCAAACTCAACGCGTTGTTAACGTTCACATCGCAGAGGTCGTGCACTCTTACTACAAGTTTGATTCGCTTCGCTAACTGCGGCTCTTTTATTATCTAGCTTAGCGTGAAATGACGAATTGATATGCTATTGTTTTATTTTTGTTTTGATGATTAGAAGGGAAACTGGTGGTTTCAAATTCGGGCCCCTTGCTGGAAAAAAGCTTACATTCAGAGTAACGCTCCTAGCAAGAATTTCTTAGATTTGGAAAATGCTCCGCCTTCTGTGATAAGACTTCTGGGACAAGAAAGCTCAATGGCGTAAATTTTCAATGTAAACAAATTATGAGATTACAGGAAGCATGTAATGACTGAAATCTGACGTTTCAGTGATAACTGGTGTTTATATTGTACCATTTTTCACTTCAGCTTTAACTGTACGGTTGAAAAAAAAAAAAAAGAATGATAATGATGGCATCCACGCTATTCTGTGACTGTTCTAAGCCAACGTTGATATCTGATTGGCTTCATTCCATAATGAGGCATCTGTCGTTTACTCCAGCAGCACTACTTGCGCAACAGGTTCTCTACGTGCTGCTCTCGTGACACAGATTTCGTTTTCCACACTCCTCGGCATGTATCTATCTAAGGCTACAATAGACCGTGCACTGAACCTGATTTCAACAACTACGACGAAAGCAAGTTGAATGAGATATTCTCAGCATCAATGACGAGTCTTCATCGCTCATCACCAAACATCACCCAGCAGCAGCATCCATTCAGTTGTTGACGAGATTTCTGATTCATTGCGGGCGTGTAATATTAAGCGGCGCTGAACAGCAGCTCAAACGTATATTTCACTAGTGGTTGTAGGTGCGTTGAAATTTATTGATTGATTGTTCACTGTGGGTTGAAAGTTACATAAGCTTCGAAATACGCAAATCAGAACGTCGACACGCGTGGAGTTTCAAGGGTTGGACTTGTTGAGTAGTATAAATCCAAATGGCTGGCAGTGGGTGTGATAATGAGAGCCGTGGTTGGCAGCTTTCAACCACAGTTAATCATATGGTTAAGTCGTGAAATTTGTCGACAGACGTTGAGATGCATACCTACCTGGGGGAGGAACGTGGGAGAGATTGACTTGTAAATGGCTGCATTTGTGAGGCGTGCGTATGATAATTATTTCACATCATAGAACAATTGCGCGTAAACGATTAACCCTGACCAAAGAGATTAGAGGTCTTTTTTTTATGCAAGAGAGTTTACAGCAAGGTTGCTAGATTTTCTTTTTATTTCAATACGTGTAAATAGTGAAACACAAACGAGTGAAAATACAGTGTTGTGAGGGTATTGTTTGTGCACCCTAATCGGATTTTTAGACGTTGCACGTGCTTTTCAAAGGATATATGACAATAACCTCAAAAAAAAGAGAATGGATCTTGAATGTATCATTTGTTTAATGATTTTCGTGTCTTTACCAGAAATTTCTAGGGTATCATGAGATCACAATAATTCATAATACCGCTTGTCAAGTCACGAGTTTATTTGGACACTTCTCTGAAGTAAGATAATGTAAACAAGTTCGTATAAAATCAATGCTCTATCAATAAAGGCTATTTTGGTCAAATTTTGGTCTAACAAGATGTGTGTAAATTGCTTTTTTTCTTTTTTTTTTTATATAAAGGACTATGTTTTTTTAAAGTTTGATGAGTATAAAATA
This sequence comes from Aedes koreicus, assembly GCA_024533555.2. Classification (NCBI taxonomy): domain Eukaryota; kingdom Metazoa; phylum Arthropoda; class Insecta; order Diptera; family Culicidae; genus Aedes; species Aedes koreicus. The sequence goes on from JAHHFK020004511.1 coordinate 103,315, forward strand.
CAGAGGAAATTTCTAAATTATAACTATAAAATACAGAAGAAATAATCCAAATCCATTCTGTACAGTCACCTCATTCACTTTGTTAGACGCAAAACGCCAGTTTACCTTAAAGTGATTCTCGCCTTCAACAGTTTTTTGGGTCTTCCTTAGGTTCTGACATGTTTGGAGAGCTTTTATTATTTCCTGCACGTTACTGGCGGTATACAACTCCATGGACTTTTTCCGTAAAAGCAGGATGCAAAATCTGGCCAAAATGTTGATTCTGGAAAGGCAGCAGATGGTTTACCAGACACTCGTCCACGTAATGTTCTACAGGGTGTTCAAGAAGTTCGAATACAACTTTTCATCGTGGGCAAAATGGCTCACTATAGCGAGCGGTTTAAAATAGTTCCGCTCATTGAAGTGAGCTAGTGCTTCAGAATCGTTCATTTGCTCTTTTTGTAGCACTTAGCTAATTCGGATCAGCCTATTGAGATTTTTGAAAAAAATGTTTATTTTTCGTTGAAATGTTCGATTTGTTTTTTTTTTTTAAACAGTAATTACAATTTACGTAAAATGCTTCGCGGTTAGCCTACTACGTTTCTCACCAACCAGTTGTTCTGCTTTAAAAAAGATCCATTCACAAGGTACAGCGTTGCAAGAATGCACAACCTTTTCATCATTATCTGATGCCAATGCCGATTGGGGCTTAGCTTGCTGATTTTCATACGAAGTATCAATATTCTTCTGCATTTTGTACACGAGACCTTGGTGCGTTGCGTTGTAAATCTGCAGAGCTCCAAAACCTTGCTTCCCAAACCGCGGATCGAGAATGATGGCTTGAGCGATCAGTTCATTCAATTCATCTACCAACTTTTAGATGTTTGGAGGAAGAGAATCGTTTGAATACAGTTTGATCCGTTCCCTCATCTTGTGGCAAGTACTGAGCTTTAGGTAAGGAAACAAATGTTTCTGACGAAATTTCAATCGAAGCCTCATAGTAAAGGCCGAGAAGCAGGTCAAATCCAATAAGGCCAAAGTAGAACTTACAGCATCTGTGTTCAATAGTAATCGTTCTAACAGATCAAACGTGGAGTTCTATCTCTTCAGAACATCCTGCTTTAACTTACGAGGATTATTTCCTAATTTAACCATACACAGAAAATCGTTGAAAACCAATGTTGAGCGAGAGCGTGAAAGAAAAACTTCCATCTGCTTGCGAGTTTTAATTCCACTCTCGCTCTTTTCATGGCAGTTTCGAACGTTCCTTTGGTTTAGGAGAAAATTTAATCACATGATGGGCCTTTCCACCTCGTTCCCGCTCTCGCTCACTCAGTACAACTAGCTTTACACGGCCAGCCACTCAGTCTTGAGTCGTTTTTGACTCATTTTCGTCATTAGTGGAGTCACTCAAATTTGAGTAAATGTGACTGGAATTGACAAGTCGACAAATCAAAAACATCCATCTGATTTGAGTCGATGTGTTTGATTTGTCGACTTGTCAATATCAGTTACATTTACTCAAATGACATTTACTCGTCCACAAATGACGAAAGTGAGTCGAAAACGACTCAAAACTGAGTTAAAATGGCTGGCCGTGTAGCAGTCGATCAACTAGCTTTATCAGTCGACCTATCCATGTGCTCGCGTTCACGCTCCCACTCACATATTAGTTTTTTGTGGGGTGAGCGGGTGAGCTGCCGTTCATTAAAAAAAGAGCGTAAGGTCGCTCGTTCATCTTGATGAACTAGTTCTTTAGCTCAGTTCATGAGTAGATTGCCCACTTCTAGTTGTGTAGGTGCACACCATGTGCATTTTGTGTGTTGGTATTGGTGTCAGCTTTAGCCTCATATATAGACTAATCGACGCGCACGTTGTCGACTTGCTGTCATTTGTTGTTTGTTTACCGCGTACGATGAAGGAATACCACGACGTCGTAGTAAAGTTGTTTGCGAGAGGTGAGTGACCCAGTGACATATTCCGGCGGTTGAAATCCCATGGGGTGAAGCGGAATTTCATCTATACCACCATCTGTCAGTACCGGGAGACGGGCTTGGCCAAGGACCGTGCGATATCCGGGCGGCCGCTTTCGACGAGGACGCCAGCAGCCATCAAGCTAGTGAGGGAGCGGTTTCGTCGAAAAATGAACCGCTTGATCCGGAAGACCGCTGCTGACCTGGATGTGTCGATCGGGATTGCCCACACCATCATGGCGGAGGACCTGGGATACAAGCCATACAAGAAACGTAAGGTTCATGGGGTAACGGAGGCTACAGCGAAGAAGAGGCCGGACAGAGCCAAACTGATACTTTCATGGCACGCAGGTCAGGAGTTCGTGTTTTCTGATGAAAAACTCTTTGGTTTGCAACAGCTGCACAATGTCCAAAATCGGCTGTGGGCGCTGACGTTGGCCAGCATCCCTCGTCCCACATAAACATCCCGCGGTTCCAGAACGCCGCGTCGGTGATGGTTTGGGGGGCCGTATCCAGGCGTGGGAAGCTCCCACTGGTGTTTATCGAGAAAAATGTGAAAATAAATGCCGCGTACTATAAGACCGAGATTCTGGAGACGGTTGTGGCCCCGGCACTTTGGGACCTCTACGGGAAGGATTATTACGTCTTTTAACAGGACGGTAGACAGGCCCACACGGTGAATATCGTCCAAGCGTGGTGACGGGAGAATTTGACTGATTTCTCGATAAGACTTTGTGGCATCCCAGCTCCCAGGACCTTAATCCCCGGGACATTTATACATGGTCGTACATGCAGGCCACGCCGAACGAACTTCAAGTGAGCACTATGGATCCACGTGCCACGTGCAATTTTTTGGAGAAATGTCTCAAGTTCGTCATACAGCACAGGGGGGGGGGGGGGGGGTCGCTCTCAGCTAATATGTCATAAAGGTTCTCAGTAAACATTGCTTCGATAAAAATTGGCTCAGAAAATAATATCTTGTATTTTCGTTTTTTAACACACTTTTAAAGTGTATTCGAACTTATTGAACACCCTGTAGTTGATGGCCACGATCCCGTTGAAAATTTCACATTTTCATTAGTACAGAAAGCTTGCCAAACCAGTTATTTCTGTTTTGCAAATTTCGAGAGCTTCATATACTTACCCTTCCGGTTACCGCATCAGGCGTGGCGCTCACTAATATGGCCGCCATGTCAAAACGTCGAGTCAAAGTCTTGTGATGTGAGACGAACGTCGACAAAATGTTTTGACATGCTAGCAGATGTTCTCTCTCCCCCACCAAAACAGTGAGCGCCTGGCCTTAAACTCCTGCCCAGGACGCGTTTTGAAGTTATCTTCATCTAGGATCGATTTTGGCCGTCTTGTTATTTATCGTCTCAATATGGAGTTTTATTTGTCTTTTAGGTCTTTTTACGCCTTTGTAGCGAGCGTTTTGCTGACTCTGAACTTAGTGTCCTAGTTGTTAATTTTGAGCTTTCGATGTTATTATACCAATGCATGAAATGGTACATTGTGTGACAAACTCCTCGACCGAACCGGGAATAAAATCTGTCCTCTCTGGATTCGTAGTTCTGTGTCTTTACCGACTAGGCTATCTGAAACCCCGGGAGCTAGAGTCACTAGCATTTTATAATTAAACCGTCTGGCTCATTTTTTAGCACGAAACTTCAGCTTGTTTGCGTCATCTCGGACGGAGAGAGTGAGGCTCTACTTGAATCCACTGGTCACTGATTTTGTCGTCGCCTGAGCTAACAGCTTTCATTTTTCCCCAATCAATTTTTCCTGCATGTCAACAAAAATTCCCTGAACATGTTTATTGTGGTAGTGACAGTTGATTTTCACCCTTCTCAACTATTTCGCTTAGCGACGTGTTAGTAATTCAGATTGCCAATTTTGCTTTCATGCCATTCTGATAACTAAAGAACAAATCTAGATTGTTGACAAAACAAAATACCGTTTTTACAGCTTCAGTTGCGCCAGCTTAAAAACTATAATTTATTAATGACTTTACATTTTTAGATTGTAAGAATTAAATTCAGATAGCCCTATTTATTCGATGTTATGATAAAGCTCTAATCCACTTATTAATTTAGCACCTAACTGATGACCATCAATTCTTACGGCAATAGAGACCAATTAAGTTGCAGAAATTTAAAAAAATATTGTAAACATATTTAACTACCGCATTGGATGCCGGCGTCGGTGGTGTAGTGGTAAGCGTGACTGCTACTTGGCACCCCAGCAGGTCTGGGTTCAATCCCAGTCGTCGTCGGTGGTTTTTCTGAGGCGAAAAAATGTGGTCACGTCTTCTTTCGGAAGGAAAGTAAAGTCGTTGGTCCCGGCTCATATTCATGAGTCGTTAGGTAGGGTCCATGTGGTGGAGTCGTCTTCCTTGCGTCGGTGATTGTCACCATGTGAGGAAATAGGCCGACGTAAAATAAAGAAAAAAAAAAAAAAAAAACTACCGCATTGTCTGCTTAGTGAACTTAATTTTCCTTCGATTGAGATTATCAAATTGGAAGGTCGCAGCTGAACCTAATTGAAAATCTAAAGTACCAGTTCCACTCTTTGATGAGTACTTCTTAACCTTTCCGAACAAGCTTCTACACACTTCAACTTTTTCAGTATATCTTCTTCTTCTTGCTTACGATAATTTAGTAAGCTATTTTTTGACTCCGTTGAACTAGCAGTTACTATTGAATAATTTCCTTCTACTTTCCTTCTCAATTTTTATTCTTTCTTCTATCCATCTATCGCTGACATTTATTAGTTGTCAGTATGACCGTCGGTATTGGCTGTCATTTCCCTCCCCTGTTAGGCCCATTTTGTATGTGAACATTCCCCTAGTACTTGGAATGATTCTCTACCAGCCGGATCAAATCTATGTCCACTTTTTTTTATCACATTCTCAAGTAGTAACGCTTAACTGCTTAACTTGACAGAATTTTTGAGATATTTTTACCATTGCTTCACGTACTTGTCCAACAGCTTTATTTTAATATCTACTCACATAAACGGACTATAGTTTAAGTTCAATTTAGTCATTTAAGGTTAGCAATCGAAGCAGTTTTCCCTAGACTATTAAAAGCAATTAACTAGTTCCTGCGATCACTCAAAACTGCGACATTTGTTTTTCTCCTTCCTTCAATCGTTCAATTTCTGCTCATCATCCTCGGTGACATTCGTTCTGTCATCCCTACGCTTCAAACATTTTATCGACTCGTTCGCCATAATGGGTGGTTTCGAGGTTGGTTTCTTGATTTTGAATAGTTGAAAACTCCTCGAAATTAACTTGATCCACATACGCAATTGCGGGATAAGTAATGCTGCTTAATCTCATTACACTATTTCGTTGTTACCATGCCAGAACCGGCGATGAAAACTGTCCACGAGCAAGAACCTGATGTGAAAATTTAAAAGAGGCCTATCAACCAAATTTAAACAATGACTTTAAACGTTGATTGAAATTGAATACGAACTGATTCATGCACAACAAATTCAGAAGCTGTTATAGAAAGTTTGGTCTACGAGATAATGCAGAAAATTCGATGTTATTATACCAATGCATTACATTGTGAGACAAACTCAATGCCCAAGAAAGTGTGTGCCATTACTCAAGAGAAATTTACTTTTAAAGTCATTGTTTATGTTTAGTAAAGTGGCTTTTTTCGCGTGTTATGCGAGAAATGTCAAAATAAAAATAGAAGCACCAGTCTTTGTTCACACTTCTACAGGTTATTTAAATTCACGATGTAAAACAATGTGTCAAGTTTGAGTCGACCAACAACTCGTGAGAAATAAACACATAAGTATAATGAGCTTTAAACTTGAAAGAAAAAAAGTAAGTATATTGTATACATATATATACTACTGTACCTATATGATGATCATGATCAACATCCCCATAACATTAGAGGAAGATATTGTATGATGCTCTATAAACGATATATGAGGACATTCGGTGAGAGCTCTGCGATCACAACAGCCTGTAGCAAGGATTAAGCGTGCTCATGGAAGGATATTTTGAAATCAAACTTATTATTATTTCCAAGTCAGAAGTCATAGCTCAGACGGCTTACCATGCCCGCGGGGCGGGTTCGATTCCCGATCTGGTCGAGCGAATCCCTCGAGCGAAAATTCATGCATTGGTGTTGGCATAGAAAGAGTTCAATTATTTAATAATTGTGTTCTACATTATGGCGAGAGCAGGTGAAAGCTATGTATCGTTGAAACGAGCATCAAAGCCAGTTAGAAGAAGATTTACTGTTATACCAGTTAAATTTCAATTCAATCATAACGAAGTTTGTAAGACCCGAGGAATTACTGTTATTTTTCAATTTTGGAACTACACTGGCTGATGATACAGGCCTGATCGAATTACCCTAATTACAAAGGCAGAGATAACGATGACAGCCAATATCTGCATGCAAAAACATCTAAACGTAGTCTGGAAACCGAAAGGACACTTTGAACATACTTTACATAACCTTACAAGTTGTACCGAGAATTCAGGCTTGCCACGTAAGATGTATTAGTTTATGATGGAAAGTCGCATTAAGCGCGGCCCGCGAACGGTTGAGCCTTCGGGTGCTGTCTCCATTTTTTCTCTTTTTCTACGGTTACGATATTTCAGGTTAAAATTAAGTTTCTTAAATAGTGTATGGCAACCAGTAGGTGGTTAGTTGTTTTTACGTCTCTTTAAGCTGCTTGTCTGCTGCAGACGATTTAAGTTCGTTCTAGGCAGCCAATGGCCTATGTTATCTCAAATAACTAAATAAAGTCTACTAACAGTTAAACTGAACTCACAGAGAACACTTATCGAAAAATGGAATAAAACTTTGATGTGCGCACTGGAACCCTGCCCTCAGTCAATGTCAGACACTGATAGAGAGGTTATTGTTGTTGCAAATTAATCATTATTATGCTAACCTTAGAGCCACTTTGCGCTTGTTAAGAGAAGCATTGTTTTCGTTTTAACCCGTTCACACGCGTGGAATACGCGACAATCACTTGAAAAGCTTAGTAGGCGTTTATTGCAAATTAACGTTTTTAACGTGAAATTCGAAGCTTACGCTTGTTTTAGCGCGTGCATGGAGAAAAGTGTCAATTTCTGAATCGACGTTGCCAAAGATGTCAACATTTTAAAATTCTCAGAGAACACTCTGGCAAGACGAACAATTTTCAAAACATTAAAATCCATGCAAATAAAGACACCAACGTAAAATCAGAAATCAAATTAATATCTTTAAAATAGATGAGCCCGCGTAAAAGCGTGTTTGGAAGTAGCCAGCATTTGTTTGACTCCCATAATGTTGTTTGTCCAAGCCTGGTCTGGTGAATGAGAATAAATAATACTAGTTATGTATGCCGAATTAATAGCATGGCACACGACCCAACGACGCATCACTCTGTCGTTTCTTTAGTTGTAGAAGAACCTATGGCCCAGGGCAGCAGAAAGTACTGTTTATGCAAAACTGCATTCACCTATCAGCGGGTTCATTGCTTGTGGTTTGTTGTATGGGTACAATGTGTGACATTTGAGAACCTCTCGAACATGAATGACCTTCACCAACTTGTTTTCTGGTCACTTCTTGACGTCGTGGATAAAAATAAACAAAACGCTAAAGGAAACAAGTTTTTTCAATCCGGTACGCCATGTGGTCGGTTTGAATTCTGGAGATCGAAAATTTGAATACCTTTGACATTGATGGAAGAAGCGATGAGAACATTGGATCGGTTGAATATCATTATCATTCAGTCTCTCTAGCATTATGGGCCATTCAGTAATATAGTTCAGTCTTTGATTTATTTTGAAAAACAAATGAAGCAAATATAGTAACTTTTTGCCATCAAACATAATTAGCATTTCTGCGAATATTGAAAAATTACTAAATTTTGTATAGTTGATTTTAAAACTATTCGACTATAATTTGGTAGTTCGTGTTGCTCTCACCACCAGATGGTGAGCTCCCTTCGAATGTATAGACTAGTTTAAAATCGACTAGTGAATGTATGGCGAAATTCACTTTAAATTGATCATTTCAATACTCACACATTTTGCTATATATTTTATGTTTACATGACATTCGCATCACCACTAACTATGGAACGTAGCGATCTGTTTGTTGTAAGAACCAATATTTTAAGAAAAATCGCGAGATTTCTGATTAGCCCCATACTATTTAGCCACCACTGGCGGAGCGACGTCTGTCAAAGGACATTAGCAGGCAATAAATTAATGAAAAGTTAGAAAGAAAGAATGATTTGGAAAGTAATTGTTGTGATTTGGTATAAAATGCGACTTCAGCGATGCATCAAACACAACTTACTTTTCTCATAAAAGTACATCTCTTCTTTATTTTTGCTAACTAAAGCTTTCGTCAGATTGCGCCATAAAATATATTCCCAGTTTAGTGAAAATTTTCAGTTATTTTCAGTTGTAATAGTTGTTTTAGATATTTTCGAAAACAAAAATATGATTCCTTGCTACCAAAATGACATCTAAATGTCGGTTTCCAGAGACCGACACATGCAAGCGTCGTTTAGCACATACGAATGAAAGAGATGAGAAAATAAATTCAATCAAACACACTTTTTGGTGAATTCCGTATGTATCAGATTCAAATCAGAAATCTTTGTTTACGCTTCGTGACTGTTTACAACGACGAATTACGTCTCGTGTAAAATAAATGATTTCTAAGTGTGTAGAGTCGTAGCTAATTCTGCCGAATATTCGAGTAATTCATGATTAGGGCCTAAAAGCCAATTGTAAACAATGACTTCATACGTTGATCTCTCACGAACCACAAGACTCCTACAGAAATCCAACTACGCCTTATGTGCATGTTAATGAAAGCCTGGTTTGATACACAGTCCGCATCGAGCTCTCATGCCGTGCGGTTCTATTTTCTTTTGCTGAATGAAGTATTCTTGCTACCTAAAGCTATAACAAAATCAAACAGTACTTTTCAGTGCTTAACATTACCTGCACATTTTTAATTTTTTACCCTTATTCCTTTTCGATCCTTGTCTGGACCCTACGCGAGGTAATCCGACTTGGATATCGATTTGGAAAATTCCTCTTTGACCCTTCGGATTCTTGTAGAATCTGCTTGTAAGTTGATTAGGAGAAAACGTATAAATTCTAATCATTTTGGAGAATATGGCGCCTAAACGCAAAAGAAAGGGACAATCTCTGGATTCCCCTTCTAACAATATTGATTTGAGCAATCAATTTGATATTCTTACCGATGATGAGAATGATCCATCAGTCAGACAAAAATCATCGAAACATTCCCGAATTAATGCAGGGAAAAAAAAAGGTTCCACCTATTGTGGTAACATCCTCCGATTTTCATGGGCTCCGTAAGGAACTCACGAATTTCATTAAAGATTCTAAATTTTCCTTTCAAATTGGTCGTCGGGGTGAATGCCGTGTATTGGCTGAAACCTTGATCGGATTCAAACTTCTCGTGGAGTATCTTGCTCAAAGAGGCATCAAATTCTTCACACATGACACCAACACAGAACGTCTGTTCAAAGTTGTCCTAAAAGGTCTAGCCAGTGGTGAATCCCTGGATGAGATCAAACAAGAAATTATTAAATTGCTTGGAGTTACACCAGTTCAAGTGATAAAGATGAAAAAGAAATCCCAACCTGGCGATTCTCGCAATGGGATTTCTAACGATTTTTATTTAGTTCATTTTAAATCAAATGAACTGAATAACCTAAGGCATTGGAAAAAGCCAGCCTTATGCTCCATGTTAGAGTGAAGTGGGAACACTTTAGGAAGACTGGAGGAAATTCTCAACACCTCACCCAGTGCCGTAAATGCCAGGGATGGGGTCACGGGACAAAAAATGGTCACATGGATGCCAAATGCATGCATTGTGGCGATTCCTCTCACGCCAAGGACAACTGTGCGAATTGTGGTGGAAGCCATAAATCCAATTTTTGGGAATTCACGTGCTAAGCATCAGGTAGGGACCGCTTCACGTTCCTTCATTCTTCGGCTGATAATAACGGTCATCGAGGAGCAAATCCTACATTTGTACCGGTAGGTACGAACAATGCCCAACCTTCAAATTTTCCACTGCTATCTACTGTTAACAATGGTCAGCGAAGTACAAATGTACCCGTAAGTACAAACAGAGCACAAGCTTTCAATGCTCAATTCTTACCTGATGGTAGCAATGTACAGCTAGGTAATGGAGCTTCCTACGCTGCCGTTACAGCCGGTAGAAACCAAAATTCTAACAGAAATGTTGAAGATTTTGACTTTGAGCATTTTGAGCATAACCGCTCCAAAAATGGATTTTTTACAGAAATCATTAATGGATATGATTAATGGAATGTTAAATACAAACTCCATGTTTGATGCAATTCAAACTGGTATAAAATTTGCAAACAATATTGTCATGACCCTGAAATTCAGCAATGGGTATTAAGACACTGAATATTTTAAATTAGAATGCTCGATCTCTTAAAAATAATGAAGACGAGCTGTTTGACTTTTTAAGAGTTCATAACGTGCATATTGCCGTTGTAACTGAAACTTTTCATAAACCAGGTGATAAAATAAAAAGGGATCCTAATTATTTCGTACACTGCAATGATCGTCCTGATAGTCCAGGTGGTGGCGTCGCCATAATTGTTCATAGGCGTATCAAACATCAAATTCTTTCTTCATTTGATACCAAAGTTTTTGAAACTTTGGGGGTTTCTGTTGAAACAAAATTTGGTCAACTTACACTATTAGCTGCCTATTTACCATTTCAATGCGTAGGTCAGCAAAAGAATCTTCTCAAGGGTGACCTACAGAAGCTTACCCGTAATATGTCAACATTATTGGTGATTTTAATACAAAACACCGTTCGTGGAATAATGCTCAAAGTAATTCCAATTGTAATATACTATTTGATAATTGTTCTGCGGGTTATTACACTATCCAATATCCAAACAGCCCAACTTGCTTTTCTTCTGCCAGAAATCCCTCAACTATTGATTTGGTCTTAACTGATTCATGTCAACTTTGTAGCCAATTGGTTACCCATGCTGACTTCGTTTCGGATCACCTTCCAGTAACTTTTGAAATATCTCAAGAAATAATTTCTAATCCCAACAGTTCTATTTTCAATTATCATAGAGCTGATTGGAACCAATATCAAACAGTCATGGAAATTAATATAACTTTGATCCTAATATTCCTTTGGAAACTAAAAATAATATCGATAATGCTCTTGAATCTCGGACTACTTGTATAGTTGAAGCAAGAGCTGTCTCAGTTCCAAAATGCGAGATAAAGTTCAATACAATTATAATAGACGACGATCTTCAGCTTTTGATCCGTCTAAAATATATCCGTAGAAGACAATATCAAAGAGCACGCGATCCCGCCATGAAAGTTATCTGGCGAGATTTGCAAAACAAATTAAAAAACGCTTCTCTGCCCTAAGGAACAACAATTTGAAAATAATGTGTCAAAATTAGAGCCGAGTTCCAAACCTTTTTGGAAACTCTCCAAAATTTTGAAAAAACCTCAAAAGCCTATTCCAGCGCTCAAAGAAGGTGATAAAATATTGCTAACAAATGTGGAAAAAGCTCAAAAACTTGCTGAGCAGTTTGAGAGTTCCCATAATTTCAGTTTGGGTCTTACTAGTCCTATTGAGAATCAGGTTGCTCTTGATTATCTGAATATTTCCTCATGGGAAAATATTTTTGATGAATTCTGGGGTACTGATTTGGATGAAGTAAAAACTATAACTAAAAAGTAAAAAAATATGAAGGCTCCAGGTGATGATGGAATTTTCTATATACTCATCAAAAAATTCCCAGTGAGTACCTTGTCTTTCATGGTAAATTTTTTTAATAAATGTTTTCATTTGGCATACTTTCCTGAAAAATGGAAAAATGCCAAAGTTGTTCCAATTTTGAAGCCCGAGAAAGATCCAGCTGAAGCTTCTAGCTACAGACCAATAAGTTTACTTCCTTCAATCAGTAAACTTTTTGAAAAGCTAATTTTGAATAGAATGATGCTTCACATCAATACAAACTCAATTTTTGCAGATAAGCAATTTGGATTTCGCCATGGCCATTCAACTACTTATCAACTTTTGAGAGTTACTAATTTAATTCGTTCAAACAAATCTGAAGGCTGCTCAACTGGACATAGAAAAAGCATACAACAGTGTTTGGCAGGAAGGTTTGATTGCTAAATTGAAAGACTTTAATTTTCCGCTCTATATTATGAAATTAATTCAAAATTATTTAACTGACAGAACTCTGCAGGTAAATTATCAGAATTCCAAATCTGATCGACTACCTGTTAGAGCTGGAGTTCCACAGGGTAGCATTCTTGGGCCGATACTATATAACATTTTTACTTCCGACCTCCCTGATTTGCCTCAGGGTTGTCAGAAATCCTTGTTTGCCGATGACACATGCATTTCCACTAAAGGAAGAAGTCTTCGTGTCATTTGCAGGAGACTGCAGAAAAGTTTGGACATTTTCTCTTCTTATTTACAGAAATGGAAGATTTCTCCCAACGCTTCCAAAACTCAACTAATAATATTCCCACATAAACCTAGAGCTTATTTTTTAAAACCTAGTAGTAGTCACATCGTTACTATGAGCGGTGTTCCAATTTCCTGGTCAAGCGAAGCGAAATACCTTGGTCTATTACTTGATCAAAAATTAAATTTTAAAAATCACATTGAAGGCATTCACGCCAAATGTAATAAATATATAAATTGTTTATATCCTCTTATAAACAGAAAATCCAAACTTTGTCTGAAGAACAAACTGCTAGTATTTAAACAAATTTTTAGACCGGCCATGCATTATGCTGTTCCAATATGGTCTAATTGTTGTGCTACCAGGAAAAAAAAATACTTCAAAGGATTCAAAGTTCTGAAGATGATTTTGAAGCTGCCTTCTTGGTACAGTACTAACGAAGTACATAGAATTTGGAATGTTGAGACTTTAGGACAAATGTCCAACAAAATAATTAATAATTTCAGACAAAAATCGTTGCAATCTTCTATTGCAACGATTAATTCCCTTTATGCTTGGTTAAGATTAATTTTAGTTTGTTTTTAGTTTTAAGATTATTATTGTTATACTGACACGCAGGAATAAAAACCTGTTTAAAATACTGAACTGCTAAGGCATGAACAATGTAAACAAAATTAGGTACATATTTTAACAATTAAGGTTGATACATTACGGTAGTAGCTGGAGCACCTAGATTAACATGAAATGTAAATATGAATAAATTTGGAACAAATAAAGAGTTAAAAAAAGCTGCTTCTTCCAAAGGACAAAAATCAAGATACATAATTGAGTCATTATATCCTTATTAACAAAACTTTCAGCCAGTGGCTGGTTCATCTCTTACCCTTATTGAATCTCTGACGTTTCCTCTAATAATAAAATTGAACATTTTCTAGAGTTAGGATGGAAGACTGCATTCGTGAATATTGGCTTTTAACGACGATTCCCATAAACTAAACGCACGCCCACGCAAACCAACCTAATCGTCCAGTATAAAACAACTCCAACAGAAATGGATTAATAATGCGTTTAATATCCAATTACCTTCTGCGCTTGTCAGTATTATCAAATCACTGTAAATTAATTGCTACCCAAGTCCAAGGCCATGTTTATACATCTTCAGTTCAGGCGCGTTCAGGAATTAGGTTAATCGAAAGGTCGCGCTTTCTTCTCGTCTTGTGGACATAAATGAGGCTAAATTGACACTCTGATCGGTGCTCCTTCTCCATCAGTGGATGCCAATCGTGAGCGAACAGTTAGCATCATGAGGTTTTTAACCTGGTATGAATCCGGTGAGGTTGAGTTTATACTCGTGTTGTTCTCCAGCGAAAAAGCGTATGATTGGGCTGATAGAATTGATAAGTGGTGTCATTTATTTTCATTTGGGATGATTTCGGTTTATTTTCACTGTTGAGGTTAAGTATTTCTGATTGGATTCTGTGCATTAACACAAGCAATTTAGTTGAATATTATAGTTATAGAGATCAAGAGTTATTTGAAAACTTCTGTCGTTTTAAGTCAATAGTAACCCTAGGAGCATAATGAGCACTCGGGGCGAAATAAGCACCCTTAGTTTCACCAAAACCATACAGTTTTTAATGAAAGTTAATAAATAAAGTTAATACAGTACTGGAAAAAATGAAGTGCTCACCGAAACGAATAATCTTAAAGACTGATACCCTTTACATTTTCAGAGAAAACTTGGGACTGTATTCGACCAAATTCATCTTTTTCTTCCGATGTATCTAATCGATTTATGATTTCATGCATAGAATTCAATACAATTTCAGTATTTAGTATGCCCATCTCTCGTTTGAATCATTGCTTGTAGACGTCTTGGCATGATTCATCGATGTTTCACCAGGCTTAATTAAAAGCTGTGAAAAGTTTGGTTTTGTTCGTTACTTTACCTTCATCAACCTGTCTATCCAAAATCGACCATAAATTTTCGATAGGCTTGAGGTCTGGTAATCCAGACCTGGCTATTCCAACAGTTTAATGCGATTGACTTTGAAGAACACAGCTGATTTCCGAGCTGTATGCATTGGGTCGTTGTCATACTGGAAAATGAAGTATTCGTCGAGCCCCATTTTAAGCAGCGATTCCTCAAAATTGGTTATATCAATGTAACGATTACCGGTCAGAATGCCTTCGATTTGCACAAGATTTCCTATGCCGGACCACGGAAAGCACCCCCACATCATAATACTTCTTCCACATGCTTAACAGTTTTCTGTACGTTCTGCTCCAACGAGGGGCTATTCATAAGAAGACTTTTCTGGGTGAGGGGGAGGGTGCCTGATAAAACTCTACGCTTCATACAAAATTTCAAAAAAATGTATGGAGAAAAGTCTACGAGGGGGAGGGGGGTTCTGAGATTTTCTAAAATACGTCTACGTGGTTTATGAACAGGCCCCAAGGTGATTGAGAGATTCAAACCTAAAAAACTACTTTCATGATGTGTATGTGTGTACGGGCTATTCCGTATTTGTTGATTTGTGTATTTGTCTAAGTACATGTACAGTATAAGATAATATATGACCTAGGGTACATAATGTTCTGATCGTTCTCAGCCAACCCACTTTTAATTGTAATACCAATCAAATTTTAATTTAGTTTTTATCATCTAATATATTTATATGAATATTTTTTGACTCCAAGTCAATCCTACATGGAATTGAGCAAATGATTTGTAATATGATTGTGCTTCCGATTAAAGGTGCCCATTATGCCCCTAATACCCCAGCATACTCTTTAAATCCAGCTCATAAAATTTAATGCTGGTAGCCATACCAACCGATCAATGTTGCAATCAAAGATCATCCATCGAATTCTCCAAACGCACTAGAAACGTTCAAATCATTGACATTTTCAACCAGCATGGATAATAAAACCTCATTCGATTGATTGAAAAGTGAAGCGAAACCCGATATCGCGACCCTATCGTAAATCACACCGCTCGGTTGTGGATGCTGCCATGTGTAATTCTTGGTGAAACTTTCTCTTTCACTTGCCTAGAAATCCACAACCTGGCACAACAGTCTACACAAGGGAGGCAATGCCTATAGAGGAAGGTTAGCGAAAAAAGTAAAACTGTGAAACCTTCCTCCCAGCAGAGCCCATTAGCATTAGCCGTTGTCGTTGTCAACGTCGTTTCACTCATCAGCCGTTACAACTCTGGGCGAAAATGCACGCGAGGGACAAACTTGACTGCTAGACGATCTCTTCTGAAGGTAGTCGGCAAAGAGTTGCACACTTTGAACTGCAACATGGTCATAAAGAAAGTGAAATGGGTTAACCAAAGCATCATGAATTCCTTATACCACAGAGGGTGCAGTGTTCGCCGCACAGTGGTTTTGAAGCGCTAAGGTGGGCACTATTCAAAGTGCAAGCGGATAGGTATTGAAACACTGATTTCCTACAGAAGTATTTGAAAACGGTGAACCCATTTTACCCACACAGAATAGAAATAAGTGAATAATTGAATGTAGGTATTTAGTGCTCGAAGTAAACTGTTTTATCTGCTCTCTATCTATTTTTATATTCATGTTTTTGTTAATATTATTAAGCATTTTAGTCTTACGTTGGTTCATCTGCCATCTTAGTCACTTTTTTGTGGGTTGTCCAGGGGTCGATAAAACATCGATAAAACAGTAATATAGTAAATTTTAACGCTTTCCAACCACTCACTGTGCAGTGGTTGGATATAATTTGATTTTTGTTGTTTTATGTTGTTTACTGCAAAATGGTTACATGTTTATTGCAACATGTACGTTCACTCTCGGTCTGGACAACGGCTGAAGAGGATATGTGATAGTGACACTAGTATGTTCGATAACTGGTGGAAGTTAACAGCAACGGGCGCACTGCTGCTGGTAGCTGAAATGGTAGCAAGAACTAAAAATATTATTTCGCTTGCTGGCGACTTATATAAAACATGTTATTCTTAAATGGTAAAAAATAATCGTCTTGCTTGTCACCTCGCAAAATGCTTTAATTACGTCTAAAACGTACAATGCACTAACAATTGGTTGGACGTGTGAACCAACCAATCACTACCAACAAACCAAGTCGCAAGCTGTGGTTTTATCGGCATAGAGACAAAACAGACAAAACTTCCCAAGACAAAACTTCCCAAGACAAAACTTCGAAAGACAAAACGTCGAAAATTGTCACAGGAACCTGACATCGAAATAGTGCCTTCGGAATCGTGAAGCACCGGTAGTTCATCTTTCTAAAGCTCTCAATTAATAACTGTGCAAGTGCATTTAGAACACTAAGTTGAGAGCAAGCAATAAGCTAATTGTGAGAGCAATAAGCTTGACAAATGCTAAAAAAAGGTAGTTCATCTTAACCTACTGGTGTAGACTGAAGATTTTGAAGAAATTGACGAAAATTACGCGAAAACTCTAGTCGTTGACCCTTAAAAATTAAAACACGAACAACGAAGTGATATTGATGTTTTCCGCAGATGACTGTAACAGTTTTATATTTTTCAATGCTCCTTTTCATAATTCATCTTGCTCTTCGAAATCTTTATTACTATTGAACTTCATATTTATTTATCAAATATGTCACAGTTTTCGAATCAAATCCCATTCTTCTCCATTGAATTATTTTATTCTTTGAAAATGCAATTCAGTTTTTACTTTAGTATTAATTTATCCAACTTGTAACAGCTTGGTACCCAAAATTAAAATAACATTTTTTGTTTTATTCTTTAAGAAGACCCTCTTTAGTTTGTTTACAGATAGGATTGACGCTTTTTTTAAATGAGTGTAGCATTTTATAGAAACATTCTCATTCCTGCGCCATTTTCATCAAGGATCCCATTTTGCAACATCTTCTATTTCCCTCTTCTATTTTTTAAGGATAATTTGGTTTTAAAAATTGTTTGAAATCCGTTATTGTTGTTATAAAAGAATTAAACTATATTTTTCAATGCAAACATTTTGATATTTGTTATGTTACTGAGCTAAAGTTTGCGTTAAAAAAAATGGACTTTTTTCGGATGGTCATAAAAAAAGAACGACGCAACTTCCGGCAGGCATTTCGTACTATAAATTTCCCCGTTCACGGCCAGTCCGGAGCGAAAGAAGAGCGGCTTTGATATCCCCTTCTCGCTGATTGTCAGCCACAGCAGCACCTTCTTTGGGAACTTGGTGTGTGAAATGAACTTCACCTCGGAGCTCACTTCCTTCGTGGGTGAAGTAAAATACGAAGTGCCCTGCCAGTCGTTGCCATCCAGGGTGAGATAGGTCTCGTCGTCCATCACCACCGCCACGTCGTGATTCGCCGGGAAAATCGAGTTGATCATCTTATTCAGCTGCTGCCGCTGCGTCATTGCCTGCAGCTCCGAAACCAGTGGACGCGACTTCCGCTTCCTGACATGTATGTTCATGCTGAGCTTCTTGTCGCTCAGGGTCGTCGGCCGTCCGGAACCGGGCTTTCTTTCGATGATCTGATTGTTGTCTAATAGTGCCACGATGTTGTAGATGCCGGAAGGGGCGTATCCGGCGTCCACAAAGTGCCGCACGATGTCCGTTTTCGACGCGGCGGGGTGCCGTTCTATGAACGCGCATACTTCTGAGCGGAGTTGCTTCACTGTTGTTGCCATCACGGTTAGAGTTCGACTGATAGAGCTGTCAAATGTTGTCTGCTGATTCTGGGTTACTGTGATTGATGCCGCATGGGTAGTTTTGTCAGTGCGAGTGAAGGTAAACCCATGAAAAATCGGCAAATTTTGTCCATTTTTTTTAAATGCAAACGTTACTGCAACGTTTTTTAATTTTCGACATATAGTATGTCAAACAAGTATATCTACCCTAGAAACTATATATTAGTTCTAGGTATTTTGAACGTCAACGATTTATATTTGATAAAATGACAGGTAGATGGACATGCTCGCTAAATTTTAATCTCAATTACAAATTTTCGGTAAATTTTGGTTATTTTTTACGAAACACTGCACAAAAATAATAAATTCAATCAAGTAAAGAGTAAGAGTGTATCGCAAAGTAGTTAGCAATATTGATTTTTGAATAAAAGAGGGAAAAGCAAAACATATTTTGACTTCAGTTTTAAATTTATTGTCGAAAAATAACCTTTTGTTGCATTTTACTGTTTATATTGATAAACATATTAGTTTCTGTAAAACGCTCACACTTTGAACTTGACATTAAATTCTGCACTGTTGCTTTTGTGACTTTCCTGGTGACTGCTACCCAGTTTTACTGGAACTCTTGCATGTTTTGGGACATTGTACCCTCCTTCTGAAAGATTGTATTTGAAAAAAAAAATGCAACAGACAAAAATGATCACCAAAAATTCATATTAAGTAGGATATTTTTTAAATTCTCAGGCAATACATAAACACGTACTAACTATGTTTTTGCAACTAAGTTTATTAAACCTCCTCTTTTAGGCTAAATGCCCGCACGTTGGAATTGACGCTACCCATCAAACCCTGTGCAGCATGCACGATCTTTCTTACACTCTTTTATCCACTCTTTTTTCAAAGCCTTGTCGTTTTCCGAAGCTTGTCCTTCATAATCGCCCAGAATTTTTCTATTGGGCGAAGTTCTGGCGAGTTTGTCGGATTTTCCTCCTTCGACACAAAAACAACAATGCTGGCTTCGTACTACTCCATACCGGTTTCGCGAAAAGGGCACGATGCCAGATCCGGCCAAAACAGAGTGTCACCTTTGTGGGACCGGAGGAAGGGCAGCAGGTGCTTCTGGAGGAATTCTTCTTTATATATTTGGCAGTTGATGGTTCCGGTCGTTATGTACGGCATGCTGAATTTGCCGCACCAAGTACTTCTTGGCAAAACCTTCTTCCGGAACATCCAAGCCGGGGATCTGCTTGGCGTCCGTTTTAATATACACCTTGTCGTCCATTACGATGCATTTTGGCTGCACCAACCACTCCCGGTACAGATTCCTGGCGTGGTAGTTGACCACCGTATTCTGTTTACCGGTTCGGTTAGGCGCCTTCCTAACCTTGAAGACACGAAGGTCCGCTTAATTGTCAGCTGGACGAACCAGACAGAAAAATTGATCTTCTTGGCCACGTCCCAAATCGAATGGTTCGGATTGCGCTTGAAGTAATCCCTCACCTTTCTTGCGTTCACGGGGTCAGTCGTCTTTGATTTTCTTCCGCCGCCAGCTCGCCGCTGGGTCCTGTGGGTCTCTTGAACGATTTTACCTCTCGAAACAAGCTCGAATTGTCGATTTCCAACTGTTTCGCGATCCATCTGTGGGAATGGCCAGGATTTTCCACGACCGCGCCCATATTTTTTTGTCGAAGCACTTCTTGCTTGGAAGCCATCTTGATAACCACTTGACAGAAGGTGACAAAACTTTGCACATCGAAATATTACACACTAAACTCGTTTGAATAGTTTTACATATGCAATATTCAATGAAGAGAGACATTTCCAACCATCGCTGCTGATTGATATATGTATCATGTGATGTGTCAGTTAAAAAAAAAAAACAGTTCGGTTAGTTGCAGTAGCTTGTAACTAATTTTTCACCCAACAGTTGCTCAGTGAAACGATTCGATTTGTTTGTAAAAGTTTCTGTAGCAAAAAATAAACGGGGCAAAACAAATCCCAGCTAGCGCTGCTGAAAGGCATATAAACCGTTAAATGTATCAGTTGATTTTTTATTACAGAAAACATATATGTCTGTCAGAAAAAATAATAATCATACAAATCAAATACAAACTACAAATCTAAAAACATCAGCATTTAAGGGGTGAATGGTGCAAAGTAAGAACTTCCAGCCACTATTACTGAATGAAATGTCAATTATTTCAGTAGCAGAAACAAGTTTAAGAGTCGTGATCATTTACAACAAATTTTAAATCAGAAAATTGGAAATTTAAAGTTAAAGGGTGAGTCGATAATTATTGCGTCACTTTAGATTGGTAAATTGGTTATAGTTTTCGAAATGAAACTAAATTTGAACAGTAGTTCAGCATATGTATTTATTTCAGCTTACATTTTAGCTTGAGTAAAATGCCCCACATTTGCGATTGACGCCCTCCATCAGAGCCGGTACAGTCGTTTTTAGTACGTTTTTCTTATTATTTTTTCCACTTCATCTTCATTTCCTTTTCGTTCTTCGCCTCGGAACGAAGTTAGGTTGGTTTCAACCCCACTCCCTTTGGAGTGGCAAAAGTAGTTTGAATATCAGGTATTCGAAACAAATTTCGACAACTTGCGTTTGAAACGATCACTCACAGCAAACTTGTCGCAACGGGTGAAATATTCCTGTTCCGACAACTGCCTCGAATCCGCTTTGATGTAAGTCTCATCATCAATAACGCAGTACCGGTATTTGACTAGCAGCTTCGTGTAGAGTTTCCGTTTAAAGTATTGGCAATACTCTGCTGGGGTTCGTCCTAATTTGGAAGTTCTAACCTTGTACGTTTTCAATCCGGATCGTTTCGCTTTCTGGACGAAACATCAATTTTTTTGCGAAACATCAAATTTTTTGGCCAAGTCCCGCGTCTCTTCCGTTTTTTTGCACGTTAATAGTTTTCGGTTTTCGTTCAGTCCCCGTGAAGAAAGTGAAGTTTGTGGTCCACTGTCATCCGTTCCTGGAACCTTTGAAGGACCCTTGAGACGTTCGAATGATGTATATTCATCTGTTTACACAATGCGCTATGCGACAAGTCAGAATTTTGGCATGTGAGTGCACAACATTTTTTCACGAAAGGTTTGCTGATTTTTGTCCTTCTTGACCTAAGTCTCGCTGACAACTACACTATTAAGCGGATGTATACGGTACACTCTAAAGAAAAACAGCGCAAAATTGGTTACTTTCGGTCAAGTAACAAATTACGCATGTTTAAAAGTGTCGTAATTATTACGAGATAAAGTTGGCATTTCCAAACAACGCTGCTGAATGAAATGTTATAATGTGTCAGTTAATCCTATCTTAGGAAAAAAAGAGTTTGGATACTTTACATTTAGCAAAGGTAAAATGGAGTCAAACGGGTACTTTCATGCGTTTTCGATACATGAAACCGACACCAATCCGATCTCCACCAAATATTTCTGTAAGTTTAAATGAACCACATTCAGCCGTATGAGTTAGACGCCGTTTGAGGTCAATTTTCCCCCACAAAAACAAATTCAAGTAACTATTTTATCATTTTTCTTTTCTTTTCAGATTACGATTCAAAACAAGCTTTTTATTCACTGTGAGTATTACTCGTAAACCTTTTTGTTACGTAAAACTTCAACGAACTGATTGTTATTCAACACGTTACCTTTCTCTACCATCCTTCCTTTCATATCATCTGATCTTCAGTAAGTTTCGAATACATACTTTCTATACAGTATCCCATAACAACAAAGCAAATACTGACGGCTAGTCGATACTACTTTGACATAATCTGTATGCACAGGGTGTCACCTTGGTAGATACTCTGTCAATCTCAGCTGGAATTCACTTAGCTACGATTATCTTCCCGTATCACCAATCGGCATCTCTCGTTTACACGTGTCTTACGAAATAATCCAATCTATGAGTACATCACATTTAGTGCACTGCGCAAGGGCCAGTCGAAAAGGGTCCCCGTGAAGAAAGTTAACTCCTGACTTCGTTTACCTTCGTCGTTCCACTTGAAACTGCCAACCCTGCCTGGCTGCGGAACCTATTGATTTGAGCAATTAGCATATGTGAGCGCACTTTACGACTTTCACGTTCACGACTGCCCCATTCAGAGACGTGCCCAACGGGGACAAGTGCCCAGACCGCTAGCTAGGAAGATGCCATGTAGATACTACCGGGGTTTGGGTTTTAAATTACTGCTCACGTTACAATTACATACACTCTACTGCCATGGCCACCCCTTCTCACAGCTCCGGCCGGCTATGAAGCGAGACTTTCTAAAATCGAACCGTCGTCGTAGTTGCTGGCGACGACAAAGCCGCTCGTTGATAGGAACGACCACCGAGGGGCCGTAAAGTCCTCACTCAGTCACAGATGGATCATATGCAGATCTGATGCAAGTCCGTAGTTATCAATATGTGAAAGGGCTTCATCCTTCTGTCACACGTTGTGGCTGTTGCTGCTGCATGTAGCTCAGATTGAAAATATTTGATGAAGTTGTAGATGAAAGCAGTTATCTGTTTGAATTTGACGGCTGGTGGTGCTGATAATCAATCACTGTCTTTTTTTTTAAAAGAAAACGAAACTAATCGTTGGTGGAGTGGAACAAATTAAGATTTTGTTAAACCTTTTCTTTTTTCAGCTGATAATTTGAGAGCAGCCTTTCAACTTTTCATAAAGACTGCTCTCATGTCATCGTTAATCGTCAATGAAGCGCTTGAACAATCAATGTTTTCACCCTCATTAAACACCATTCCGTTGGATACAAAAATGGCAACTATTCTGAATGTTCCGAGAAAAACAACGTTAATTGCTCTAATTGCACGATCTGTCTCCCAAGAACTGTTTGGAAATGTCGGTACATTGTGCGTCAATTATGTTAAGTGAATATGAAAAGCTCTTTCTATTTCCATCTTAATTTCTCTATTTTCTCACCGAACCACAATACATCGTTAGCCGTCTCTTGGATCTAACAAATAATTTGATTGACTTCACACCAAATGGACGTACTTCGAAAATCCAGGAAGCAGTATGATTCATTCGTAGAAATAAATCAATTTTACTTGCGTTGTAACATTCAATTAAACTGACCGATGCGTTTTATCAAATCATCATAGAGACTATAGACGAATTCATCTTCCCGGGCGACGGAGCGGGGGTTGTCTGAGAACATGGCAATTGACAAATGAATGATTTGAATATCCAAGAGGTCGAAGAAAATTATGCATGAAATTGATATCCAAGTGCCCGTGTTGTTCTCTTCGAATTTTGTCTTAAGGGCACTCGTTCCTTCATTCGTCGTGTTCGAGAAGTGATCGGTATCCATGGTGTCATTGAATGATCGTTGTTTAGGGCTGTAAAGTGAGCCATTCCTCTCTAAGTTATTTCAATCTGATGGCAATAAATAATTAGTAAAGGAAGATTAGATATGAACGACTAGATCCGCCAAGACAATAGAACATTACACACTTTTCATCACAGAAAAGTAGTTAAGTAGGACTCCTTATCGCTTTATTTATGCATGGGGGCCATTTCAAATTTTCAAAATAAAACGAAACGGGAATGTTTCGTTTGCATGACAAGTATGAGGCTTTGTAACTATGTTGACTATGTAGCTATGCTCTTTGTTCAAAGAATGACTGTTAAACGCGTCGTTTGTTATTCTAGAATTAAAAAACTTGTTGATAATTTAAGGCAACGTAAGACGACAACAAATAATAATTATTAAAAAAGAAGTAAGTAGAAAGACCAGACCAAATCAAGGAGAAAACGCAAAATAATCCACCAATAATGTTACTTGACCATTCTTACCCTATTCAATTTTCAGTCACTTCCTAGAATTATATCACTGGCCACTTCTCCGTGTGATCCGGAAACTTGACCAGAATATAACTAATGTTCATTGCTTAGTTTAGAAATAGGACTAATGGTTGAATCATCATTTGATTTAAGATGACAAATGATGGGTTTTGAATCAAGTCTAAAACTGGCCACGTTCCCTGGACTACCCAAATCAAGTCCGGATGTGTACAATGTGGTATTTGACACACTTCAATAGAATCACCATTGTCCCAGTAAATATGGACGCTGCCAGTTTTCAGTCGAAATACTTCACAAGTGTTGGAAATTCTATTTTTACTAGATATACTGCTAACATTAACGGATGGCAACTAACATTTTGGAATTTGTGTCTCAAGCTGTCAAAAAAAGATAAACATACTTTAAGAAGATCTGATTTATTGAAATTAAAGATAAATTGTCCATTGTTGAAAAAAAATAGTGGACATTTGAAAACGGTCCATTATCGGCTGTTCGGTGAAGCTTCCGTTCAATGTCGGAACAGGAGCGTTTTACGGCAATTCATGGCTCTCCAGTTAATTTTGTACACCAATCAGCTCAAATTCCCAAAGAAATCTTCGATTGGGTGACACTGAGGCATATTTATCGGGTTGTAGTTCTTGGGTACAAATGGGATCGAATGGGAATTCAGGAATGATTGTGTTTTTGTTTTGGCGTAATGCGATGACGCTTTATCCGGCCAAAATACGTATTTTCCATCTGCATGATGTTTTTGTAGAAACGGGATCAAAATTTTCATCAAAAAATCGTTCTGGTACAAAGCTTGATAGTCAAACCAGACGGCTTGAACCATGGCTTAGAAATATCTCTCTCGGGAATGGCCATGTACAGCTTCACTTTCTGTTCAAACTTATGTTTAAACTTATATTGTATGTTCGGAGTTGCAGTAGAACTATCCATGAAATAGTATCGATCGTTTCCGGAAATACACATCATCCAAAGAGGTAAGTAACTTTTGTCGTCCAAAACAATGCATTTTCCAGAATAACTTTTAATTAACCAGCGGCATTGTGATGTCAGCGTAGAAATCTGTTTCTCAGATTGTTTTCCGACTCTTTGTTTTGCAGATGTACTGGTGAGAACAGTTGAACTTTTTTGCGGCATTTAGTTGGCTCAGTTAATCCTTGTTGTTGAAGGCACGAGAAAGAAAACGAAGCCTTTTTACGTCCAAAATTTTGGCTGGTCTTCAACTACCTTGCTTGCGAGTAGTCGTTGGGGATCTAAGGATATGCGGATATAAAAATTTTCGCTTTTTAAAAGTTGTACCGTTTACTTTTTGCCGAGGTTTTAGTGCAGTTCATAGAACTGTACAACGCGCTCGCGAAATGCGTCTTGTTTCGACGGCATTTTGAGCAAAACTTAGCGAGCATAAATAAAACAAAAAATACTTGCAAAAAAAAAAAAGAAAAAGAGAGCTAACACTCACATACTCTCATCTTTCTCTCAGCTCGTTTGTGGTTGAGCATAGGGGCCTCAAAAAAAAATTCCAAAATTTTAGTTAGAGTTGCACATCAGGTTCTCAATACAGGCATACCTCGTAATAAATCACGAACTATACCTTATTTAAGAAAAGTAGTAAGACCATTGGATAGATAAGACAATTTCCAATCTACTGGTTGCAATGATTTGTATAGATGAATTCTCATTCAAGAGAAATGTCCGATAGAAGTTGAAAAATAAAGAAGCTTTATATCGAGGTATGCCTGTATTTGCCATCTAGCGATTGTATGCTAGCTGACGCACCTTCTTTAGACCGTTCTTCATTAGATTCAGCACACACTTCTTAGCGACAAGTTTTGACAATTTTGTGCAGCCTTTTTCAAACTGTTGAATGGCATCTGCTTCCAAGAAATTTTTCCTAAGATATGCCTTCACCAATGCCCCAAATTTTTCAATTAGTCGAATTTGCGGGCAATTAGGAGTGTTTATGTTCTTGGACCGAATGAAACATTCCTGATGGTATACCTTTCTACGGTTGATTTCACGTGATTGTAAGCTGCAAGATCTGGCCAGAAGACAACAGGATCCTTGTGGCTTAGAATCATGTGTAGCAGTCGTTTTTGTAGGCACTCTTTGATGTATATTTCACTTTTCATCGAAGCAGCTGTGATGAAGGGTTGCGAAATCTTACCACAGCTACAAATAGCTTGCCAGACCATAGCTTTCTTACCAAACTTTTCGACTTGAATGGATGTCTCAGACTAGTTCAATAGAGCCGCTTCACGTACCGAATAATATTGTGGCCCCGACAAGGATTTATAGTCCAATCTCATGTAGCTTTCGTCATCAATGATTATACAGTTCGAATTCCCAGCAAGCATCGTATAGTACAACTTTCACACTCTATGCCTGATCGATGCTTTTTATCTGGACTCCGTTTTGGCTGCTTCTGCTTCTTATATGTTCAAAGATTCAAACGTTCTTTGGCACGATGAACATTCGACTTCAAAGTGCCAACTTTTTTTGCCACATTGCGCTCTGAAACCCTCCTTCTTGGGCTCTAATACCTTCATTATACGTTTATTCAAACGAGAGTTAGCAGGATCTTTTTTCGACCGGGTTTCGGTTTATCCTCAAACGTGTTATCCTTACTGAACTATCTGATTGCTTTTTGCACGGCTCTCTCACTTACTCTTTCAATTTTTTTTTCCAATTTCTTCAGTGACATTCCGGGTTCTGTACACCATTTGTGCACAATATGCCGACGTAGTTCTAATAAATCCATGCATTTTAAAACACACCGTTGGAAAGAATAAACCGCTATGCAAGTGATGAAAGATAAAGGTAATCAACAGGATGCAGCCATAAAAAGAACTAGCTATCAATTATTGCGAAATGGCAGCGGTCCATACATTCTGGAGCAGTCTTTATCGTTGAATTCCATGTGATTTGAGGTTTCGCATGATGGATTCTGGTCCAATCAATTTTACCACCAATGAACTCGTTGTGGTATTCTTATGTGATTTAAGATGTCGCATGATACGTTACGATCCAAGTGTGATACTAGTAATTTCCCCTGGGGTACCTGGACTGTGTTCATAGACACTCGATATGCCCACTATTCAACTTGTTTTTGATTTCGCATGTAATTTGAGGAGTTAAATGATGAGTTTGGTATAAGATAAGATTCAGCCGTTCGAGCTTCAAAGAAAGTTGAATTTTCAAGTGATCTATAACCCTTCTTATAGTGTAAAAAGAATGAAAAGATGTATGATTAACGGCAATAAGAAGTCCAGGATCAACTTCTCGAATGTGTTCCTGATTTAGTATTATTTAGTGATTTTTTTGAGTATCACTGTGCATCACTGAAACGTTTATTTAACCTTGAGCCTATGGTCCAAATTTGAGCGAAATCAGTCGGTATTTGCCCTTCTACAAAGAGCCTTATTTACGACAATCCACGTACTCTTCTGTCGGTAAATATCTTCGACTAGATTATCCATCCTTAGAACGAGAATCTCCGTATTCAAAATACCGAACCTTAGACATGCGAGAGCCACATGCTCCAGCGTCGCTTCCACATTTGCACATTTCTGAAAGGCTTTTGGAAGTGCTTCGTTTCTGATGAAAGCATATTTAGTCAGTAACTGAGACAGGTAAAAGTTGACTGACGACTCGTATTGCTATTTTCCGGAACTTTCTGTTTAGCTCCGCTTGGTTTCGCTTTGTTTCCAGATCCGCAAACCAGACCACACCACTTCAACACTAACCCACGTACTCTTGCTTGACCCAGTGGTATTCTGCACGATTCTAGCTTGATGGCCTTCGCCGCCTTTTCACAAGTATAATCGACATGACTGTTGCAGTTCAGCCGGTCGTCGATCATCACTCCCTGGTATTTCAACACACGCTTCGAGGCTAAAGCTGACGGTGATTTATGCTTGCGGCACTGCTTTACAGCTATTGAACAACAACACTTCAGCTGTGTGGTGGCCTTTCTGCAATTTCGCTTCTTAAATCCAGTTGCCAACCAAGCCGATAGTCTCTGTCGCCAACATTTCCACCTCTTCTAGCGTCTCTTCTGTTACGGATAAAACGACGTCAGCAGCAAAGCAAACAATCTCAGGTCCTCAATTCGGGTAATTTTGAATATCAGCACAGCAACTCAGTCAACTCTGAATATCTATGATTTGCTTCCCGTTGGCAATGACAAATACATCGCTATGAAAAAAAACACGTTTTGTAAGACATGGTTGGTGTAATGTAATTTCAACAGTATATTGAACTGCCCTTGAAATCTTGTACTGTTTATGGTTTATAAATGTATGGAACCATGATATTAGGAACAACAATAAAATATTAATTACTTGCAGTAGTGAAAAAAATATTTTTAGTTCAACCGTTAGTCAGAGTGCTATATAGAATACGAGAGATACAAACCGCTCCGAACTTGACATGTTTTGCAATGCGTTTATAAAACAGACAATTATAAATCATTCTAAAAAGATGTTTTGTGTGTTATTTGGGCAGTGGCTCTTATTGTGTATAGCACTTCGACACTAGATGTCCAACTTGCACTATTGTATTGATCACTGTTCGAATTGCATCTACCGTAGACGTCACCTTACAATCATTCGCGCTCTCCGTATATTTTTTCTGCCTTTACGATGCTGGATTCCTCGGTGGTTTTGCTGGTTTTGGAAAAACTAGCTTCTATATCTTCCATTATTAATACATATCTAATTTTTATTTATTTTTCAGTAACAATTCATTGGATGTCAGATATATTTTATACATACGCATATTATGTTATCGTATTGACTTACTCAATGCTATCTAAATATATTGTTTACAAAATGTACTAAATATTAAATAACATATAACGGAGAAACGGAGGGACCATCAGGGCACCCAAGTGAAACGATTTCGATAGGGAGCATGGAACTGTCTCCTCCCTATTGTTAACATTTCGTGGAACAAGGGCGGCCCTGATAAAAAAAGTTACCTTAAACGAACGATATCACAAATTCTCCAACCATTTCTTTAATGATTTGGATGATACCCCCAATAGGTCGTTAAGAAAAATAACCATACGAAATTTATTAGGGGGGCTCTTCGACTTCGGGTTTATTCTGTCAATCGAGGGCTCGATTCTAGTGCTGTGAGTGTGAACTTGCTTTTGGAAGGAGATTCTTTTCACAATATTCGCGGGTTTCGCGTAAGTGTCTCTGCTTACGGGCCCGTTCAAACGTTTTTGGCCCTTCATACAGGAGCTTGATGATCGCAAACAACAATAGAATCCTGATCAAATCGTTTTTCAGATTATTCCACTGCTATGGAAAGTTACCTTGCTACAATAGAAGCATTACATAATCATCATCACTAGCTTCTATATCTTCCTTCTGTCTGAAAAGTGACCATCAACCAGACATCTCTGTAAAACATTCATAAACATACTCTAAAATGCTTAGCCCTTTAGTATATCCCTGCGAGCTAATTACTGGAAACTTGAACCTCTTCAGCATTAATTTTCTCTACCTCGCCATATAGGATAGGTGGTCACTGCCCTTAAATATTGTACTGTTTATGGTTTATAAATGTATGGAACCATGTTTTTAAGAACAATGAATGCATCTCGGTTGTTTCCTGCAGTTCCTTGCAATTTAATTATAATTATCAGAGACTTAGCAGTTCGTTGCTAAATGTCCGAAATCCATTCACTTCAAGTATCTTTCCATCAGTAACAACTTTTAGCTAAGCCAAAAGGTCCATTATGACCAATGATTTCAAAGTAAAATGTTCATGCATTGCACCTTTGAGTAAATTCGGTTACTGAATTACGCTCTGTTTGGTATGTATGGGGCAACACGGGTCCCTCGTGGGTCGTTTACAATTAAGCAACTAAGACACGAGAAAGAGCTTAGTGTATGATTTCTCTTGTGTTGGCGGATTGCAGAGCAACACATTAAAATACAGTGAATAATTTATATAAGTTTCATAACATTTTCATTGAAGGACAAACGTTAAGTCTTACCAAAACCGTATCAGTTAATAGCGCTTCTTTAAAAAAAAACAACGTCACCATTAAACTGCCCCTTCCGCATTTGATTCCAAAATCTAAACCGTCTTTTACATCAATCGCAACAGCAGAAGTCAAGCTGTTTCTTTTATTGTATTCTCTTTGTTTCAATTTCCATCATTGCAAGCAATATAAACCATGGAGAACAAAGGTGCTGCACCGTGTAATGGAAAGAGTGTCCGCCCCGCATCACAATCTTAGAGGGATGATAATATTGTAGCTACAATCAAAATTTTCTAGAATAAAAAAAGGTCCAGATAATCAAATTAGCCTGGACAGTTTTGTTCTTCTTACATAGGCCAGTTTACAGTAGACTGATGCAGTTTAGGAAATTTTCACTCCACATTATTGCAACTACTGTAATTTTCGAAATACTTTAAGATCACGTTAATTGCTAGCTGCTATCCAACAGCTGATTTTTATCCCAAATTGTGTGTCACCTTCGGTACAATTTGTTCTGCATGAATTGGATTTGTATTCGTCCTGCTCAAACTTTTTAAGGTTTTTGTATTTTTTTCAGCAAAAATGAACTTTAACGAAATGCAAACATGAACTTTAAATGAATATAACGAATTTTTTACAAAATGTAGTGCAGCCTACAAGTACACTAATAGATCTATAAAAAACAGCCAAATTTGTCTTATTTTTACGATGTTTTTTATTGAAAAAAATTAAAATGTTAGGAAACTCCATTCTAAAAAATAAACACTAAAATATTGTGTATCTTACAAAATATTTGGTGTTTATTTTATACTGTTAATTGTATTAAAGCTCGAAATAAACTGCATGCTTTAGCCAACTCCAAGCATCTCCAAGCTACTTCGAGTGAGCGCAAAACATATTGCATCACTAAATACATATCTCATGTTGATTGCATCAACAGTGAAAATGTTCTGATTGATATAGAGCGATACTAACCTCTCCCACCCCATGATACGCCACTGATGCCAAATGCTCCACGGGTCTCTCACCTTCGATGCTGGAGGGAAACAAATAATGTATCTCCGCCTTTGGCCGCTACTTAGCGAAAGGGTTTGCGCTTTCCCACTTTGGCGGTCATTATCATTGGCCGCAGACAGGTGAGTGTAAAAAGAAAAAAAAACCGAAAATCGACCGTCTCATCAAGTGAAGCCAAGCCGAACCGCGAAAAACATAGTGAAAGATAAATGTGAAATGTCGTAGGACCTAACGGATAGTTTTTTACTCCCTATACATTTTACTCAAGATACGCTAGGTTGGTAAACACAACTACTTGTAGTCGACGAGCCCATTTTGACCATCATTGTTGTTACTTGGTAGTTGTTCTCACATTAGGCTATACTGCTCACATTCCGGACGGTTTTATTTTATGTGGACAAAAACGATGCTGATGATCGCTAAAGAAATAATAATTCAACACACCGTTCACGAGGCAGCAGCGATAGCGATGACCTGAGATGGAGCAGTGTCAACGTTCTGATGTAGCGCGGTAAAGTGGTGGATCAAATGAGAAGCTTTTTGCAATTACAATTAATCTCAATTGTCAATTCGTCATCCATTGCGCACTATTCTTCCATGTCAGTAAGTTGTTGTTTTGATTTCCAGTTTAGTCTTTTCTTCGACCAGATCTGGGTGTGACTTGAAAATATTCTTCATTACTTTTGCACATAATTATAATTTCTATTGAACGATGCAATTGTCTCAGTATGCTAGGTACCAATGGAAGCATTTATCCTGGGGTTGAGCCAAGCCTGCTTATTGTCATCCATTCTTAAAAGAGTAAACATAGATGAAGAGAGTTAAGTAACGCAGCGAATACAGTTATTCCAGCTGCATCAAAAATATGCTGCATAATTCTAAACTCCAGAAAAACAATCAGATGAAATCACCTTTCTACAGTATTTCTCAGCATTGGCAGACAGAAAGATTAATAATGGGAGTAGAGCACCGTTTGGCATAGTGCCATTTCCTTGCCACATTTGAAGGGGCATATGTTTGTTTGACCCCTTTCATCAAATTTTGGGCAATGATAGGACCGACTTGCTTACTTACTTTTAACCACACTTTCTTTAGTTCAAGTTCATTTCTATCAGTTTCGGAGTTATAACGAGCTTTGCCTTCATGATTGCCCAAAATTTTTCAATTGGGCGAAGTTCCTGAGTGTTTGGAGGGTTGACGTCTTTTGGTACAAACACTACATTATTATCTTTGTACCAGTCTAAGACGGGCCGGGCATAGTGGCAAGATGCCAAATCCGGCCAAAACAGTGTCGGGCCATCGTGAGATCTCAAGAAGGGCAGAAGTCGTTTTTGGAGGCATTCGTCCTTGTAGATTTGTCCATTGACGGTCCCAGAGATGATGAAGGGCTGATTCATTTTGCCACATCCGCAGATCGCTTGCCAGACAAGGAATTTTTTGGCGAATTTCGACAGTTTCTTCTTCCGTACACTCTCCGGAACGGCCAACTTAGAGGTGGCGACGTAGTGTTCCTGTCCTGGCATTTGTTTGGTGTCGGCTTTAATGTAGGTCTCATCGACCATCACAATGCACAATGGTTTTGTGAGCCACTCCCTGTACAGTTTTCTTGCACGAGTTTTGGCCACCGAGTTCTGTTTATCGCTCCGGTTCGGTGCCTTCTGGACCTTGTACACATGTAATCCAGAACGTTTCATTGTTTTCTGCACAAAACCAACTGAAACTTTCGCCTTTTTCGCAACATCCCTGATCGAAATGTTGGGATAACACTTAAATTGGTTCAATACCATCCTGGCCTTCTCCGGATTTGATGTGCCACGTTATTTGCCACTACCATTTTTCCGCTTGGTTGTCTTACGGTCCTTGAACGTTTTGATCACATGAGATACGGTTGAATGTGCGATTCCGAGCTGTTTTCCGATCCATCGATGAGAAGCGTTTGGGTTTTCGAAGTGAGTGCCCAAAATTTGTTGGCGCACTATTTCTTCATTCGAAGCCATCACTGAAATCACTCGGCCGATTTTCACAAAACTCATTGCACAATTGACACAACACAATGAAATACATTCAGTTAAAATTTCAATAATTTTTACCCACACGCTAAAAACTTACGAACAATTGCGTGTGTCCAAATTTCAGCGAATACAGTCTTTAAAATATCTCAACTGGTTGTGACATATTAATAAATCTTCATCAATGCTGGACTTTCGATGAAGAACGTTTTCTTCTACTCATGATGAGATCAACTAATGCAACCATGCAATCGTCACTATTTGAATGTAAGAAGGCCTATAAATAACAAAAGAAGTTCACAAAACAACCACGCCAGGGGAACGAGAAGAACTTTGTTATAACAGAATGCTCCACTATATTTCGAATGCCCCCAATATTAGGAAAACAATTAAACTCCTAGTATCGGCCCTCAAAAGTAAGTGCGATAAAGCTTAATAATCGTTCCATATTACTGAAAAGGGCAATCCACTGAAATCAGACTTATAAAAGATCCAGAGAAAGGTTCATAATTGGCAATCATTACACAATCAGAGACTATATCACAAACTATACTCTCTCCATTGAAAAAGACATGAAAACATAAACGACTTATTACTGAAAATATTTTTTTTAGTGAGCGTACTTAAGCGATTATAAATATTTAAATATAAATCAAGAGTAAAGTATTTCTCATTGAAAATTTGGCCGCACAAAATGGGACATGTCTTCAAGAGGAAATAACGTAAAAGAAACTAGTTTTAAAAGTTTTTTATTCAGCTTTATGGAAAGAAAACCTAAATTTTTCGGATGAAGTTTCCAACTTTTCGCTAAACACCTCCCATGATTTCTTACACAGTAGTACTATCAATGTGGTCGGCCATCCTTTTCCATCACTGAGATCTGTTGAAAATTTTGATTATTTAACGACATTTTTTTTATCTTCGGTGGATGATTGCCCACAAATTTTCGATTGGAAGAAAATTTTGACAACTTGGTAGATTGATACTTCTTCCATGGAAATCGACATTATTCTGCTTATCATTCTTAGGCATCTTGTCTGTAATATCAACTGGTTAGATAGGGTCAGAACTTCACGAAACTGTCATGTGATCGCATGAATTGCCAAATTCTCTTCTGGAGACACTACTGCTTATATTTTTTTTTGTTTCCTTTATTACCGAGATTTTCAGCCCTGGGCTGGTTCATCTCCCGTCGTAGTCACTCAGTGGGTATTTTCGTAACTTGTCCGGGGGTGAGATTCGAGCTCGTGACTTTGGCGTGAGAGGTATTGATGTTAACCACTACGCCGGGGTCGCCCCGCTTATAAATTTGTTCATTCATAGTAACAACAGTAATAAAAACCGTGGTGCTACATCGACAACTGCAGATACTTTGTGAAATCATTAACTTACGTGCGAATTTTTTTTTTTATATAAATCATTTATTTGTACAGGCTCAATCGAATGAACTTTACAGAGCCAAGTTTTCATATTGTTACTAGGGGGTCAGACGGACCCTCCTTCAATGCCCTCGATCCCTGGTCTAAGCCACGGGGACCATTGAGGGTGGGCTCTCAAGGCCTCTTTTGTTTCGACCGGTTAGCTCGAGCTTGAGGCCTTCTTACTCTCAGGGTCGGCTTTATTCAAAGGTTGAGGCTAATCAAGGGAACAAATAACTACACACTGTCACTTTTCTTTATATATATATTTTCTTTTTATTACCTTTTTTTGTTGTGTTTGTGTGTGTAGGGTGTGTGAGGGCCGGCCGGCTGCTGCTGGATCTGGGCGCGTGGTCTACTTCCGCACTTTCGTCGGGAATTGGCTTCGTCCGACTCTGGAGTAGTTCGTGGTTTGGTTCTCGTGACTCGTGGTGGACTTTCTGGTGGTGGGTTTGGGCGTTTCGCTTACGTGGCGGGAATCTGTCGGCCTACGTCGGAACACGTGGGCCAACACGTGGGCCGATATACTCTAAACTAGAGTTATTGGGTCCTAGTCATACAACAGTATAACGGTTATTTTGCGTTAATTAACTAAAGGAGCTACTGGGTCGGTTAATAACAATCGCAGGCACAAATGCCTAAAAGTATACCTGATTCTTGGTTATCACGATGTACACTGGTTACTTTTCACTAGATTAGTATACCTTGGAAGCTTTAGCTCTTATTGTACTTTGGCTAAACTGGTCTGCTCGCTTTGGTGGTCAAGGTATTAAAGAGACCAAGCCTTGTGACCGATGTACCCAGTAGCTTACCCTTTCCTACATTTTCTCCTTTACTCTTTGTTGTACAGTAACTTGCGACAACACTGTTTTTTCTTTCCCATGCAGCAGATTTCAATGTGTGTTGTGTTGTTGTGTGTGTACTAAAATTACGATTTTACAAATTTTGTTCTTGTTAAGTCATTCTAGGCTTTATTTAAGTGTGCATGCTATTTTTCTCCTAACAGATAAATTATAGTTCTAACAAATATTAACAAATAACAATAACTGAACATCAAATACATATATATTTCATTATTTACTAAGTAATCAAATTATAAACTATTTTTATTGGGCAAACTACAAAAGATTTTCCATCCCAACGGTAACACTACCTTACCACCCCCCTCAAAATTAATCAAAAAAAATTTTTTTTTTTTTTTTATAAATTTTTTTTTTTTTTTTTTTGTCCGGGGGGTGGGTCCCTTTTTGGTCTCTTTTGTTTTTTAAAAAAAAAAAATATTTTTTTGCTTTAAAAAAAAAAGGCGGGCCCCTGTGCTGGGGGTTTTTTTTTTTTGGTGAACAAGGTGGGGGGGGCTATTTTCTTTTTTTCTTTTCCCCAAAAAAAAAAAAAAAAATGGTGTGGGGAAAAAAAAAAAATTCTCTTAAAAAAAAAAAAAAAAAATACGTCAATTTATTTTTTATGCTGATCTTGCCGAACAAATTGAGATGGTATGGAAAAACTTTACAAAAACTTGTTGAGAAATACTGGTTCAGTTATGGCTTTTTCAAACAAAATCAAAAAATGTAGGGCAGAAAGCTGGATCCATAGCTGCTGCACATAACGATCTAAAAATTAGACATTTGTTGTTTTATTTGCCCTCAATCGGTTGAATTTTTGTCGTGGCTACATGAACTGAAATTGAATTGATGCCTTTATGAAAAAACAGGACAACTATATACGCTAAACAATCAAAAACGGCTAGACATTCACTATTCATCGGATTCGTTATCTCACTCTATCAAAATTTGCTGTACAAATCACAAAAGACGATGATCATCATATTCACAAAGGACGCCGAAACAGTATGGTTCAATCATACGGACAAAATTGAAAGTATTTCTATGTAAAAGAAAACGAACGAATAAGTTGTGTGCTCCTAATGGTCATCAGGGACCCCTGGCTTCAGGTCAGCAGACGAAAATACTCCAAGGTTTTTACCTTGTTCGTCTACAAGCTCGTAGGAACTGGTACCTCTCCGGGAAAGAATGGAACATGGAGTGTATGCTGGACCTAATTTGGCGTTATATGAATCTCCTGCAGAAGATTGGACAAAATTTCGCTTATAAACCTTCTGTCCCACCTGGTACACCGGCGCAGGTTTCCGGAACCTAAGATTATAGGCTTTGGCGCTCTTATCATGAGCTTTTTCTAAGTGTTTCATAACAATGTCTTTCAGTGTGCGATCAACTTTTAATTTTCGTTCAACTCTTTCAGGTTCTGAAACATCCGATGTATCCACATCACGGCGATGTTCTTCCCCGCAGGCAACAATCTCGTGGCCAAAAAGGATCATGTATGGTGTTAGACCCGTAGACGAATGTATAGTGTTATTCAGTGTGTGTTCTACTTCAGAGATCCTCGTATCCCATAAACGCTGGTCAGTTTTGACGTATGTTCGGATACAAGCATTAATGCTTCGGTTTAAGCGTTCGACCGGATTAGCTTGACTATGATGTCGAGAATTGGCCCAGTGTTTAACCTCATATTGGTCCAAGAATTTTTTAAAATCTTTGCTGAGAAAAATCGTAGCATTATCGCTAATCAGTATCTCAGGAACAGAGAAGCGACGAAACCACTGTTCCTTCAGAATCTTGATAACAATATCCGTTGAAATCTTTTTAACTGGCACTAAAATGTTCCATTTTGAATAGACATCTAAGATTACCAAAAGGTGTGCATGACCAGATTTTGATCGAGGCAACGATTGAATGAAATCGATCGCTAAAAGCTGAAAGGGCTTTGTGGCTATTCGAGGGTTACCCATTGTAGGGTGCTGTGAAATATTAGATGGTTTACATTCTTTACAGGTTCGACATCGTTCCACATATTTTCTTATTGAGGCAGCCATCTTCGGCCAAAAGTACCTCATTCTGATCTTATCCAACAATTTTTCGTATCCAATGTGGAAGGCTTCATCGTGTTCTTTTCGGAGAACCTCATTTCGAGACTTTTCCGGAACACAAACTTTCCATTCAAACCTAAAATCAAGAACTTCGGATTTACTCGGCACGAATTTAAACAATTTACCTCCTTCCACTTTGAAGTCCACCCAATCGTCGGGTGCCGATAAGACTTTGTTGTATTGAGTGGAGTACCATACGTCTCCCTCATCTATTACTGCTGTCTCCATCGAACGGGATAAGGCGTCCGGGATGATATTATCCCTACCTCTTCGGTGCCGAACCTCGAAGTCATAGCCCTGCAATTCTATACTCCATCGACTGAGTCTAGATGATGTTCGCCACTTTCCTTTCATTATATGAGTAAGAGAAGAGGCATCTGTTATGACTATGAACCGAGTGCCTTCTATATACGGACGGAATTTATCTATAGCTGTCAGCACGGCTAAACCCTCTTTTTCGGATGCTGCGTAAGTTTGCTGGGCTGGAGAGAGTTTTTTTGAGAAATATGCCACAACTTTCTCATCGTTCTCATGCTGCTGTGTGAGAATGGCAGCTATGGCACTATCGCTTGCATCGGTTTGAATTTGAAATGGTAGTTGAAAATTTGGATTTGAGAGAACTGGAGCGGAAATCAACCTCTCCTTCATTTCAACAAACGCTCTCTCAGCTGCGGGATTCCAAACTAATGTTTTTGGCTTCTTCTTCAAGAGATCTGTTAAAGGCACAGAAATCTCGCTAAAGCGAGGAATAAAACGTCGATAATAATTCGACATCCCCAAAAACCGACGTAAAGATCTTATTGACGATGGGCGCTCGTAGTTTATTATTGCTGCAACTCGGTCCGGATTCGGTCGTAGACCATCAGATGAGATGATGTACCCGAGGTACGGTAACTCACTCACACAAAATTTTGATTTCTCTAGATTAATTGAGAGATTTGCGGATCTTAGTCGATGAGCAACCTCTCTTAAAGCTTGGAGATGGGCTTCAAATGTGTTGCTTACCACAACGATATCATCGAGATAGACAAACACATTTGGTTCCAATTCACCGTAGCCCAAGACTTTGTCCATAAGTCGAGCCAGAGTGGCGGGACTGTTAACTAGTCCAAATGGTAGTCGGGTGAACTGGAACAATCCTCTACCCAAAACCGAGAACGCCGTATATTTTCGAGAGCTAGGGTCTAGGGGGATTTGTAAAAAAGCTTTTGTCAAATCTATGGTTGTAAGGAACCGACTAGGCCCCAGCCTGCTTAGTATACGATCTTGGTGTGGGAGAGGATAAGCGTCCCTTCTAGTACGATCGTTTAATCGTCTAGCATCTAAGCATAAACGAACTTCACCTGTAGGCTTAATGACTGGCACTGTACTAAGAGCCCAATCACTCCTACTGGGTTCTATGACTTGTTGACTAATCATTTTGTCCAACTCACGGTTAATGCGTTTTTGCATTTCGGGGGATGTTGGATAAGGATTGATCCGAACAGGTTGTGAATTTGAAAACTCATCTTTGAGCTCTATTTTGTGAGAAAGGAGAGGAGTGACATCTAGGACGTCTCCCTCAATTGCAATTTTAAATAGATTTTTCACCTCTTCAAGCTTTTCTTCCTGTTCTCCTGTAAGCAGCTTCCTTTTATCATCTCCCTCTCTTTCTCGAAATTCCTCTTCCCCTGTCCCTTTGTTTCCTATCTCGTCAACCGATTCGCAGTGCAATGTCGGTTGAATTTTAAATGTCCTCCAGAAATCATATCCTAGAATAAGTCTTCTTTTTAGGTTTGGAGCTACCAGAGCTGTAATGAGCTTATTTTCATCATTGAAAGATACCGGTAAGTGTACGTAACCTTCAACTTCCACAGGTGTGCCTGAAGCTGTTTTCAGAGAAACATCTGTCGGGAATATTTTTAATTGCAATGCCCTCAGCATCGCTTTGCATCCAATACCCAGTACCGTTCTCTGAGCTCCACTATCCAATAAACCAATCATTTCTCTCCCCATTATTGAAATTTTTACAAACGGTCGATTATCTCCATCAACCTTCACAAAAAGCTCATCAATTTCCGTATCGGAGATGTAATCATCGTCCGAAAATGGTCTGAAACCGTTCGTCAAGAGGTCGATTTTCAAACGATTATCTGTGAGAGGGTTTTCTAATGATGATTCAGTTTGCCTCTTCAAGCTGAATTCTGCTCGTTTTTTTGACAAACTGGGCACTCAGGAGTTATTACATCTGAAAAGCCACAAAGTCTACAGAATTTTCGCCTCTTTTCCATACAATCAGTGTAATGGTGCCCAGTTTTCCTGCAGTTATAGCAAGTTCCAATGGGTGGGCGCTTATATTGCTGAGCTAAAGTTTTTAAAGTTCCCTTCGTTGATCCTTCCATAGGTCTCTCTCCCCTATTCCCTTCCTTTTCTTCCTTTTGTTCTTCATGCCGTTTACTAGGCTCCTTCCCATCTTTACTCTTAGGTTTACTTTTGTAAAAAGTTCTTGTATCCTCGTTATTTGTACTTGACCTATATTTTGTATTGTTTGCTGCTGAAAGTTCATTTACCTGATGGGTTTTTGAACGATTCATGCCTTCGCTAGGCTTTTGAAATAAGTTCCAATTATTTTCATCGATTATTCGACCATACTTTTTCAACTTGGATAGAGATTTAATCCCTGCTCCCGTCAAAGCGTTTTTGTAGTCAAACCTCATGTTTCGCCAAATAATTTCAAATTTTCGATGCTCCGAAATCGGCTTGCTCATCGATTGAAAAAGCTTTTGCATATCGTGCAGATAATCAACGAACTTTTCGCCGCGAGCTTGACGGCGACCGGTAGCTTGAATTTCAATTTGAAAATCTAGATCAGGTGGAAGGAACTCACGTTTTAATTCCTTTTTTAATTCTGACCAGTTTCGAAAGTCTCGGTTCTCAGAACCTTCCATGAACCAATCTTTGGCACGCCCCGAGAATAAATGGATTGCGCCTCGAAACAGCTCTTTTTCAGAAATTTCTTCTGACTTGCACCGCATTTTAACTTCTTTAAGAAATTCTGCCAATCGTCGTCCTTGATCCTTTCCCTCATATTTTAATCTCCACTCAGAAACCGGAATTCTCTTCAAACTACTCCTAGTTTTCCTCTCTCTTCTATGATTCTTCCTGCTGTGCTTTTTAACGACACTTGAACTCGACGAACTTTCTGAGTCTAAACCGAATGAACTTTCTGAGCTACTACTTGAACTTGAATGGGTACTCGAACTGCTAACCGATGGGAATTTAACCTTTCGGTGGCGCTTTTTATTGCTCTTTTCTCTTGGTGGGCTTCGAAAACTTTTCCCTCTTTTCCTTTCTTTTCCTTTTCCTGTCCTTTCTTTGGTTTTTCTGATTTGGTCTACAAAACATTCAGACGAACTATGTTCTGACGTCTGAATATGTTTTTCGTTTTCCTCCTCTATGCCCTCACTTTCCGATTCCGAATCATCTGTCTGAGCTAGTTTAGTCTTGCTCTCACCTAAACCGGGTTTTGGAACCGACATATGTTGCTCAGAATCGATTTTCTCTAAATTAGCTTTCAGCTGACCATTTAAATTTATAAGCAGTTTCTCCAACTTCTTTTTACGTTCAATATTTTGTTCTGCCTCCTGTCTCATCTTCTTCTCCATTTTAATTTCATTTTCTCTCATCAGTTTTTGTTGTTCTGTTGTTCTCAGAACGAACGCTTTGAAATGTTTAATAATATCTTCCACGTTTTCTTGTTTACCCTCCTCAAATTCTGATAATATTTTTAAAATTTTATCATTTTGCATCATTGATGCTTCAAGCTCCTGTTTATTCGATTTTGTAGGTTTTATTTGTAAACCTCCACATGCTTCATCCTGTGAAACGTCTTCTTCTAGTTGATTACCCGTGGCTGTCTCATTGAGTATTTCAATCTCACTCCTAACTTCCTCTAAAGCATAATCAATTTCTTTTTCAAGTACCGCGGATTCTTCTTTGCCTTTAGTTGGTGCTTCCATCTCAGGGAAAAACTTTTGAAATAGCTGATTAGCCTGTTTTCCGAGATTGCTAATGTCTCCCAAATGTTTTTCTGAACCAGGTGATTTTACAAGCATAAACGATCGCACACGATAGTGTATAAGTCGAGTGCTGAGCTTATTTCTCTGACGAGCATCAGTTTTGGAACTGTTCAACAATCCACTGATAACATTGAGGTTAGCACTTATAATACCAATTTCTTCGTTTATCGGTCTCCAACTGGGAGATGCGACAAAAGCGTTTGTTTGTCGTTCAGTTTTCATACGATCTTTCAACTTTCTTCGCTTTGTGCTTTCGTGTTCGTCCAAGCCATATAGAATGTTTCTAATAAGAAGTTCGTGTTCAACCTCATCAACTGATAGATGAGACACGTTCATTTCTCGATAAAGAGTTTGTAAATTCATTATTCTATAATTT
Source organism: Aedes koreicus (assembly GCA_024533555.2). NCBI lineage: Eukaryota > Metazoa > Arthropoda > Insecta > Diptera > Culicidae > Aedes > Aedes koreicus. The sequence continues at coordinate 145,085 of JAHHFK020004511.1, forward strand.
TTTTATTCTAGGTTATGCAATCACTTCAATATGATCTAAATACAGAAAAAAAATCACTGTTCAACAATTTAATTCGAATTATTCGTTTTGATCCGAAACAATTTTTTATTTCTCACTCCGAAAAATCAAAACCCAATATCCGTATATATCAACCACCATACGAAATTACTACCGCTATTTGGTGTTACAACGCAAAGAATATAATTTTTTTGTAAGTGTACGCGCACTAGTAGGATGGTTTAATGAATTTGATAACGTTACCCACTGAACGATCGCGTTACCATTGAAATATTCAACCTCTATAGTTTGCCACAATCTACTCTTGTTCCTAACCTTCTTAGCACACTTTTTTGGACAGATTATGTGTATTATTGGACTCTTGATTAGCTTTGATTTTTAGTTGGTCGCCAATTGTTACTAGGGGGTCAGACGGACCCTCCTTCAATGCCCTCGATCCCTGGTCTAAGCCACGGGGACCATTGAGGGTGGGCTCTCAAGGCCTCTTTTGTTTCGACCGGTTAGCTCGAGCTTGAGGCCTTCTTACTCTCAGGGTCGGCTTTATTCAAAGGTTGAGGCTAATCAAGGGAACAAATAACTACACACTGTCACTTTTCTTTATATATATATTTTCTTTTTATTACCTTTTTTTGTTGTGTTTGTGTGTGTAGGGTGTGTGAGGGCCGGCCGGCTGCTGCTGGATCTGGGCGCGTGGTCTACTTCCGCACTTTCGTCGGGAATTGGCTTCGTCCGACTCTGGAGTAGTTCGTGGTTTGGTTCTCGTGACTCGTGGTGGACTTTCTGGTGGTGGGTTTGGGCGTGTCGCTTACGTGGCGGGAATCTGTCGGCCTACGTCGGAACACGTGGGCCGATATACTCTAAACTAGAGTTATTGGGTCCTAGTCATACAACAGTATAACGGTTATTTTGCGTTAATTAACTAAAGGAGCTACTGGGTCGGTTAATAACAATCGCAGGCACAAATGCCTAAAAGTATACCTGATTCTTGGTTATCACGGTGAACACTGGTTACTTTTCACTAGATTAGTATACCTTGGAAGCTTTAGCTCTTATTGTACTTTGGCTAAACTGGTCTGCTCGCTTTGGTGGTCAAGGTATTAAAGAGACCAAGCCTTGTGACCGATGTACCCAGTAGCTTACCCTTTCCTACATTTTCTCCTTTACTCTTTGTTGTACAGTAACTTGCGACAACACTGTTTTTTCTTTCCCATGCAGCAGATTTCAATGTGTGTTGTGTTGTTGTGTGTGTACTAAAATTACGATTTTACAAATTTTGTTCTTGTTAAGTCATTCTAGGCTTTATTTAAGTGTGCATGCTATTTTTCTCCTAACAGATAAATTATAGTTCTAACAAATATTAACAAATAACAATAACTGAACATCAAATACATATATATTTCATTATTTACTAAGTAATCAAATTATAAACTATTTTTATTGGGCAAACTACAAAAGATTTTCCATCCCAACGGTAACAAAAGAACGTACCGGCAGGCTACACGGTTCCCCAAATAAGTCACGGCCACTACCGGCACCCAAGCACGTACCACGCTTGTGGGTTGCCCAGGACGTAGACCCAGGTGATCGCCATCGCCACCCCATTCAACTAGTAAAGCGCGCGCAGGATTCTCACATCGCCTTCCAGGATAACAGGAGACAAGTGGTGAGGAGGCGGCAGACGACGGAGGACACGTGGTGGTTGTGCTGCAAAGGGCCCCGAAAAAGAACACAAGGTTAGATAGACTGCAAGAAAATGGGAAAATTAAGAAGTATAGGAGAAAGTAAGAAGGGAGAATAAAAGCAGGAAAACTAAATAAACCGATAATTTGATAAAGCGCAGTGCTTGTAGAGTATTTTGTGTATCGCGTGCGATCATTCCCTGCCCCACGACTTGCATTCGGTAAGCGTGCCGACCCTGAGGCTTTTCATCCAGGGAGTCTTACAAGTGCTCTACCAAGTAGGTAGTAGATACTTACATTTGCTAGTGCATTTAATAACAAACCAAGTGATCCGTTTACCTTGTCGATCGGTGTGGGAAGGGTGGGCGGAAAGCGAGGGGAACGGGGAAAAAATTTTAAGGGGGGGGGTGGGGGGGAAATTTACTGTACGCTAATTAACGGCAACCCTAAGTTTGCACCTTTAAACTGAAGAAATGATCCATGAAAAAATTGAAATTCGTTCCATAAAAAACGTATTTATGTCCCATAAGGCTCTGATTAAAATCGATATAAAAATGAAAATGATCCATAAAATACAGCAATGTGATCCATCCTTTATGTAAGTTTTAGCAATAAAATGTTGAAAATGTACCGTTATATATCTAGGGTATGATCGATAAAATTGTACGAAATACCCATAAGCATATTGCAAATGTTCTATAAAAGGTTCAATATCATTCCTTAAACTTGTAAAATTGATCCTTAGAATGTAACGTTTGCGAACTAAAATATATGCACATGATCAATAAATTATTGAAAATATTCCATAAATAAATCGCCAATGATCCATAATAGTTTTGAAAATGAACCATTAACTTCTATATATGGTCCATAGCAAATCAATGTTGTGCATTTAAAATAATATGTATGATCCATAAATTATGCCGGAATTATTACAATTTCAGGTTTAAAGTTTTTTTTTATTTTAACTACGGGAAAATCGATCCTTGATTGCGCTACTACTCAAATTTATTGAGATGCCCGTTCCTTTATATATGCGGCTTAAATATTGCTGTAAAAGAAGGATCACTTTGGAGAAGATTTTCAATATTCAGAAAGCTGACTTTTGCGATCTTTCGTTCTTTTACGACCGCAACTGCGACACATGTTTCCAAATAAATTTGGTAAAGAGCACTCGTGCACGTAAAGAACTAGGGCAGTCCTATGTTTGCACCTTTAAAACTGAAGAAATGATCCATGAAAAATTGAAAATCGTTCTATAAAAAACGCATTCTTGACTCATAAGACTCTGGTTAAAACCCACAAAAAATAAAATAAAAATGATCCCTAAAATTCAATAATTTGATCCACACCTTTAACAAAATTTAGCAATAAAATATCAACAATCAACCGTTCTATATCAAGGGAATAATACATAAAATTGGTTGAATTTCCCATTAACATATTGCAAATGATATTTAAAAGGTTCAATAACCTTCCTTAAACTTGCAAAATTTATCCACAGAATGTAACATTTCTGCACTAACATATGTGCATATCATCCATAAATTATTGTAAATATTCCGTAAATAAATTGCCAATGATCTCTAATAGTTTGTTTGATAAATCATAATCTTCAAAAACTGATTCATAACAAACCAAATTTGTGCACTAAACATTATTTGATCTCCCCGCAACTGTGACACATGTTTGTAAAGAAATTTGGTAAAGAGCTCTCCTGCTCATAAAGAACTACAGGTCAAATTTATGACTTGACTAAACTGTTGTTTCAGAAAATTTGATTTAAATTATGCCGGGCAGACGCTTGCTGTCCAACTCGCTATCGCTTGTCGGACTAAACTAAATAACACATCCTCCGTTTGCATTATACCGGGAAAATGCTTGAATCAGCCATTTGCCTGGAATCTAATCTACGCTATGTTAACACTTCGGATGTCGGAAACATCGACCGTTTAGTTCTTCAATCCTCAATACGGCTACGCAAAAACTTCGCAATCCTTCTTTAGCAGTAATATTTTATCCGGATACCTGAAAGAACCTGGATAACTAAATCTGAGAAGTAACGCAATTAGGGATCAATTTGTCAATCTTTATGGAGTAAAATTTGAAAAAATAGTGCCCCAACCTAGAAAAATGCAGGCATTTTTCCATTTGGATCATACCAAATGGTTTAGCGAACAAAGCTGATTTACTATGTATCATTTTTATAAGCTGATAGTTCATTATTCATCACTTTATGGATCATTGGCAATTAATTTATGGAAAATTTCAAATACTTTGTGGAACATGCGAATATATTTTATAGCACAAAGTTTACTTTCTATGGATCAAATTTACAAGTTTAAGGAAAGTTATTGAACCTTTTATGGATCATTTGCAATATGTTTATGGGTAATCCGTACATTTTAACAATCATGCCCCAGATAATAAACGGTACATTCTTGACATTTCATTGCTAATTTTTTTATAAAGTATGGATCAGAGTGATGAATTTTATGGATCATTTCATTTTTTTCATGGATATTGACCAGAGTCTTATGGGTCAAGAATGCGTTTTTCATGGCACGATTTTCATTTTTTTATGGATCGTTTATTACTTTTTATATGCAAAAATACGGTTTGCCAGCGAGTAGCGAGATGTGAGAGGTGGATTCGAAGATGGTTTTCCACCTTGCAGCCTACATCATTCATACATCATACATTGTCATAACTTCAAAGTTCTGACGCTTTATTGACAAATTATTAGTTTTGTTTCAATAAATAGGCCACCTCCTGTTTGTTTATAAGATAACATTCTACATTGAACAAATAAATTACAATATTCAATTTAGGGAGTGGACTTGCTTCACAGTACAATTCATCACATAGGTGCCCCAAACTCAACGAAAAAAAATTCCGATATTTATTATGATGTGATTAATTATGATTTTTTACCACAAGGTGAGTGAGGGGGGGGGGGGGGGGGTAATCTGGAAGCTCCTCGACGTGGATTCCACAATGCAATTGCTTCAAATTTTGCGCAAATTCTGATTTGCCGTAAACTACAATAGCCACAACGCTCTGTAAAGTGATGATTTTTAATATATTAATATATAATTAATCTATAATTAATATAGATATTAATATATAAAAGGATTCCAAAACTGCTGATAAACTGGTTAAAATGTAAATTTCTTTGTCGATGTCCGCGATTATTAAGCTTAGTGATGTCTAACGCTGTTAGAGGTTCCGAATCGAAGCAACTTGTAATAACTACATATTTATGTTCATGTTAAAGCAATGAAATAAAATAAGTTCTCAATCAAACGCCAAACAATTCAGTTGAACTTCCTTGCCCTTCCGAAGAAGGCAATAAAAACCCAGAAGAATTGTAGCGTAGCAACGTTTCAAGTTTGTTATATGAACATTTCTTTACCGCTGTCGCAAGAAAACAAAATTCTGGAAGATAGGGAAGGCAGCAAGGTTTCCAGCACAATAACTCCATTTACTCGGTTTGGAAGTTCAAGCCGGAGGTATTGCTTACTAGGAAGAACCTGTGGTGGTACATCGAATCCGGAGACCGGAAGACAAGGACGACGATTACGCTGCTTGTAGAGGATCAACAGCATATGGTGATTCGGGAAACGAAAAATGCCGAGGAAGCCTAGGAAAACCTCAGGAAGCACTAGGAAAAGACATTCCTTTTGCTCCAAGGTTGCGCTGCTGAAAAGTATTTGTAACAAATCGTTGAACGACGGGGACGACATGCAGAATCATCTTTTTGATCTGGAAGAGCTGTTCGCGAAGCTGTCGTGCACTGGACTGCACTTTGGTGAACCATTGGTAGTAGCCCTCGTTCTTAGAAGCCTCCCGTTTTTTTGGGGAAATGGCCCCGGGGGCGGGGGGTGAAGGGGGAGCTGTGTTATGAGGGGGGGGGGGGGGTGGGGGGTTTTGGGGTGGGGGGGGAAGGAGGGTTCGAAGAAGAAGAAAAAAAAAACGATTAGGGGTGGGGGGGGGGGAGGGAAAAAGGGGGGGGGGGGGGGGTGGGGGGGAAGGGAAAGAAGGGGGGGGGAAGAAGACCAAAGAGGAAAAAAGGGGGGGGGGGAAAAAGGAGGGGGGAGAAATGGATAATAAATTATTATTTGGGGTGAAGGAGGGGGAGGGGGGGTGGGGGGGGGGGGGGGATGGGGTGGGGGGGGGAGGGGGGGGGGGGGGGGGGTGTTTGGACAACGTCGTCAATAAGTTCCATTACCCTAACCTCTGTACTGCTTCAAATAGACAATAAGAATTCACAATAAAACAGTATTTCATATGCCTCCGCCATGGCAGGACGGCCAAATAATCGGTGTTGTTTATTTCATTTCTATCGAATATCTTATACACAACGTAGGATCCCCGCCCGTGCGCGATCATATGGTGCCGTGACCAACCAGCTTGAATCCGACGGGTTACAATAGTAAAGTTTCTTAAATACGCAATAAAACTTTCTAAATTTGCAACGACTGTGAGTGATGATGAATAAGCAGCAGTGACAGGCGCCACCAACGCAAAGGATCTCCGCTTTCCTTCCCGCTACGATGGTGTGACCCATTAGGTGCCATCTGGCAGAGTATGTTCGTTCCTGGCTCACCGTGAACTAGAACTGTTCTGGTCAGGAAACATACTCACTCTACAAGGGCAAGTGCTTATGCCGGAATCTTTCGAGTGTCAGTGTTACGTTTTCACTGTTATCAACTAGTCAAGCGAATTTGTATGTCAGCTAAATTTATGTCATTAGATAATAGAAAACCGTTGGTTTTGGGGGGGTGTATGTTTGTACAACGTCGTCAATAAGTTCCATTACCCTAACCTCTGTACTGCTTCAAATAGACAATAAGAATTCACAATAAAACAGTATTTCATATGCCTCCGCCATGGCAGGACGGCCGAACAATCGGTGTTGTTTATTTAATTTCTATCGAATATCGTATACACAACGTAGGATCACCTCGTGACTGGATTCAAGGTGTATAACTGCGGCGTTAAGGAAGAATGCGAATAATGTCGAAGAGCCAAGCTGTGCCGAAAACCATTTCCCAAATCGGTGGAACATAAGTCCCGTGACGTCCTGGATCTCGTGCATATCGACGTTTGAGGACCGATTGAAAATACATCAGTGTCCGGTTACCGTTATTTCTTGACCGTAATTGATGATCTTGGACGGTTCTGCGTGTTATATTTGCTGCGGAAAAAGGAAGAGGTGCCAGAGAAGCTGAAGGGGTATCTTGTATTTGTAAAAACACGGTTTGGACGAACACCGAAAGCCGATCGGATGGCGGACCAGGGTGACAAGTTCACTTGTCGAACTTAAGGAGTTCTACAGGAAAGAAGCAATCAAGGCGCAGTTCACCGCAAGCTACGCTACCCAGCGAAATGGCATGGCCAAGAGGAAGAATAGGTACCTGAAAAGAGATGAGTTGCTACATGTTGTTCAATGCGAAGCTTCCGGAGTTCAAAGTCGGCCCCCATGACACCATTCAAACTCTGGAGGGGTACAAAGACGGACGTAGAGCATTTGAAAGCATTCGGTAGTACTGCATACGTCCTCGAAGAAACTGATCGTTTTCGTTTATCGTTTTTTGGATCGATCGTCAAGAAGGATCAGCATCAGCCGTGAAGCCAATTTCGTTAGGGGGGAAGTAACTTCGTTGGAAGTGTCTGATGGCACTAGTGAAACGCTACTCGAAGAGGTAATCGAAGTCGATATAGCAAGCTGACTAACCAATGCTGATGCTGAACCTCGAAAATTCCAATGGAGCCAGGATATCAGCAGACGAATTCCAAAAGATCTTTTTTATTCTGTTTTGCTCCTTGCAGCCTTCCGTACACCATAACTGTTTTCGGTCGGACAGAGATTTTTAAAGAAGCTACCCCGGTTTTCAAACATCCTACAGAGGTTTGATAGTTTTGTATAATAAGCGGTTTATTTTGCTAACGCGTTTTTTAGATCTTTTCTTCCGGAAAACGGATCCAAACGTTAAGTAATCAATGAAGAAGTTCTTTTAAGTCTTGCGTGAAAATCAGTTTATTAGTTTAATAATCATAATTATTAAATGGATTAAAGCTGAAAAGGGCCCCACTAAGATATAGTTAATGCCATATATTTTATCATACCATAAGACATTGCTGAAGTAGCATTATTGCATTGGTAATGCATCACTATATTTTTAAAGCTAATCTAACGCTTCATTACTTGAGAACTGTTGCATTGTTGCGATCCCGCATGAGAGATGTTGATCATGGGTTAAATAAGTGCAATAATATAATGCTTGTGGTTACTTTGGTAGTTCTTTGGAAAATCTATTACTTTAATTGTTATATTGGAATAATTCATGAAGACTGACCTGTAAACCGTGTACCCTTTACATAAAATAATCACTTTTTCCAATTGCGATAATTGGCTAACTATGTTGCGTTGTCAAAAAAAAGATTTTTCTACTAATTGTTCTTCTCGAGGTCGCACCAATGCAACAGGACACTTGTTTGACTGCTTGCAGATGAAACCGTGTAAGAAAAACACTATCAAAACACTATTTGCCTTCACCCGTCGGTGATCGAGCAGAGGCACGTTACGGTTTACGCTCGAACTCGAGTGTTACGCCTGATGTTTAAACTCGAGTTTTGCACATGAGCTCGAATCTGAGCTCCCATGTGTGATGTGCTCGTTAAACATAAACACGATAAGGAGAGCGCGTACTGGATGAACGTGCACTAGTGAGAGCCCAGCTCAAGCTCAGCGCCGCTCATGGTTTTGTGAAGACGGATCGAGTGTATATCCCAGCTCGGAATATTGAAATTGAAGGTGTGGTGACCGAAACGAATTTGACCCTGAGATTGGTCGATTTAAGAAACTTCTACTTCTTTCCAGTGAAGATACTGGATGTGCAAAAACTAGGCACAGTATCGATCAACAAGGTTGAAAAGAAGTTTACCCCTCCAGACTCGTTTCGTGTGTCCTTCTCTGGTTCAGCCCTCCCTCAATACGTCGAGTGGGGAAAACTTCGACTACCTGTGCGGTTGTTCGTATTTCGGCTCACGATCTTCCAAAAATGCAAGCAGATGGGACATACGACCTCCCATTGCGGCAACAAGGCACGCTGCTCCAATTGCGGGAGAAACATGAGGATGGCGCCTGTGCAGACAGTACACCAAAATGTGCTTTCTGCAAGGGAACTCCGCATCATGCTCTCTCGTCGTACTCAGCGTACAAACAACGCGGGGAAAAATTAGAACGCTCGCTAAAACAGCGTTCCAGGCAATCTTTGGCAGAAATTTGTGTATGTATGTAAGGTAGCCCACATCCCTTCTAAGACCTTGTCATGTATGCAGCTTCACTTAATAGCAAGATCAAATTGATTAACCGGTTTGTATTCACAATAACGCTGTATGAAGGGCCAAAAACGGAGGGGTGGACCCATAAGCAGAGACACTCACGTGAACTCCACGGGAAATCAAGAATCTCCTTCCAACGATACGATCCAACAATTCGAATAAAGGGTCACCCACAATAGATACGTTTGCGTTCCGTTGACATAAATTTGACAGAAAACCTATGGGTTTTCTGTCAAATTTACGTCAACGCATCCGCAACGTATCAATTGTGGGTCAGCCATAACAAAATTCGCAATACTTATTAAGCTTTCTACAGGATGGCTTGTTAAGAAGGGCGCGTCACTCTCACTTACTGTCACAGTAACACAATCGAAGCGGTAGGATAAAGAAAGTAATATTGTTTGTTCCCTCCTAGACGCCGGTTGTCATACCACTCCATCGTCCAGCTTTTGAGTGATACCCTGGTGCTCACTCCCTTCTCAATATATATTCAATGTCATAAAGTAATATGTAAAATATAGTGAATGAATATAATAACGATAAATAATATACTGAATAATAATAATACCAATTTTCAATCTCATGTCTACAGATTCTTGTCCTGCTGCAATTGTAGAAGAACTTACGTATTGTGAACCTCAAGTTTAAACAGTGTAGCTACGAGAGAAAAAAAAAAACAATTTAAAATTATTTTACAAAACATGGGACATCCAAGAATGTTCTGAAATTGTATAACATATAAAGAATAGTAAAGCTAAAATTTCGCTGCCCTACTTGCATTTCAATATAATTTTGAAGTGAGTCTCATAAGCACTATAGTGATTTTAACTAGACAACTTCAATATGACAGTTCTTAACAATGGAGAAGTAACACGTTTGGCTGGTCCATCCTCAGTTGGCAGTAGATTAGACCTCACACTTTGTTCGAACTCATTATCGTTGAATTGCACATGGAATGTGATTTAAGATTCCCACGGTAGTGTTCACTTGCGCATACAAATTTCGATTGTCACCGGGTTCAATCCGTCGGAATCCATCAACGTCGCGTGTGATCTAACCCGTTACATCGATTGGGCAAAGTTTAGGACAGCAGTAGGTGAAACTGTTACGCAGATAGAAGGGCTTCCACCGCTGGAGGAATTTAACTTCCTCTCCAACCTGATCTTGGATAGCGCACTTTAAGCTCAAACTCGACCAGTTCCAGGCACGTCATTTCGCAGGAAACCTCCTTCTCTATGGTGGGATCAGCAATGCACCGAGGTTTACCGTAAAAAGTCAGACGCGTTTAAAATTTTGCGTAGACGTGGAACACCTGAGCGCTTCGAAAAGTTTACGGCACTCGAACGTGAACTCAAAAGCCTCATCAAGGCCAAGAAACGCGGTTAATGGCGACAATTCGTCAACGAGCTATCGCGTGAAACGTCATTGAACACAACGATATGATTGACAAATCGCCTTCAATGATTTTTTTTCCTATTTCTAGACAACAGTCACTCGTCAGCTGGCAGTATAAATGGAGTAAAAGAGATTTCTGGCGATGGCAATATCCCAACAAACATCGGTGTTGAATTAGAGCTTGTCCAAACAAGCTTGTGTGTGTGTGTGTGTGTGTGTGTGTGTGTGTGTGTGTGTGTGTGTGTGTGTGTGTGTGTGTGTGTGTGTGTGTGTGTGTGTGTGTGTGTGTGTGTGTGTGTGTGTGTGTGTGTGTGTGTGTGTGTGTGTGTGTGTGTGTGTGTGTGTGTTTCTTATTTCTCGAAAATGTTCAAGTCAAAAATAAACCAAATGTTATAAAGTTATGAGTAATCATTACACAATTTAAAATTTAAAATAAATGGGTTATGTAAACCATACTTTTAATTCCCACCAGTCTTCCCATCCGTTAAATGGTTATTCCTTTTAACCTCGAGGCGGCCGCTAGTAATCGGTTCCATACCCCCCTCATAACTTTAGTTTTAAGATAAATGATGTGCACAAATTTTAAAACTTGGCTCTGTAGAGTTGATTCGATTGAGCCTGTACAAACAAATGAAATAGTTAATTTTTCGTGAACGGATGCGATATTTAAAGTGGTTAAAAGGCGTTGTTTATTTCTCCCATACTATAGTGTCTATCGCCGTGTAAAAATTGTTTCTTCTCCCACAGATAACCTTAAGGTTTTCATTGTGGTTCGCGATAAAAAGATCTTTTTGACAGCTGACAATTTATTTCACATCCATTACTGTATATATTTTATGATAGTCCGAATATCAAACTTCGTCGATCTATCTTCATCGACTCGACTTTTCTCAAAATTAGGTGACATCAAGGAAGTTTGAATGCATTTTTCACAACAGAACGAAAGTTTCCATCAATAGTTAGCATTTTGGGGTAATAAATGCAATTAAACTTACGTTTTTTCGCCATATTTTAAAAGAGGATCGATGAAGAAAAATCGAATAATTCTATTTTGCCCTTATTCCAGCTAGATTTGTTTTGCGTTTAAGCATACATTCGTTTTCGCATTGATCATCAACATTTGTCCAAAGTGACTAATATAATGCCGTTTAGTTTAAAACATCCACAATTTTTGCCATTTTTAATTTTATTTGTAAATTTCTTCCTTAAAAATGCACATCTACCTACATTGAGTTTAAATATTAAGCACCAATAAGCATCCATGGGTCCTCCCTTAGCTCAGTCCGTAAAGGCGCAGCTACAAAGCAACACCATGCTGGAGGTGGCTGGGTTCGATTCCCGGTCTGGTCTAGGATTTTTTCGTAAAAGGAAAATTTCTCGACTTCCTGGGCATATAGCGTATGATTATACGTGCCACACAATCATACTAATGCAAAAATGGTACTTGGCATCGAAAGCTCTCAATTAATAACTGTGGAAGTACATTTAGAACACTAAGTTGAGAGCAAGCAATAAGCTAATTGTGAAAGCAATAAGCTTGAAATGCTAAAGAAGAAGAAGAAGCATCCATGCTGATCTATTCTTTCAATTGCTCAAACTTAAATATAAACCAGATCCCTGAATGGAATCAGTAAAGTTATAATTGCGTTGCCTTGGAAACAACTGCTACCAGGAACAGTTGCCTTGTCACTGGGAATGCTTCTCCGTGATTCACTCTTGCTGCAAAAGAGCATCAACATGTACATAATTGTACTTTCACAACACGAAAGAGAATTGAGCAAAGTTCAATCCTGATATCTTTAATTGACACTTTACACTTCCTATAGGTTGGCTGCATCAAATTATTGCTAATTATCAATTAGTTACCAACCTACTCGTTCATGCACGAAAATGCGTTTTTGTTCCAAGCCAGAACGATTCATGTTTTCTGCTCGGCAAACCATAAATTGCTAATTAGTATTCATGTTGCATGTTTGATAGAATTTCATACTTCCCCAGTAAATCGCGTCGTCTATGTAGGTTAGATACCTCTCCCACAAATATTTGGTCCACTTCCGTGGCATCGTTTTCGAATGAACATCCGAGTAGGACGCTTGAGTAAGACATAACTTTTGCTATGTGTTGGTGCATACATAGAATCAACTTTCGACAGTAGGTACTCGCTAGGCAAACGCAATGAGCCAAACCGATAGACTAGCAAATGTAATAAATCTAGGGGTTTTTTTCATTAGGGCGAATCTACAATTGAGAGACTCTCCCCGGGCTCGCTCTCTTTCATTCATTACAGCGCCATTATAAAACATTCGAGGCATTCTTTAGTACAGATCGAAACACAACAGTGCTGGCTAGCATACTCTACAAAAAGTAGAATGAAAAATGTAAAGGTGATTGGTTTATGAATGAAAGAGAGCGAGCCCGGAGAGAATCTCTCAATTGTAGATTCGCCCTAATGAAAAAAAAACCCTAGAAATATTTCATAATCTCCTCATTTTCACTAACGATTCTCATTTCACTCGACTGCCCAACTACTTCGAAGACCACGAGGGTAAAATCCACTTGCATAGTTATGTGTCAAATCAAACGATAACCCTTTTTATATTGAAATCATAGCCTATTAAACGTAAGCATTCAAATCCCCCGGGACTTTATTTCAAGCACGGGGTAGCATACAATAACAGATTAATTTTGTTAAGAAAATAAAAACCCAGTGCTCCGATAATCTCGGGCGCTAAATTAATTCTACCCTCAGGCTAAGTAACAACTGTTGTTTATTTAGTTACCATCAATTGATTTATTTCCTTCAGTGTAGACAACATTGGGGTTTGTACCGAATAGCATACAAACTTTTTGGAGTCTGTGAACGGTTTTTTCGATGCTAAGGTAGCGCACTATTTTGTTATCGGGCATAACACGTTAGCTATTGTTTCGGTTATCTTTTGTTCGGTATAGAGGAATCCAACTTGAAAAAAAAGAAGACACCGAAAGGTGATAAATCTGACAGCTCCCATGTTAAAGTATAGGACAAAAATTTTAAAATGCTTCTGGAAAATTCAATTGAAATTTTAATTAAAAGCGGTTTGTTGTATGATGTAAGAAAAATCCAAAACTGCATAATAGGGGCATTAATTTAATTTTATATTTATTTTTCTGAAAATGTCTTTATTGGCGTCCTGCAGTAAAACTATTGCAGCACATGCGAACTCTGTGTGTGAAAATACAAACTAGTGAACCGAGGATGATTCTCAAATTGGTTAGGATCCTCTTAGTAGATTCATCAACTTGCAAACATTAACATTAATTTTTGGAATTAAAATTATTTACTGAAAATTAAATGGCATCCACAGGTAGGAATTAAAATTTGCTTCTAGTGTAATACATTCTTTTTGGTGATTTTGTAAAAATTCTCCATAAAAATGTTCCTTTAAAATATCGCCAGTATATGTGTGGGGTTATAATTTGGTTTTGCTTTAGCTGATGACCGGGAGGAAGTCCAAAGCTGCATCCTCCTAGTGGATATACTCGATTACGTTGCGGATTCCGTTCGACCAATCCGAGAAGGCAGCTGCGTTTTTGATGCCGGGCATGTAATTTGTGTCGGTTATACTGATAAAACTGATGATGCGATCAGTTTTACAGGATTTGTTCGTCAATCATCTCATCCACACCAAATTCCTCATCAAATCAATCTCAAGATCACATCACATGTTTCATCTTGGCAATGCAATTGTTCTTGTAAAGCAGTTACCGGCCGTTGTAAACATATTGTTGCATGCCTGTTGCATCTTAATAGGTATTATTTACACATAATAACTCGATATACATTTCATAACGTTTTTTTTTTTTATTAGATCTGGTTTTGCAGAATACTTAACATGTACGGAGAGTACTCAGGCATGGGGCATATCTAAGACTGAGAAAAGTGCAGCCTGGGGATCCAAAAAAATCAACGAGCTATGCTGTGTTAGTCGTCCACCAACACTAGTGTCCACTGATGACGCTATAAAGGAGCGGATTCTAACAGAATCATTTGGCAGGATTTTGCTCGGTATGTTCAATTGCAATACAGTGTTTTAGATGGTTACCTATTTAAATAGTGGTAACATTTAAGAACACCAACTGACTTTCCAGATACTGTAATGTACTTTACCAATTGGAATGCTTATCAAAAAAGTATAAATTGTTCTTTATTTTTAGCTGCTACTCAGTCTGCTATCAACAAGCATAAGGATGGACGTCATCTGAACGACTCAGTAGTACCTGATAGCCGAGCTGTGCAATCAAGTGGAACAGAACGAGAACCTATCAAATACTGTTCGGAAGACGATCTCAATATTTTGCTATTACGAAAGACTTTAGGTCCAGTGGTTGCTGATGTTGAGCTTTGCCGCACCAACAGAGACGCACGGAATCACCGGGAAACGAACAAAGGAAACACCAGAGAGCAGACAAAAGAACCACTGATACTTTCGGGGAGAAATAACTTGTACGCGTGTTACTTGGTAATCGATTTATTGCAGACTGAATGTAAACGTCAAAAGTACAAAATTACAGTGTAGCCAGAATTCAATGTTTCTCTCTTGAGCCAAAGTGGCTGTATCATCAAGGTGCTCATCCATTCCCAACACTCCTCCTGGATGAGTACCGCAATTGATCTTATCACTTGTTTAGTCCTACTTTCTTCAAAAACTTATCCAACTTAGCCGGACCGACTGGTTTAGTAAGCGCGTCGGCGGCCATTTCTTCACTTGGACAATACACCAAATCGATATTCTTCTGTTCGCACAACTCACGGATGAAATGTCGCTTTGTATCTATGTGTTTAACTCTACCGCTGCATCTCTCCGTTGTGGCGAAACTCAGGCATCCCATGTTATCTTCGTACAGAACTGGCGGATTCCTTTCTGGCTCCTTCATCTCCTTCAACAGCCGTCTAAGCCACATCACTTCCTGGCAGGCCAAGGATAACGCGTTATATTCGGCCTCGAAAGAGCAACCGAATCCTGTCCCTTGCTGGTCCAGCTGACAGGACCATCTCCGTAAAAGAGAATGAAACCGGTAGTAGAACGGCGAGTACGTCTGTCGCCGGCCCAATGCGAGTCCGAGAATCCTACCAGATTCCATCCGTTCTGCGATCCAAAGCGTAGCTTGAAATTCTTGGTTCCGTTCAGGTACTGTTACACTCGTCTTGCCGCTCTCCAATCGCTGTTGTTCGGCTGACTTACCTTGCGTCCCAGCAGACTTACACTCAATGACAAATCCGGCCTTGCGTTGACGGCCAGGTACAGCAGGGCCCCAATCAATCTCCTATACAACGTCAAGTTTTCGAACGGCTTGCTTCCCTCATTCTCGGCAGTGTACCCTAGATCCATCGGTGTCTTCAACGCATGAGAGTTCTCCATATGAAACTTCCGGAGTACGTACTCTATGTACGGCGTCAGCCGCAAGGAGTAGCAATCATTTTCCCTCTCGATCTCGTACCCGAGAAAATGACGAAGCTGACCAAGGGAGGTGACTTCAAACTTTTCTCGAAGATTTCTGTAGACTTCATCAATCTCTTTCTCATCGATACTGCCAATGATCAAGTCGTCAACATACACAACGAGATAGACAACACTTCTTCCATGGCGCACGTAGGGACACGGGTCAGATTTGCAAGCCTTGAAGTTCTGATCCAGCAGTGTTGCGTGTTGTCTTATTCCAGCATCTGGCAGACTGGCGCAGACCGTAGATGCTTTTACGCAATCTGCAAACCATGCCTTCCTCTCCTTTGATGAAATATCCAGGAGGCTGGGACATATACAATTCCTCGTCGACTGTTCCATTGAGGTACGCCGTCTTGAAATCATACTGCTTCAGCAGTAAGCCTTCCTTACTAGCCACCGCCAGAAGAACACGTAGCGTCGCTTGTCGGGTAACCGGAGCGTAGACCTCGGTGAAATCAATTTCAAACGACTGAGTGTAGCCCTTAGCAACGATTCGGGCTTTATGCTTGACAATATTCCCTGCTTCATCTCGCTTAAGCTTGAAGCCCCATTTCACTCCGATGACTTTCTTCCCAGGAGGCAGCGACACCAACTCCCAAGTTTGGTTCGCGGCGTGTGCCGCAATTTCCGCATTCATAGCATTCTTCCAGTCTGGCACTAACATTGCTTCTCTATAATCTTCGGGCTCTTCATCAACAGTTACTTGCCCCACTACAAAATCTTCAAAACGACTAGGCAATACTCCACGAGTACGCCGATCTGCTCTGTTAAACACTGCTTGTTCTTCTGGTAGCTCCAGTTCGAAGCCCAGAAAATCGGATTCGTTCATTTCACTAGCATCATCATACTCCGGCTGTTCTTGTTCATCAAGCACTTGCCCTTCACGTCCTTCACCTTCGCGATTCTCAAGGATGACTTCTTCTTCTTCACGATCACTCATACTACCACCGCTCTGCTCCACAGGAACCTCCGAAACAACCAGCTTCTCCTTCGGTTGTTCCGAACCATTACCTAGTTCCAGAAAGCGTGCGTCCCGGCTTATAGTGATGCGGTTCGTTTCGAGGTCAAGAAAGCGATAGCCCTTGTGCTGACTTGAGGAGCCGACAAATACTAGCTTCCTAGCTTTCGGGTCGAACTTCTTTCGTTTTTGGTCGGGTACGTGTACGTACGCTTAGCACCCGAACACTTTCAGCTCAGCCAAATCTGGTACTCTCCCGGTCCAAAGCTCGTAAGGTGTTTTATCCGTCACTCTGGATGGCAACCGATTCTGGACGTAATTTGCCGTAAGCACGGCCTCACCCCAATAACGTTTGGGCAGCCCTGCTTCTAACAACATGCAGTGGGCCATTTCTTGCAATGCGCGATTCTTTCGCTCCGCTACACCATTCTGTTGCGGTGTGTACGGAGTGGTGTACTGCGCAACGATGCCTTCGGTCTTATAAAACTGCTGGAGAGACTCGCCGATATATTCGCCTCCTCCGTCAGGCCTAATCACTTTCGGTTTTCGCCCGAACACGTTCTCGGACCACCGAACGTATTCTCGAATCTTGAGCTCTGCCTCGCTTTTCGACGTAAGAAGATACACCGCACAGAACCGACTGTAGTCGTCAATCAGGGTAATAAAATATTTATTCCCACTCGGCGTCACATTCTCCATTGGCCCGCACAAATCTGTGTGCACCAGATCCAATGGATGTCCAATGGATGGACGCTCACCTAATGTTGGAAAAGGTTTTCGTGCTAACTTACCTTTGATGCAGCACTCACAGACTATACGCTCTCCGCAGTCCTTGACCTCGAATCCACTGGCCAGTCCTTTCGACGTGATGGCGTTCACCACATTCACGTCGCGGTGGCCAAATCGGCGGTGCCACGTATGTTGGCACAAGTCCGAATGACAACCTTTCACTGCCATACACTGCTCACCAATCTTCAGCTTATATTGGCAGCCAACCAGCTCACCGACTGCGACAACCTTGTCGTCAGAATCTTGGATTTCACAACCATTCACATTAAACACTACCGTGAATCCCTTTTCGGCCAATTTCCGTACCGAAACCAGTCCTCCCTCCAAGGTGGGAACATAAAGTACACGCTCCAACGTAATCACAACGTGCTGGCCATTCGCATTCACACCGATAACGTTTCCACTACCGATACCGCACGACTTCGTCTTCGTACCATCGGCCAAAGTAACATCAACAACGACACCGCTCTTGTATTCGATGAAAAACTCGCGATTATTTGTCATATGACAAGAAAATCCGCTGTCGATCGTCCATGCTCTCGGAATCGCACCACCCGCAACGAAACACACGGCACCACAGAAAGAGTCTTCTACTACCGCTGGTTTCGGCTGCTGTGCATTTTCCGCTTGCAGCTTTTTAGCCTGCTGTCCGGAACCCGACTTCTTACTCGATTCACCCGAGCTCGAACTGTCACTGTTCTTCAAAGCAGCCAACTTGCGGCAATTCCGGTTATAATGGCAGGTTGCTTACAGAAAAAACAATTAACTTTGTCACTGTTTACGTTAGCTTCTGCTTTGTGCACATTTTCTTCCTTAACACTGATTCCACTCTTGAATTCGCCCGCTTGTTACACTCGCCACGCAAACGAGCCACTACTAAGTCCATCGTTAAATCGCCCTCGGGTCAATTTTCCAGCGACGTTACAAAACTCGCGAAAGTCGGAGGCAAACTACGCAGCATCATTATCACCCGCAACTGCTCACTGATTTCGACACCGGCACTGTCAAGGCGATCGAGCAAGTTTTCGACAACTTCCAGGTGCTTTTCGACATCGCCACCTTCACCGAGGTTAACCGAACACAATTGCTGCAAAAGTATCGCCTGAGTGCCTACCGTCGACTTTTCGTGATAGGCTTTCAGGTTATTCCACATTTCGCACGCGGTTTTCGCTTTCTTGACGAAGCGCAGCTGGCTGTCATCAATAAATAACGAAATCGTCGCACGAGCCTTCACATCGTTTTTCTTCCACGGCACATATTGTGCGAGATCCGCTTCTTCCGGTTTTACTGCATCAATCACGTCCCACAATTCTTCACGCTCAAGTAGCGCCTTCATCCGGAATTTCCAGGCAACATAATTTCCACTACTCAACTTCGCAAAAGATACTCGCGAGCTTTCCGCCATTTTGAATTTTCTCCGCAAACACTTTTCTCGGAAGGTCAAACAATCTTCCGGCAAACCAGCTCTCGGCACAAATCTTACTAGAACTTCTTTATTCACTTCCGGCTTCTGGGCCCATAACCTGTTGAGCTTTGCCGCACCAACAGAGACGCACGGAATCACCGGGAAACGAACAAAGGAAACACCAGAGAGCAGACAAAAGAACCACTGATACTTTCGGGGAGAAATAACTTGTACGCGTGTTACTTGGTAATCGATTTATTGAAGACTGAATGTAAACGTTAAAAGTACAAAATTACAGTGTAGCCAGAATTCAATGTTTCTCTCTTGAGCCAAAGTGGCTGTATCATCAAGGTGCTCATCCATTCCCAACAGCTGATGCTCCCTTTCAATCACTTTCGGAAAAGCATTACTAAAGGGTGTATTCGATAAAAATGGCACACACATATATACTCATCAAAATTAAACTGATTATCGGATTTTCTTGAAATTTTCAGGGAATGAAGAACTACTAATGAGTTTTGATGTACAACATTTGTTTTATTCAATTTCGTCTCCCATCCCGAATGCCCGCACCTTCCTTTTCACTCCACCCATCAAATTTTGTACAATCGATTTTCCCAGTGTTTTTGTTGTTTTTACCCAAATTTTCTTCAATTCTAGCTCTGTTTTTATAGTTTTGGGATGTTTGCGAAGTTCCGTTTTCATAATTGCCCAGAATTTTTCAATTGGACGAAGTTCCGGTGAATTTGGTGGGTTCATATCCTTTCGCACAAAATTGACTCCGTTGGCTCAGTACCACTCCAATACGTTTCGAGCGTAGTGGCAGGATGCTAGATCAGGCCAAAACAGAGTTGATCCTTTGTGCTTCTTAATGAATGGCAAGAGACGCTTCTTAAGGCACTCTTCCGTGTAAATCGCACCGTTTATTGTTCCAGAAGTGATGAAGGGAGCACTTATTTCACCACATCCGCAAATCGCCTGCCAGATTAGAAACTTCTTTGCAAATTTCGATAGTTTCTTCTTTCGAACATCCTCCGGAACATCGAACTTCGACTTGGCAACGAAATATTCTTGCCCAGGAAGTTGACGGAAGTCGGCCTTGACGTATGTTTCGTCATCTATCACGATGCAACCGGATTTGGTGAGCAGCTTCGTGTAAAGTTTCCGGGCGCGGGTTTTCGCAGTGATGTTTTGTTTTTCATTCCGGTTTGGGGCTTTTTGCACTTTGTAAACATGTAACCCAGCACGCTTCATGGTTTTCTGCACAAAACCGGCTGACACCTTAGACTTTTTAGCGACATCTCGAATTGACATGTTTGGACGGTTCTTGAATTGTTGTACGACTTTCCTGACCATTTTACTGTCCATTGGACCACTTTTACGACCACTCCCTTCCTTCCTTTGGACACTCAGACGCTCCTTGAAGGTTCTTATTACACGAGACACAGTTGTATTTGCAATTCCAAGCCTTTTAGCAATCCACCGGTGGGACGCCCCTGGATTTTGATTGTGAGTGCACAAAATTTTCTCACGGACAATTTCTTTTTTCGACGACATGACTGGAACTACTGAATGTATAACTATGAAACTTGGCAGATGTGAATAATACACTATGGATAAGATCTACTCAAATTTCTAGGTTTTTTACTCATACGATTCAAAAGTTACAGAATATTTTCTGTGTGCCATTTTTATCGAATACACCCTTTATGACAAAATGTTTATATGGACATAGACAAAATACTACAAGTTGCAATGGATACTAAAGAACAATCAACTAACTACTGGAAAATTCAAATAACTAAAAGAATTACTGCAAGTGGCTGCTATAGGTTATATACATATTTATTTAATGAAAACCCTGATTGGAATAGAAAAATTTCACAATATTGGAGTACTCGGAATCTGAACACAAAAGCTACAAAATATGGAAAGTCAACTGAGGCCAAAGCATTTCTTTGTTACAGGAAAAAAAGAAATCCGTTAATCAAAAGATGTGGATTGATGATTAAACCAGAAGAGTGTTGGTTTGCAGCATCACCTGACGGTGTTGATCCATTTGGAAACATCATACTCGAGATTAAAGAATGTGCACACCAAAAAGTAGTCAACGGGAAATTAGTGGTATTAAATGGAAAATATGAGAAAATCAAAAGTAAATCATTTATTTAAGTCTTCATAAACGCTTCACGCCTGAAGCTTTTCTCATCAATTGCTACGCTATTCGTTTTTCGAAGATTCCTCTTGACCAGAGCCCAATACTTTTCGATCGGACGGAGCTCTGGCGAATTTGGCGGATTGCAATAATTTGGGACAATATTTACACCATTAGCAATGTACCAATCCTTAGCCAGTTTTCCATAGTGGCAAGATGCCAGGTCAGGCCAGAACAGCACCGAACCGTTGTGTTCCCGAATGAACGGCAACAGTCGTTTATTCAGACACTCTTTTACTTAAATTTGTCCATTTAGAGTGCCAGTCGTGATGAAGTAGTCGCTTCTGAGACCGCATCCACATATTGCCTGCCATACGAGGTATTTTTTTGGGAACTTCGACAATTTTTTTTGCTTAAAACGATCAGTAACATTTCCTCTTTGCAACGAGGTATAAAACTGTAGTCCCGGTATCTGCTTAAAGTCAGCTTTGCAATATGTTTCGTCGTCCAATATTATGCAGTCGTATTCCTTCAGCATTGTGTCATATAATTTTCTCGATCGAGATTTTGCGCTCTTGTTCTGGCTGTCGTTACGATTTGGAGCAACACCTACTTTGAATGATTTCAAGCCTGCACTTTTCTTCACTTTCTGGACGAACGATGGAGACATTTTTCGCCACATCACGAACGGAGATATTCGGTTTCTTCTTAAATTCTTTAATCACTTTCTTCCTCTCCGCGACGAAACGAGAATCATGGTTACCTCCGGAACCGACCTTTCTCTTTAAAGTTAAGCGCTGCTGAAAGTTTTTTAGCACTTTAGTAACCGTCGATTTTGCGATTTTTAATGACTTGGAAATATCGCCGTGCGACATATCTGGATTTTCCACTCTTTTGTGCAAAATTGCTTCGCGCACGCGTTCTTGATTCGACGCCATTTTACTGAATAAAGGTTACTGTAGCCAAACGACGTCTTCGTCATAGCACACATACATTAATATTCATATAGTAGTGATCGGATTAGCAAAGCGTACACGGAGAAGACTGCATTAGGGCATTTCCGACGACTACTTTTTGGTGTGCACATTCGTTAAAAGCCCAACAATTGGACAAACAGGCTCGGTTGAAGACATACTGAATAGCGAAACAGTAAAAACTTACATACAATATTGTACCGAACGCGGGATTTGGAAGCTTAACGAAAAACATTCTTATTATTGTCAAATACAAATGTGTATGTGGGTGTGTGGCACTCCGAATTGTGATTTTGTATTGTACTCACTGAAAGATGATGATTTTTTATTCATTGAAGTTTCGTTTGATTTGAAGTTCGTTGAGAATATAGTTAATGGTTTAAAAGGATTATATTTTTCGAAAATGCTATTACATTTGTTGCCTAAAAGTAATTAAAGTTATTGAAAAGAATGAAAACTGCCATTATCGTTTCTATCTCTAGAAGAAGTTTACCATAGAATAGACCAATCGAATGTCGCTCTGCTCAACTAGAGCTACTGTAATTGGGTCTTATAATTACGGGAACCGGGAACATCATGGTTTTCCAGACGGTCGACAGAATGAAGATCGATTTAGATGGAAATGCACTGATTCATCTGTAAATAGTTGTAAAAATTAGGTATATTTGTTTAAAGTACAGTTTTTGTCAAACTTGCGTGGAACTTGTGATGGTTGTGCCGGTTTAGTAACGGCTTTTGCTGACTTTTTTCCTCTTTTTTAGCTTGAAAAAACTTGTGTCACTCCCTTACTATTAGCCTGGAGTGAATCATCCCTAAATTAAACGATCATCTGTAATCTATTATAGGATTTAACCACTCACCCGATTTTAAAATTTGTCGTCGCGTAGGATTGGATTAGATAAATTTACTATTCCGCAGACAATAGCAATGATGTCATCTATATGACCAAGGATACTGGTATCGATGCTATCTCGAAAAACAGAAAATATTTTTATGCGTTGCATTATGCGTTCCACATGCACGCGAGCCTTGGCGATGGATGCGTTCAAACCCGCTTCCTCCGTTGATAGTTGGTTGCTTGTTAGCTTTGGTGGTTTATGCAGCTTAATACCCTTTGCAGTCAATTCATGATCGATATTGAAACCTTTATCTACCATTAACTCATCGATATGTGGTTCAAACCGATCGATCAAATGTTCCGAGTTGAAAATAAACTTATCAGATGCTTTGCCAGAATACGCACTGCTATAGAACGATATCATTCCAGCTGGTGTGACACCTATCAAAAACTTTACTGTTCGTCTGCTTTTATAATGTGAATACGTTGAAATCCGGCAATTTAAACATTTTAGCGTAGCCACTGGTACTTCTGTACAGTCTAAAACCATTGTGACATTAGAAAATTGTCCACAAAAACATAGTGGGATGTTTTGCAGAATTTCTTCTTTTGCTGGCAAGTATACAAATCTCTTCAAAATTTGCCGAAGAATTTGTACTGTAAATCAGAAGTATCGTCCTACTGCTGAGGCATTGATCTTGTACAATGTGCCAAGTGCTACGAAGGTTAAATTCTGTTTCAGCTTGACCAGAACTAGAATTACACGGTCAGTGCAATGCATTTTGAAACTCTTCGAATACAAAGAGCATTCCAGATTCCTTGCAGCAAGGCATATCTCTTGCAATAAAATAAGGCTTTGTATCCCTGTCCACGTGTTGACGTCTTCATTACTCTCTAGCAAATCAGATAAAATGAATTTTGTTTTTCTTTTTGACGATGGTAGATCAAGTTGAGTCAGTGTTCGATCTTGTTTATTAGGTCCTGAAGCCAGTGCTGGATCATCACATAGTCCAAAATCTGGGGTATAATTGGTAGAATAATCTGTACCAATATCTTTTTTGAGTATGTTCTTTCCAGAATCTCCAAGTATATCTTGTTCATAGGTGGCATCCCAACAAACATCGGTGTTGAATTAGAGCTTGTTCAAACAAATTTGGAGAATCTATTCAGCTATTCTAGAAGAAACAGCTGAATAGATTCTCCAAATTTGCTTGAACAAGCTCTAATTCAACACCGATGTTTGTTGCCATGAAATCATCAATATCGTCTATAGGTGACAATAGAGCATGTGGACTATCATCACTGCAGCCAATTCGAAAATTTAAGAAATCACTGTCACCTTTGTTACGTGTTATTGGAAGATTTTGTGATGGTATCGCTAAGAGGTTAAGCCTATATGATCCTAAAAGATTGGAAGAGTAAAAATAGCAAATGCGTATTTAAAACCGAAACTCCTTTAACTACATGATATCACATAACTAAGCAAAGTTCTACGCTATCCATGGTTGCGTGAAAATGAGCTAACTTACATTCGTTTGCCGATAACTCAGTTCAGACTCTTAGTTTCAAAATATGATGTTTGATGAACCTGTGGTGCTTGATGAATCCTACAATTTTATCTAAACCTTCTTAGCTCTATATCTTGTATCTTTGATTTAAGAGCATATATTCGGCATAACACTCGCGGTGAGTATTTGTGAGCACTTGTCACGAGATATTAGATAGATATTAAAGATAGAACAATGTAGTGTTGTACAAAATTGTGGGTTTGATTAAGTACCACAAGTTTATCATACATCATATTTTGAAATTTAAGTTTTGGGCTGAGCTCTCGGCAAACGAATGCAAGAGTTAAAATTAGAGTGTTGCTAGCTGACCGCACGCTACTGGACTATGAAATCTCCAATAAACGGAAACCTTACACCAACGATAGCTTAAATGATCCCACGAATAATCTAAATAATACTTTGAACTAGTAGCTATGCAAATTTTATTTTACTGTTTTATTTATGTGACATACCTGGAATAAAATCAGTCGACATTAAATGCGAACTGCAGACTTTGGCATTCAACGGAAGTTTTTTTCCGTATCGGAGCATTCTTACCCACTCCTTATACCGAACGGCTTTTTTATTAGGGAAGCTATGTAGGTGAATATTGTTCCCAGTACGTTGGTTACAACCATAAACGGAACAACTTCTATTGCTTCGGCCCTTAAAAATAGACCGATGATATGTATGGTCCCTCAAATGCTCTGGTTCATTATCCACAAGATTTAGAACCTGCCTACGTAGACAGCGAACAAGCCTCTTGACACGCATGCTAGGATCAGCGTTATCTTTTAAATAACGTAAAGTTACTGTAACAAACATATGCATATAAATTACTAATTTAATAATTATTAACGAAATACATACCGGTTAATATATCGCTTGGCTTGAAATACCGTGGACACTGCCTTAGCCAGGCACTTGACAGTTTTTCCGTAATGTGCAGAGCATTCTTCCACCGTTTGAGCTGCATGTTTTGTTTTGCTGAAGGAAATGCTGTAAGCATTTTTGTTGATCTGTTCCGGCACGTTGAGATACAGCATACTCCGAATGTTTTGATGTAGGGATCTGTTTCAGATAAATTCACTGATGGTACGGCATTGCGACTTACCACTCTACGGGTATCTAAAACATTCAATAATTTAAATTACATATAATTTGCAATTGATGATTAATTATACTTACTGATGATAAAATCTTTTTCTGTTAAGTGGAAATAACAAATCTTCTCCTCTCGCTTACCCCCAAGCTTAATTAACTTGCTCCACTTTGAAAATAATTTGTGGCTACTTCCGGGAGCGGTAAACATATTTGTTATATGATCTGTTTTGCAACCTGGAACAGCACATCGAGTCGGTTTCTTATTTTCCTAATAAAAATAACGAATGATTCCGCTTTGCATTGCATATCTTTCCCTACTATACCTACCATTACGTTGCAAAAACTGTTTTCAACTGTATTCTGGCAAATTTTATTCTTCAATACCCTTGTTTTCGTGACAAAAAGTAATTTTACTGAAAATGTTTACAATTCTCATCACCTTTTGACATTATTTATGGTTTGATCATCACATGCACACTAGCGCCGCCTAGGTGTCGTTAGAACGTGCACGGCTCCAATTGAGCAGTTTTGGATTTTTCTTACATCTTCTTCAGGCCAACGTATTGATAATAGTATTTACGTATCTTTTGTTTTGTGTATTAATATATTGTTGTGGATTTATTTTGAATGCATTTAATTTTTCGTGCAGTAGAAGAATGATGTGTATTTTATTGCGTTTCTGTATTTATATCAATTAGAAGTGTATTTTTTGATTTTTATTATTTAAGTGTTTACCTTTGCAAACCCAAAAGTTGGTGCGCCGAAGAAATGTCGATTGATGATTGAAAATTTTCGATTAAAGATTCGATCTGGTCATCCCTCCATGGTAGTTAACCTGTTACAAAATTTCTAGTTAAGTTAACCAATGTGGCGGAGGTGTGACATCACATAGCATGTAAAAAAAATCGAGCAAAAGTGTTGTGGTGTGATTCTAGCAGATGTCACCGCTCCGCCTAATCAGTGAGCGCCTGGCTATAGTTCTAGCTGCTTCTCTCAAACGGAAACTCCTTCGCTAGTCGTAATCCAGAATTCTCGGCAGATTTTTCCAGTGTTGGACAAAATATATAAATTTATCAAATTATCTTTATTCCCGAGGTGAGTTAGACTAGCAGATTCGCTATCCCTTTTCCGACTTTTTTCATCGATGTGGCTATCGAGCAATTCGAACCGAATAATATACCTCGAATCAAACTCGTATTCTTTTATTTATTTTATTTGGCCTGTCACATTGCTGGCTACAGTGACTCTTGTAATGATTAACGACCAAAGAATTCCCGCATAACGAAAAACAATTTGCTATATAGTCAAAACTATATTTCGAATGTAAGATATATTATCACATTTTATGTCATTGTTATTTAATAGTTTAATCTCGCTTTCACCATACAACCTCTACATTAACACACATTGTTAATGTTTGCCATATTGTCATTGAAAGGTTTTTTATTGTCTGCACGTGTTCTGGATTATATACCAACTTTTTGGCATAGAGTACAGCATAAATTTTGTTCGTGAAAATAGCCAATTTTATATGGTAACCTAACTTAACCGCCTATTCAGCATATAGTTATTTGGCCTTTTACCATCTGAAATATTGTTAAAACTATATAGCTTATTGTTAGTTTATAGTTGACAATTATAAGGGTGAATGTCGTAACAATAACGTAAATGGTCGTCAACAATTAGAAATAAGCTCCAGGAATGGTTTGTGAATATGCGGGTTATTTTGAATAATAATTGAATAGACAGTAAAAGAAATTTAGTGGTTTAGTCTTGGGTTTAGTTCTTCACATCTCCCAGCAGGTATGTATAGAAATTTCAAACAAAATTTAATTATAAATGGCTTGATGTACGATCTAGAAAAATTTAAGATCTTTTCGATCAACATTCTCGTAAAACATAAATTTGACTTTCCCAGTAATGTCCATATTCTATAGTATGTTAATTTTCCTACATCGTACAGAAAGCTGTTTTAAATTCTTAAGATGCCTTTTGAAATGATTATAAGACTTCAAAAACTACACCACTCCATGCTTCACTCCATGTCTTCTATTTTTTTCAAGATGGATTTCTTTATAATAAAATTTATGAATTTGAATTAAGCTTGAAATTGATAGAAGGTTACGCATTTCGTTCGCATGATGTATTTTTAAAGTGTTCTCAAACTTTGAGCGCAATTAAGAATTCTTGTGCACTGTTCAGTATTAGACCGAATATTTGTATTTTTTCCGATTTTTTAAACTTTAATTGCAATTTTCTTCTGTATCGAGTATTAAGGAATTTTCGTGTATTTTTTTCGTTCAAGTTTTTTCGATTCTGTAATCAATAGCAGTGAATTGCCCCTCGACTTTAACACGGGAGCTGTCAGATTTATCACTCGGTGTCTTCTTCTTTTTTCAACCTGGATTCGTCCATACCTACACTGTAACCGGCCAGTACCCATTAATGGGTAAAAATGTACCCATTTTTCAATAGTATATGAAGCTGTCAA
The DNA here is from genome assembly GCA_024533555.2 of Aedes koreicus. Lineage (NCBI taxonomy): Eukaryota > Metazoa > Arthropoda > Insecta > Diptera > Culicidae > Aedes > Aedes koreicus. The sequence continues at coordinate 173,271 of JAHHFK020004511.1, forward strand.
AAAATAGGTACTTTTAAGATTTAAATAATGCATACTAACTACCCATTTTTTATTTTCAATGAGAAACCGAAAGTTCGAAAAATAGAAAAAAAAACTTCGCGTCGTTATCCAGTCCACGAGAACGCGTAGAATATTGAAGAACTGAACTAAATTGGATTGCGAAATCTGAGGTAGGTTAATAATTTAATAAAATAATATCAAATGCCTTAATTTCATCAGTAGAATCGAACTTCCGAGTATCTGCGCGGAACATTGATGAGTTTAAACCAGAGCTTCCGGTAGTTAGGTTGGTTGTTAGACGCATCGTTTGAAGTAATCATGTAATCAAGGTATTTGCTAAAAGGTTGTCTTGTTACGAATACACAAATTCAAATAGAGATACAATAATTGCGATCGATCATAATTGTGCTAATGCTCACTATTCAATACACAGAAAAAAATCTTGTAGTAAAAACTACCATTTTACCCGACTATGCCTATCTTTAAAACTACCATGAAATTTCCATCAAATTTACTACGTTTATGGTAAAACATTCAACATTTGTGGTATATTTGACAGACCTCATATTGATATCAACCGCACCATGGTCGATCTAATCGCAGGCATGGTAAAATCAAACGGATTTATAGTCAGCTGAAAATTGTTGGTGTGCATCACAACTAAGAAGAAAACACGAAAAATGGGTATTTCATATCCATTTCGCAAATAACAAACATGTTGAAAAATGGGTATTTCATACTCATTTCCCAAATAACAAACGTTTTGAAAAATGGGTATTTCATACCCATTTCCCACATAACAAACGTTTTGAAAAATGGGTAAAAAATACTCGATACCCGAGTTCGGGGATCTTGTTTACAAGGTGTTAGAATTTGAACCGCTCAAACGAAATTTGTCATTGGCTTTTTACGGATTCTGTATGATTAGATTCAGGAAATGATGTGAAAATAAGCACTGGTGTCTGTTTTCCGGCTATTTTACTTCAATCTTAATAAATTCTGAGTACAAAATCTCAAACCGATCTTACCGAAAATATTCTAAGTCCTCGTAAACAAGCTCCCTAAACTGTCAAAACTGCCTTTATGACGCCATCGTGCAATGATCTATAGAAGCGATTAAATAAGCACACTGTAAACGGCCAGTACCCATTAATGGGTACTGCCCCGCGATGTAACCGCTACCGAACAACGGTGACAGCTGAACCGGAGAGTGGAGAATCTGTTTGAAAGGTCACGTCACACCGGCTTTGTTGTGAAAACCTTCGTGAATCGTGGAAACCACATAAACAGAAACGATATTCGACAATACTATCACATCTTCCGATTGAGAACGGTGGTGAAGCAAGTCACAGCCTCGTGCCAGTGGTGCAAGGTGCAGAAGGTCACTCCGAAAGTTCCGCGGATGGCTCCGCTACCCGTGGCACGTCTATCATCGTTCACTCGGCCGTTCACATATACAGGCGTCGATTTCTTCGGACCACTGTTAGTGAAAGTTGGCAGGAGTGCTGCCAAACGCTGGATCTGTCTGTTCACCTGTCTCACCACCCGTGCCGTCCATGTTGAGGTTGCTCACAGTCTGTCTACGCCGTCATGTGTAAAGTGCGTTTGACGTTTCGTATGCCACCGAGGAGCACCGGTGGAAACTTCCTGGGTGCCGAGTGTCTGCTGCGCGAACAGCTCGAGAAGCTACACGTCGAATTGGCATCGACGTTTACCAATGCAAATACGAAACGGATCTTCATCCCACCAGCAGCACCTCACATGGGCGGTGCGTGGGAAAGAATGGTGCGGTCGATAAAGACGGCCGTGGATGCGGCATACAGCAGTGATCGGAAACTGGACGACGAGGGTTTGGAAACATTGGTCGTTGAGGCCGAAGGCATTGTGAACAGCCGACCACTCACATATCTTCCCCTAGATGCTGCTGAAGCAGAAGCTCTCACACCGAACCACTTTCTCTTGGGAAGCTCCTCAGGTGTTCGCCAGCCTGCCGTACCGTTCAGTGATCCTGCATCTGCTGTGAAGAACTCTTGGACACTCATACAGCACCAACTAGACGTGTTGTGGAAGCGTTGGATTCGGGATTATCTACCGATGTTGACGAAGCGGATGAAGTGGTTCGGCGAGGTCCAGCCAATAGCTGTAGGAGATCTGGTTCTCATCGTGGACGATACCAGGAGGAACGGTTGAATGCGTGGACGAGTCAAGGAAGTGGTAACTGCGAAGGACGGGAGAGTTCGACAGGCTGTAGTTCGTACTGCGAGGGGGATGTTGCGTAGGCCGGTATCGAAGTTGGCCGTGTTGGAGGTTGAGTTGGGTGGTAAAACTGGGACCGGTGGCCAGTGTTACGGGGGGAAGGATGTTGCTGCCAGCACTGCCCCGCGATGTAACCGCTACCGAACAACGGTGACAGCTGAACCGGAGAGTGAAGAATCTGGTTGAAACGTCACATCACACCGGCTTTGTTGTGAAAACCTTCGTGAATCGTGGAAACCACATAAGCTAGTCGCTCCAATCTGAAATAATTCAATTATTACCTAATATCCTACGTTATATTCACTGTAAAACTTATACCTAGTGGAAACCTAAAATTAGCTTACTTCTAGTGCAATCGCTGTTCGTTTCAGTTATTACCAAATAGATTGCAACAAAAAGTAAGTGGCTGTATTAGATGAGGCATATTTTCTAACCTTATAATTGAATCATAGATTGGCTGCACGAACAGGATTGACGAATACAGAACAACAAAAATAGGGTCAAGTACCGAAAATTGTAAGTTAACTCTAAATTCTAACTAAATCTATAATAATTTAATGAAATAAACATTTCAGTTTAAAGCTGTACTCGCCCCAAAACTGAGTTTGCGATCTGCTAAAAATTCGACTACAAACCCACTTTGTTCTCTGAACAACTCCAGGGGGCAATCATTAAAGATTTCACTGTAGCTCACATGGATTTCAGTATCAATGTGATGAATATATGGAAAGGATGAATGCATCAACCTTTTCTTTTTAACATTCAACACTTTCATATGAGCGCATCGTCACGTCATTATAGGATACGAGAGGGTGGGAAAGAGATAGTTGATTTGTTCTGTCGTGCCTGTCGTGCTTTGGCATTGATCGATTTGTTCTGATGGACCATATTTCGATTAAATTTTTTTTTATTAGGGCCTAAGTGACAAACGTAAACAATGGCTTCTTCCGTAATTTTTTCGTAATAAAAAAAATCTACCCATGTTAGCTTTAAAACTATCGAATATAAGGACTCTTGTTCTAAGAAATGGCTGTAGTAAATTAATTAGGCAAGTTTCCAAGGTCGACAAATTCAAGGAAGAAGCAATTGTGTAGTTAGGCCCAAATAAAAAATCTCTGTCGATTTCAGTTGTCACATGTCCAAAATTGTCAGATCACGCTCATTCGGATTTACCCAAAATTAAGTAACTTGTACCCATTTTCATAAAACAGGCTGAAACGTCAAACCATGGGTAAGGCGATTTATGAAAGTTTGTAAATCTTACTCGGCTCGTCATAATCTGGTTCAATCCTTAAGTAAGCTGTTAGACTATAGTGAAATCCTGGCAGCATCAGTCGCCATTTTTCCAAAATGAGATGTAGAATTTTAAAAATGCAAATTTTAAAACGATCATTCAGCTAATGGAGCAGATTGCAGCGGCAGTGGATACGGAAACGAACCGCAAATTGAAAGGTATTATAATTTTGGTTCTATTTTCTAATAATCATCCAAAAAAATATCCATTCTAGAAATTCGATTTGTTCCATCAGCGGAAGCTAACTAACCACTTCCAACAGAGCCTGTTCGAGCTGATCGGACTGACGGCCAAGGAAGTTCTGCGATGCGTGACCAATGCGCACCAGCACCGGGTAAAGGACACCGTGATGAGTGTTGTCGAGGATGAACTGCTGAAGCAGAGCTACCCTTGATTTCGCTGGCAAGTGCCGTGCAGGGATTGGTCTACTATCTGGTCAAGTTGCTCGCTGTATGCATATGTGTAAGGGTGCATGTGTGTATTTATAATTTATGAATTTATGAATGAATGAGAGGATGAACGTGATTTTCCAACTGCGGCCCGATATTGGAAGGTAATAAATACTTCCAGTAATTCGATTTTTAATCAATTTTAATCAAAGGTGAACTTTATTGAGCTTGTACAACCATACCACAAATAAAATATTGTAACTACAGAGCTGACAAACTTTTTTTCAAAATAATCAAAACGAAAAAACCTTTTTATCCAATTTCCATTAAAACTACATTTTGTAATAATGCGGACAACTTACCCAAAATCAAATAAATCGGTGTTTTACCCAAATTTGGGTTTAGACCGGGTTACCCAATTTTGAGTTCCAATTTTCATGATTTTGGGTTACCTTTACTCAATTTTGGGTAAATCTGAATGAGCGTGATGTCCAAAATTGTCAAAATCATGTGAACTATGCCCAAGTAACCACTAGCATTATATCATAACAATAATTCGACCGACTATCAGCAACAGTAATGCCATATCACATTTTTTCAACAACTCCCATGCTATGTTGCATTACCTTTACATTAAAAACGTTATGATGCATTACTATATTTGCACAAACAACCTAACATTAAATACGCATTAAATGATGCATTATTGCATTATCTCAATAAATGCTTCATTGCTAGCTAAAAAGTAGCATTGGTGCAGTATCATCTGGATGACATTTTCCAATTTGACTTTAGCGATGAGAAACATATGATCGAGCTGAGCTGCCTGTCAGATCCAGAATCGTCATCTTCATTCGCCTTAACCCTGGACTTAGCAGCAGAAAGTTTCGTTCCTACAATTTCAGCAAAAAATATGACTGCATTATGGGGAGCCGAAGGTTTTCTGGTTGTTGATATTCAGAGGACTGAGCTGTTTTTTCAACGAGGAATATTCATTCTCATATAGGGTATGGGACGGGTTTTAAGCAGTTTAGTCAGCCCCTGAGACATTTGATGAAGCTGTATGTAATCTATAATTAGAACTGCCAACATTTAGACATTAATCCCTCTGCTTACGTTTGGTCTATTGGAACATACCTTCAGCAACGAGCATTAGGCTCAGAAAATTTCATAGCCATGGAATAAAGTTCCCAATTGCAGGAACTTCTTAAACGCATGCGGATTGCTTTCCGATTAAAAAAATGTTTTCTTCAGCTCCTCAATCGGTACATAAACTAACAATATTGTATGAGTGCGATTCTGTGCATGTGTGCGAAGGCGAAATAAAATAGGCCAGTTCACGATTTGCTGCAAACGTCAATTTCCTCAACCCGCTCCTTCGTTTTACCCATCCGCTCTCGAAAACAATCAACCAAAACATGTCGATTGCTACCACCACAAACTCGTATCCTAGCATGCTATGAGACAGACCCACACGAACAAACTTTTAGTTTGTCATTGATCTTTAGATTGGCAATGTGTAGGGTATGTGTCCCTTGATTCAGCCTAATATGCAACGATCGATTACATTTTTTATTATAACTCATGAAGTATTTTAGTTGTAAGCAATATATAGCTAGTTATACACTTAATTAGATACGTTTAACAAGATGTTTGGTAGTATGTATCACGAAAAACTATACAATTCACTTTAGAAAGTCAGAAACTGATGAGGGATATGGATGCAATGCCGGTCTATAAGAATTAAATTGGGTCTATTCGTGGATGCAACCCATTCCCATTCGATTGATTTTTTATTAAATGTCTTCGAATGGATTCTTTTTTACTAATCAACGGTTTAAGGCACTAACAGCTTTATTCGCATTTCCCAACATAAAATTTCACAAAACAAATTAAGCTAAAACTGAATTGAAACACTTAAGAGATTGTCACATATGATTTATTGGCCGTTCGATATTGAAAACATAATAATTTGGTCTGCACAGGGTTTGTTGCTTGGGTTTGTGTTTAGATGAGGCATTTGGAAAATATACAATCAAAACTCATACATTTCCATTGAAAATTTTACCAATAACAACATTCTTACTAAGTTATGCAGACAACAGGCCATAGTTGGGAACAAAGTAAAAATATGTCCCTAACATTGGGTCCACGATTTTCTAGTTAAATCATTGTTATTTTATCTATGTGAACAGTTATTTTATAACGTGTGACTATTTTCTGTACGTCTAAGTTGCATTATTTGGTTTATCGGTTCAAGTTAGCCAAATTTTGATCATTCGAAGATCAAAGAGATAATCTGTTCAGCTTAACAACTGAAATCGTATTATCTTAAAAGCTAAGAAAATCGGCAACCACACCGAAGTGAACAACAGTAAATTGATTAATAATGTATGAATTGCTTTGAATAAATCGGTTATCTTGATATCAACATACTTTATTTGATTATCGCTGAATTAATGACATATTTCGTACATAGGCCGAATGAAGGAGCTAGGCTAACATTACATCCCCTTACCCTATTTCTTATTTCATTTACTCTCACGCAAATGTTAGCCAAAGCGACTGTGACGACAAACGGGATGCTTCGTTTAAAAACAAACAAATGCAAGAGACAGCAGGCTTCACGTTACATTACCGGTGCGCTATATTCATGGTGAACAAAGAAGAGACGAAACATGGGCTCTCTCAAAAGCAACAGTGATGCCATAGCTGCCGCTCAACAGCGAAGCATTATTTATCGTTGGGTACTATTGGACAGCTCCAAAACATATTTTTTATTGCAAATGATAATGCCAGATGATGGACAATATAAACATAAGCATAGATCAACCTCTGATGACTGGAAGAAACATGAAATAAATAGCGATTTTAGATTATCTAAATATGTAATAAATTTAACTCAATGTTCAACATCACATTCTGGCAACAAGCCTAGTTGTGGGAGAGAGCTAATGAAGACATGCTCTCTGGTACACGCGGTGCAAAGCAAAATACACAAAGGCAACATTTGAGCGAACTTCTTCAGCATGTCAGAAACTGATAGTTTCTAGATGATGTATTTTAAATCTTCAAAATGACAGTAATAAATTGGTAATCAATCATGATTCATACATCGAATCATTGGCCCAATAGATAAAGCTTATGATTGTATCATTAAAAATGCAATAATTTGGAAAATGTTGGAGTTATAGACCTATTTCCTAACAACTGAATAAAATAGTGACCCCTGATTAAGCCGTTCCCTACCCTATATGATATATGATTTTCTTTTATGATCCAGTTTCAACCTGCACCGAGTATCAAAATTGTGTCGGCTTGTTGTGTGATGAACGGCGGTGGGTATGATTTCATTTGTAACTCGTATCGGGTTGAGGTTTGCACTGATAAACGGTTCGGGTATCGCAGTCTCAACGACGTGTTTAGCAAGAAAAATCTAAAAATAGCTGCATGAAATATGTTTTTATAGAACGAAAAAGATGGTATGCTTCCGTAATATTATACGGTTGTCTTATATAATTCCATTGCTCTCTTGGCTAAGAGTGTTAACGCAACCGGCATTCATCGATCTTGAGGAGCCTTGGTTCGAATCCCTATGTAGGCAACACATTTGAGCTTATAAAAAATATATCCCGTCAATGTTACGCGAAGATGCCATAAAGTAATATGAAATAATATCCCTAAATAAAACGTAATAGAGAAAATTTATTCAATAAGAAACAAAATTAAATACATTTTTAATCACTGACATAGTCTTTTCTTTGTATTCTCCCATACGCGGAGTTACGATCTATACTTTCTCTTCGGAACTATCAATACTTTCTCTTAACAACTTTGTTCTAGCAAAAAAAGTGCCGTCTACTCCTAGAGCCTCACGTGTGATGAGAAATTATTTCCTTCTCAAAAACAACATTTTTAATGTTTTTTTTTTCCCAAAATATCCCAAGCTCTATATATTTTTTTTATGATGCAATAAAACATTTCAGTAGAAGCAGTAATTCAACTGCTGAAAAAGTTACTATGCCCTAACAATACTTGTTCTCGGGCTTCAATAAAGCATGTGCGCTGGCTTTAATTTGACTGGAGTGGGGCCCTTTTCGACTTTAGTTCTACTTTAAGGGCGCATGTAAGATTAGACTGCTTTATACCATAAACTTATATCGTAATATAATGCAAAATTGATGTATCTATAGAGCTTCATGGTTACTTGGGTGGTGCATCTAAATGTGGTTGACAGCATCGTTGACCCCCTGGGTGCAAGGATTTTGTTTTACACGACGTTGTTCTTGTATGCCTTTAAGCCTTCCTGTTGACAGGTTTTGATCTATACTAGTGGTCAAGTCACTGGACCCATAACCTCAACGTTCAAGATTTGAATCCAGTTTGCTCCATATTTTAATTTTTTTACCATCATTATATTTCATAAGACAAATTAATGAAATTCATAATGATTTCTTGTGGCAAAAAATCATACTGCAATCTTATGACAATCGACAGATTATTTTGCTGAGTGTAGCACAAACGTAATATATGGCAATTACTGTGTTTGTATTTGTACTTATGTGTTTATTCGTAACGACAACCTTTTAGCAAACTACCGGAAGTTGTGGTTTAAACTTATCAATGTTCCGCGCCAATTCTTAAGATACTCGATAGTACACAGGAAAAAATCTTGTAGTAAAAACTACCATTATACCCGACTATGCCTATCTTTAAAACTACCATGAAATTTCAGTCAAATTTACTACGTTTGGTAAAACTTTCATCATTTGTGGTATATTTGACAGACCTCATATTGATATTAATCGCACCATGGTTGATCTAATCGCAGGCATGGTAAAATCAAACGCATTTATAGTCAGCTGAAAATTGTTGGTGTGTGCGCTAAATTTAACCCTCGAAATGGTAGTTTCTACTACGGTTTTTTTTGCGTGTATGCATCAGTAAAAGATATTTAAGGGGTACGGTACACCCTAGCGTTTCGCTTCAGTCGTTCGGCGATCTCGAATATATTATATCAGCGCTCGGCTGCGCACCGTCAAATTGTCCAGCACACTCTATTCCCTAGCAACATGGCCGTGGTAAAGGAGGAAACATTAATGGAAAAGCAGTCCCGCTCGAACCGCACCGGATTGCAATTACCAGTCGGTCGCATTCACCGTCTTCTCCGGAAGAGCAACTACAAACGAAATATTAACAGTTAATTCGGGCCGAACTGCAACACGACATATACACATTTTGTAGTTCCTACACAGAAAAAATTCTTGTAGTAGAAACTACCATTTTACCCGACAGATAGGCATACTTCAAAACTACCAAGAAATTTCAGTCAAATTTACTACGTTTGTGGTAAAACCTTCAGCAATTGTGGTATATTTGACAGACCTCATATTGTTATCAACCGCACCATGGTTAATCTAATCGCAGGCATGGTAAAATCAAACGCATATATAGCAAACAAGAATGCTAAGATGGAACAGTTGGTACAAATATTTTTTCATTTCAGTGTCCTCTTCAAAAATTAAAATCGGTCCATTTCGAATGAGCACTCCCCTGTAAACGGGTTGACAGATCTTGTTATGCTCATGTCGTTCCCTCGTTCTGCAAACAAAGACCAAAGTACCTTGAGAACAAGGTAAAGCATATTGCCAGCTGTCATATTATTCTCACATACACGCTCATTCGGGCTTACTCATTGTTGAGTAACTTTTACACAATTTTATTAATATATCTAAAACGTCAAACGCTTAGTAGTCGAATTTTATGAATTTGATTAATTGTTATTCAAAACGCAAGAAAACTACGCCAAACTCAATTTTGAGATAGCTACATATTATTTTTTTCAGTAATATAAAATGGCTCGGATAACGTCTTTGTCAATTTGCGCTTCGGAAGTTAATTCAAAATCTAATTCGTATTCGAAAATCAATAACCAGTCGCGACATGGAGCGGATAGCAGCCACTGTAGATGCGGAAACGTATCTTAAAAAAGCTAAGCTGTTTTATCTTGACTGGGATTCGTTGATTTTGAATAGTATATTACATTACAGATAAATCAAACATTTTTGAAACTCTTTCTGGCGTATGAATCGAAGCCAGACTTATTGGCAAAATGGCTTTTATACAATGCGGTTAAATTTCTTGGTGTTGAAAATGACAAGCAAGCATTTCATCACCCTTGCCTTGTCGTTTGATTTTACAAATGTAATAATCGATCCACCAACTCTTTACTATTAAAACATAATATACATATTATACTTACATATTACAGAGCATACTCTGGCATTACTGAGGATGAAATAAAAAAGCCGAAATAAAAAACTCATTTTCATAAATTTTTGTTTTAATGTTTATGAGTAAGTTCAACTCGAAACTAAATAAATTTAAGCTTTAGGAAATATTTTTCTATCGTACAGGTTTGGTCCAACAAACGTAAATTGAAGTTTTTTGGTTTTTAAAAACCCCCCTAAATTTAAAAATTTATAATTAAAAAACGTTTTTTGGTGGAATATTTTTTTTTTCAAATTTTATGTAATTTTTTTTAAATATTAAAAAAAAAAAAAATAAAAAAAAAAAAAAAAAATTTTGGAAGGGGGGGGGAAATATTTGGGGGGGGGGGTGATTGTTCGGAAAAAAAGTATGTACACCGAGGCAAATTTCCGTATACCCTTTATGTGTGAAACCACATACATTTTTGCAATTTGACTCGACAAATAAAAAATATGTGTGAATAACATACAACTTATGCAATTTCCCACCAATAAAAGCTATGTTGGAAAAGAAATAAATGTCATTGCCTCTGACGAATAAAATTTATGTGTGAGGTTTATAAATTCTATTTCAATATGCTATAAAGTTTATGTGTCTGATTCATATAAAATTTATGTGTGAGGTTTATAACTTTCATTTCATTGTGCTATTAAGTTTATTAGTATGATTCACATGAAATTCATAGTGCGAATAATAACGTTCATTTTGTTACATTTTATTAAATTTAATTCAATGTATTTTCTTCCCAAACATCCTTTTTCCATATGGTCTCTTCCCGTAAGTCCTCTTGTGGTAATTTTTTTTCTCTGAAAACAATGGAGAATAATTATTTGATAGTTAATATATATAAAATGAACAAATACCTTTAAACATTCCCAGAAGTTCTGCTGGAAGATCGAGACGATTAAAAAAAGTATCTTCTGTCGCCATGTTGACTGTGTGCACTCAAACATTAAAAGTTTGTGTGGAAATCACATAATTTTTAACTATAAGATGCGAACTATAAATGGTATGGAAGCTCACACATACATAATATTTGTAACGCCTATACCTTTTATGGGTTACCTTATAAAAGATAAGGGTAGTATAATAATTTTTATATTTATTCAAATAAAAATAATGTTTCGAAAATCTTATAAAGAGTATGTGCTCTAACTAAATAAATTTTAAGTTTACAATTTTATTAGTGTAGGACAACTAATGGTCAAGAAATGCTTTTACTGTCAAAATTTCTTTTTTTGTTGTTGGGGTGAAGAACCACTGCGTCGACTGAATTGTATTTTTTTAGTATTTTTTTTTTTTGGTTGGGGGGGGAAAGGGGGGAAAAAAGAGGACGTTTTATATGGTGAGGGCGTGTGGTGGGGTGAATAGGTGGGGTTGTGTTTTTTTTTGGTGGATTATTTTTTGTTTGGTTTGTTGGGGGGGGGGGGGGTGGTCAGGGGGGGGTGTAAATTTGTGGAAAAAGGTATTTTCTTGTGGTTGTTGTGTGGGGGTTGGGGGGAAAAGGAAAAAAAATTATATATTTTTTTTTATTAATTTTTTTTTATTTTTTTTTTTTTTTTTTTTTTTTTTTTGTTTTTTTTTTTTTTGGGTGAGGGGCGAAAAAAAAAAAAAAATTGAGTTGTGGAAAAGAAAATCAAATAAAAGGTTAAAAAAAAGTTTAAGTTAATGTTACTCAAATGTGAGTGAAACCGGAGGGCAAACAAACATCCATGTTTGTAATGAGAAACCACGAAGTGCCTTCTAGTTGTATACATTTTATCTAATTTTTGGGTTTAAATCGTGGTGGATCTTCATGAAACAGTGATTCTAGCCAGGCTTAAAGAGAAATTGAACAATATGTTCTAACGAAAATCATAATCATAAAAATAAAATTCTTAAGTTTTTGCGTACGCATGTAGAATTCATTAAAATAATAAAATTGGGCTACTTTAACTTTATTTAAAAAATAAGCTTTTTCTTAAAATTATTCAGAAAAAAATGCCTGAGAAAGCGTGATACTCGAAATTGGGAAACAATCATCATCGCGTTTTTGAACACCTCAAATATCAGCGCTAATTGACTCAAAAATATTCAGTAATAACGTGTTCCTCCAATCAACTTTGTATATTTAAGTAACGTACAAGACATACTTAATACCTACATGCAGAAATTCAAGCAAGAAACTTGCGTTTGGCTGGCTTTTGAATCGAAACTGCTTAAATTTCATGCATTTCTGAAGACATTTCATAACTGTTTTATTACTTTTGTCTTTTTCGTATCACTACTTAAACATTGCAGCGACTATAATACCTTGTACTTTATATACGTTGGGAAACAGACATCACACTGACGTTTCTGTTTGTCAATCTTGACAATTCAAGATGTGTTCAAAAATTACGATACATGAATGAAATGACGTTTACGATTTCTGAAAAGCACACGAGTATGTAATCGTTTATCGTTTTATATAGTCAGCTGAAAATTGTTGGTGTTTGCGCTTAATTTAACCCTCGAAATGATAGTTTCTACTGCGGTTTTTTTTTTGGATGTAGTTGTACATAGTAGATTAGTTGCACATAGTAGATTAGGGTAATTGCTGGCGGTGACAAGCACTGTGGCGGGCATTGGCGAGCAGCCTTTAGCCAAACAGGGGATGGTTTAGTTCGTTGTTGCTAGAAAGCGGCTTGTTATCCAGTCGGTTGACCCTAATAAATGATAATGATTACGAATATGGTTTCAACGATATACAAACCTTAGTTACTTTGATAACTACATCAATAATCATTCAAAAATGGTTTATGTTGAATAGTTGAAATATAATTGAATGTTTAGAATAATGATTCTAAAAAAAACGTTCGTGTAGGATTAGTTATGTTCAAAACCTGAACATAACTGTGCAGGAGAATAGTGCTTGAACATCTAACAACGTGCATTGAAAATAATTATGATCAATATTTGATAACGTTCGGGTTATAATCTAACTATTATCTTATGTGGTTAAACAATTCCTGATATCATCCATGTTTGTTAATTAACATAAGAACTATGTGATCAACAATATATTCGGTTAATCACAGGGTTTGTCATCCGAACCGTAAAGGTAATATTGTCATGGAAACTAAAAAATGTTTTGATTTTCAATAAACCATCAATTGTTCCGATTCCGATAACGAAAGAAAATAATGGATAACGAACTGAATCTTCAACACGCTTTCTATGGGTATAATAAGAATAAATCATACAAAGAAGCATTTATGTTTAAAAACTATATCCAAATTATAATAATGAAGGTAACTATTTTTAGATATAACTATTTTCAAACTTCACTCAATGTATAAAAAAAAACTTTATCAAAACATTCACAAACTATAATTTAAAATGTTTAAATTTGAACCACAGTCTATAAGGTTCTACTTTTGTTGTCATTCTGAAACTATATGGAGAAATCAAAATAACTTGAATGGTAATGGTTCTTAACAACTCATTGTTTTTAACATCCAGACCTGAGAAACCATATGACATAAAGTTTATCATAAGCCGTTTGTGTAAAGTTGCATAACCATAACAGGTGACATTAAGAGGTGGCAGATAAACCATTTTTGGTAACGTTAAGTTATGGTTAGTGATCATGCGGGGACCCAGCCAATGGAGAATGCTTAGTCAGCCGGTTGACGCAACCACGAGGAGCAAAATGATGTATAACTCACAAAGGCTCTTTTCAGGGCTATTAAGGTCTGTATCCACATTAATCCGGACACCTTCAAAGTATTGTAACTTTTGAAATATTCCACGTAGGAATGAAAAATTTCACTGTGGTATAGCCACAGAAAACAGACATTGATGTTCATATACCTTTTCTTGAAAAACGAGTGTAAAAGTTCATATGGTCAGCCGGTATACGAAACAATTGCAGAGAAAAATAAACAAAATTTATCAGGTTATGTGCTAGGCTTTTCTTTGATAAACATTTACATGACAGTTATATCACAACTGCAGCGCCGCCTACTAGGAGCATAACGACATACATTTGAAATGTCGGTTTAAAGATTTACACAAGTAGCAGACCGAAGATGAAGGTCTGTTCTCTGTGGTATAGCTGAGAGTCTATGATGAAAAAGACTATGACTCATGTTTACATTTCATGTTTAGTATTCAAGATAGTGATGAAAGAAAAACAAGTGCGCGAGCGAATTTTGTACGGGCGTAAGGCAAATCCTGACTTGTCAATACAGGACCTTGCAAAAACATTGGATTTGCCTAAATCAACTGTTCACGATGTGCTCAAATCATTTTCGGAACGTTTGATGGTTGAGAGGAAAACGAGAAGTGACAAAAACATAGATCCTGTCATGGGCCGAAAGGTGAAAAGGATATTAACGAAAAACCCAAATCTCTCCATTCGAACGGTGGCTCGTAAAATAGGGATGTCGCCTGGTTTTGTTCAAAAATCAAAACAACGTTTGGGACTTAAGTCGTATAAAGTAAAAACAGTTCCAAATCGCAACGACAAACAGAACTTGGCAGCAAAATCACGGGCTCGACGTTTGTACTGCGAATATTTGACGAAGTTTTCATGCGTTGTTATGGACGATGAAACTTATGTCCTGGAGGATTTCAAGCAGCTTCCAGGACTGGCTTTTTATTCTGCTATGGCCAGAAATGCTTGCTACCCTTCATCAAAAGTCACAAAGAAAAACCTTTGTTCTGGCCGGATTTGGCATCATACCACTATGCTAAAACTGTGATGGAGTGGTACCAAGCAAATCAAGTGAACATTGTACCAAAAACCTCAAACCCGCCAAATTGCCAGAGCTACGACCAATCGAGAGATATTGGGCTGAAGCGGAAGCTTTCTGGAAAAAAGCAAGGAATCAAAGACATCAAACACTTCCAGCAAATTTGGATAAAGACGGCTTCTACAATTTCTGACGAGTCTGTACAAACCCTAATGGACGGAGTTATGCGCAAAGTTCGAAAATTTTATGCAAATACCGAATAACTATGTTTTGTCTTCACGAATTGTTAAAACACATCCCATGAATCTGAAATCAACAAATACGACGGAAATATAATGCGAAATTTATGTTTTATTCATGTTTTGAGGTGTCCGGATTATTGCGGATACAGACCTTATTATGATTTTGGAAAGAGGGTTATACTGAATTATTATAAGAGATTGTTCATTATATGAGCGTGAGACCTACCTAAATCGTAAATACTGACCGATTCCTGCCGGTGCGTCTTCCAGAACTTAATACTAAAAACAACGGGGTCAAATGAATGTCTATTAGGACCTTTTTGTTACCCACAATGGCTGTTGTTGGGCTTTACCTGTTGTCCGCATTGTTCGTCACTCACTTGCCTTCTTTCACTTTCGTATTTCTGACTTGTAATTTTAGACTTCCAAACTATAAACATTTGCTGCGACTAGCTATTTAGGGCCGTTTAGCTTGATGGTCTTTCGATAAGTAATCGAGTGTTTTAAAGTTCAGTAGGTCATTGGGTCACCGCCCTTGACTGCTGGTAAGTGACCCGAGCCATTCGCAAATTTTCGTCATCTTTCATGGCCGTTATCATCAATTTAAGATGGCTATGCCTATCGCCACCCTTAATGGACTCTCAATAGGTGGTTGTTCGTTTATCTGGTGGCGGGTTTTGCAAGCTTTGGTGGGGTAGATGGCTGCGTTCTACCGTAAGCTCCAGGGGCTCTGCGTTGCTGTCAACCACATATAGATGCATCATAGTTGACATGATTTTGACAATTTTGAACAATTGTCACTTAGGCCCTAATAACAAATCTTTATCGAAATGTAGCCCATCAAAACTAATAAATCAATGCACGACAGGTATGACAAAACAAATCAACTATCTCTTTCACACTTGCTTCGTATCCTATAATGACGTGACGATGCGCACATATGAAAGTGTTGAATGTTAGAAAGAACAGGTTGATGCAGTCATCCTTTCCATATAGTCATCACATTGATACTGAAATCCATGTGAGCTACAGTGAAATCCTTGATGATTGCCCCCCTGGGTAAGCTCTTCTAACGTTGCCTACCAGAGAGTTTGTTTATACAGTGACCATTCGTTCGTTGCAACATATTAACGTTGCAATGAGCGAATGGCATTCGCTGATTGCAACACTTGATTGCGTCAAATTGACTGTCAAAAACTCATGAACCTGTTGAGCTAAATGACAGATTACTGCTTGACATTTGCATACGACAGTTAATTGCTTTTTAATTACAACATGTTGCAATTAGTGAACTTGCAATTAAAATACGTTGCAATTAACGAAATTGCAATTCACGAATGGTCACTGTATGAGTACATTGTGCAACCCTCACAACCTCTACCTGCCATCGTTATTTAAACGTACGGAAACGCAAAAATCTTAAAAATACTTGCCAACGAGACGCGGACACTTACACTCTATTTTTGTTTACAGATTACACAAGCCGTCCCCAGTTACACGTAATTCTTAAAGCGCGGCGCAATAGGTTATAAACACGCGGAATGAACGAAGAACTACCGAGGAGAGAGAACAAAGAAAACACACGTTTATCGTTCAGAGCACTAAAAGCGAATGGGATTTATTTATGAATATTTTGATACAAGGATGTGCCGAAACATATGACGTTTATGCTCAATATAACTCAATGTAAAGGTAAGGTAAAGTAAACGAGGGATGTTTGGTTGTATTATTACACTCTTATTACTCCCCGTCAAGCCAATAATCCGAGCAAATCTCGTAATTTTTCAAATAGGAATCTAGGCAACCCCTTTTTCATAACATCTTCTATTTGATCCTTCGATGGCACGTATACCAAAACCTAATTTTCGGTAAAATTAAAACCTTATTTTCGGTAATCTTATCTTAGCGTGTAGTTATCATATCTTAAACATAGCTGGTAATGAAAACAAAAAACATCGCATTCGCATTCATAGGGTAAATGTATGAAATTCAAACCGATTCCTTGTGGCTAAATTTCATAAGGTTTTTGAATGAACTTCTTAAGATGTTTTTCGTCAGTGTATGCATTGTTTACTATTTTGCTACACTGATAAAAAAGCAATGATAATATCTATCTAGGGTTTTTTTTCATTATGGTGAATCTACAATTGAGAGATTCTCTCCGGGCTCGCTCTCTTTCATTCATAAACCAATCACCTTTACGTTTTTCTTTCTACTTTTTGTGGAGTATGCTGGCCAGCCCTGTTGGGTTTGGATCTGTACTAAAAAACCCCCGGAAATTTTTTAAAGGGGGGGTAAAGGGGGAAAAAGAGGGGGCCCGGGGAAAAACCCCCACATTGGTACCCCCCCAAAAAAAAAAAAACCCAACCGTGGGTCCCCCCCTACACGCTAAGATCAGTTTACCCAAATATGGGTGAAGAATACCCATAATCGCAAAAAGTGCACATACCCATTTATGGGTTCATTACTACTTACCCATATTTGAGTATTTTTTCCCATACAAATTTACTCAAATATGGGTAAAGTCAACTTTACCCATATATGAGTATGTGCACTTTTTTGCGATTATGGGTAAACTGAGCTTAGCGTGTACACGCTAAGCTCAGTTTACCCATAATCGCAAAAAAGTGCACATACTCATATATGGGTAAATTTGACTTTACCCATATATGAGTAAATTTGTATGGGAAAAAATACTCAAATATGGGTAAGTAGTATTGAACCCATAAATGGGTATGTGCAATTTTCGCGATTATGGGTATTCTTCACCCATATTTAGGTAAACTGAACTTAGTGTGTAGGTCCCACCTATGATTTTTTGCAATATAATCAACAAATGATATCTATTTGTAACCACACATACCTCTCATGTGTACACATAGTGGTGTGGCCACACATACTTTTCATTTGCTACATAAACTTCATTAGTTTTTCTCTAAATGTTCTGTTTATGTGTGAATACGTGAATAATAATATTATTCATGTATTCACACATAAACAGAACCTTTAGATATTATGTGGAATTTTACATGGATTTTTGCCAATAAATATGTGTGGATTATTTGCCGTGTAGGAATAAGAGGTACACGCTAAGGTGAAAATCCCTAAAACTTTTTAAAAAACCCCTAATCGCTCTTAAATGTGCATACGCAAATTATGCATAAACATATATTACCTGAAATTGGGTAATAGTATTAAAGGAAGATAAACGTTAAAAATTATCGATTTTTTTCGATACTTTTTACTGAATATTGGGTATGTTTTTGTAGTTTTATTTTATAGAATGCTTCAAAAAAGGCATGAAATTTAACAAATTATCCACTAAGTAGTATCCAGATTAGTATTCCAGATTCAGCACTTAAGAAGAAACAAATGTTGAATTGTATTAGAAAATACATTTTCTGTATTAAAAAAAGTGTCTATAAAGTATGGAGGAATCCAAGCAAAGCTAAAGTGAGGTTACATCGTAATCTGTAACTTAAATAGATGATAACTTTGTAGCTATTTTTTAAACTGTATGAAATTGGTCAGTATCGTCTTTATCGACGATTTTCTGATTTTACTATCACCCATTACCTTGCAATTACAGCTCAAAAAATCATGTTTTAAGAGCATCATCTACTACGTATAATCGTATAACCTCACTTTTACCTGGATTCCTCCATTAGAGAAATATTTATTCCGCATTGACCTAACATTATGACACGTTCCTTTATTCGCTCCCGAGTGAAACCGAATTACACATCAGGATTCACATTGGTCCTTAAGGATCCGTTGGAGCTAGATTGAAAAAAAGGAAGTAAAAGTTATTGATTACAGAAGTTTGTTTTCCCCCAGATAACCTAAAAGTTTCCATTGTGTAACCGTTAGTTCCAAGTAGAATGATGCATTCACTCAAAAAACAATGCACCTTATATTTAAGTGCAATCACCTATAGATTTGGGCAAAGTGCAAAGTTATTGCTCTGTATTGGTGCGGCACTTATTTTTTATTAAATGTGGTCAATTAACCGTATGTGAAATAAATATATAGTCTTTAAGTGCAAGAGCTGAATTGATATTAATTATAGTGAACATGGATTTGATTAACTTGTCCTAGCAAAAATCAAATGAGTTTTTTAATACGATTTATGTGAAAAGGTGCATGGATTTTATTTTTTCATAAAAAGTTTAGTATTGGATTTTTTGTACTTTTCATGTCACACATTTCGTGTGAATAAAAAAGGTTTTATTTACACCATCATTAAAACTTCATTACTTTTTGAATGGGCAAAAATGCTCGATAGATCTGAAATATTCACAATAAACACCGTTAACATGGCAAAGAAGAACATCTATAGTAATTTATTACCTTCAAAAAATTCAGTGACATCCACTGGCAAACCAAGTACCTAAACCACCACACGGTAAACTTCACTTTGTTTCTCCATTTTGCATTTTTTTTTCTTCTAGAACGATAAAGCAGCTGATTGTTTCTCGCGCACGGTTTTTTATTTCGTTTTAAGTACGAAGATGGATAGAATAGGGCAAAGTGAAAACACACTAGAATGACATTTCTCGCTCCATTGAAAATTATGTGCGGACCATATCAATTTCATTGGAAACGAACCTGTGTATTAAGTGACGGGTGTTAAAAATTATGTGCGGCAAATGAAAATCATAATGGCTCACATGATTTCAATTCGAAGCAAAAATTAACCGATTTAAGTGCCAATTTTAATAATAAATATTATTGATTTATTTTCAGTGTGGGAAAAAAAAACAGTGCTGCCATTTAGGTGTCAGTGAATGGACTTGTATTCATTTCAAATGAATTAGGTCAACTCCCAGCTATTTGACACTATCAAAGCAGAATAAGGGAGCTAAAAGGATGGACAGAATAAATAATATGAGAACGTCAAAAAAATTGAAAATCATTCTAGGGCCTTCGAGGTACCTCATCCTAAAAAATTCGTTCTTTCTGGCTCAAGACTTCGAGAAAATTGGAAGTGCGCGGCGCGAGTATTAGATCCTAGTAAGGACAATTGTCCGTCAATAAAAAAAAGTGTAGTTATTTGTTAATTCTTTCTTCTTTTAATTTTAGTCTTAGTTAGTACTGATTAGTTCAAAGATAGTGTATTATTTGTGTAAGTCTAGTACGAAGTCCTAAGGTAAAAGTGTTAGTTTGTTAAAAGAATGTAGTCTAAATGTTAGTTATTATTTTACTTAGGACACGGTGCACGAAAACCAGAACGTCTTGTCCTTTAAGAGGACCTTACACGAAGAAAAATCGGAAAAAGGTAACGTTTGGTGGCGTTTATGTGTACATTAGTACGACTGATGTGGTGCGTGTCTAATTGTTATTTGAACAGGCTTGGCAGGCCTTTTTCCGTCCGTTGCGTAAATCCCGGACTCTCATTACAGCTAAAACTACGGCGTGGGACTGTTTGACACGTGAACAAAGTTGGTGGCGGGTAAATACCCGTCATATTAAAATCCCTGAGCCAGAAATCGTCCCTGCGTGTGCTCCATTGGAGGCAACAGCAGATGAGGGATACCTCGAAGTACACCGTGCCGGTTTGGGAGTAACCCGTCCCCAGAACGCCCGTTTAGTGGCTTTTTCGGCCATTGTTCGCCAGTTTGGCATTGTTCGGTTCGGCCGATTGTCTAACGGCCATTTTGTGAGTGTCGCCATTGTCGAAACAACCAGTCGGCAGTACTCTGGCATCTCCCAGGATCATCACCCTTTATCACCACCATTACCGCCACCCTCGTTGCTGTACCCCTTAACCACCAAAACCGTAAGTCGCGCTGGCTCAAGTAGTCATTTTGAAATGCATGCAAGAAGAAGAACAAACAAGAAACAAAATATGTACATAATACACTAAAAGAACAGTTAGAATACACGTGATCACGTAGGTTTATACAATAGTTAAAATAAACATTAACTTTCGAAACACGATTTCTAATTTACATACAAACTGCGACTTTGTTTTTCTAAGAACAAGAAGGCTTTAGCAAGATTCCACACATTTAGTAGTTTTCCGTGTACACACGATGTAAATTCAGCACACAGCATAAATTTCCCACCCCTCACTTTCTGAAATCTTTCCAGCGGAAAAATTGGTAAAGTTGTGTGACTGGTTGGCTTAGACCCTGATAAATGAACCTTTTATTATTCATGCGGTGTTCATGTTGCTTTGGTCGTCGTCAAATCTATATATATATAAAAATGGATTTCTGTCTGTCTGACCCTAATAGGCTCGGAGACTACTGAACTGATCGGCGAGAAAATTTTTATGCAGGGGTTTTTGGGGCCGGGAAAGGTTCTTAAGATAGTAAGAGACCCCTCCCTCCTCTGAAAGGGGGGGCTCCCATACAAATGAAACACATATTTCTGCATAACTCGAGAACTGATCAAGCAAATGAATCCAAATTTGGCATGCGGAAGTTTTTGGAGGAAGAAATGTTTTTATGGTAGTTTGAGACCCCTCCCTTCTCTAGAAAGGGAGGCTCCCATACAAATGAAACAGAAGCTTCTGCATATTTCAAGAACTAATCAAGCAAATGGAACCAAATTTGGCATGTGGGGTTTTCTGGTGGCGAAAAATGATTCTATGGTGGTTTGAGACCCCTCCCCTCTCCTAGAAGGGGTGCTGTCATACAAATGAAACTGAAATTTCTTCATAACTCTAGATCTAATAAAGCAAATGGAACCAAATTTGGCTTGCGGGGATTTTAAAGACAATAAATGTTTCTACGGTGGTTCGATACCCCTCCTCTCTCTCTGGTAGGGGGGGGGGGCGGGGCTCCCATGCAAATGAAACACAAGTTTCTGCATAACTCGAGAATAAATCAAGTAAATAGAACCACATTTGGCAGGTGGAGGTTTTTGAAGGCAAGAAATGTTTCTAAGTTGACTGTGACATATACAACTGAAACACAAATTTCTGAATAACTCGAGAACTTATCAAGTTAATTGAACCCAATTAGGCATGTGGAGGTTTTCGAAGGCAAACAATGATTCTATTGTAGTTTGCAACTCCTCCGCTCACTGAAAGAGGGGTCTCTCATACAAATGAAACACGAATTTCTGCATAACTCGATAAAAATTAAAGCAAATGGAACCAAATTTGGCATGTGGAGGTTTTTGAGAGAAATAAATGTTTCTAATGTGGTTTGAGACCCCTCCGCCTTCTGGAAGGGGAGACTCCCATAAAAATGAAACATATTTTTTAGCATAACTCGAGAGCCAATGAAGCAAATGAAACCAAATTTGGCATTTGGCATGTTGAGGTTTTTGGAGGCAAGAAATGTTTCTATGGCAGTTCAATACCCCTCCCCATTTTAAAGGGGGGGGGGGGGCTCCCATACAAATAAACAGCAAATTTCTGCATAACTCGAGAACTAATCAAGTAAATGAAACCACTTTTAGCATATGGGGGTTTTGGAGGCTAGATTTCTATATACATAAAAATGAATTTCTGTCTGTCTGTCTGTCAGACCCTTATAGACTCGGAAAGTTCTGAACCGACCAACGTGAAAATGTATATGAAGGAGTTTTTGGGGCTGGGAAAGGTTCTCATGATTGTTTGAGACCCCTTCTCTCTCAGGAAGGGTTTGAAAAACCACCCCCCTCTGGAAGGGAGGGCTCCCATACAAATGAAACACAAATTTCTACCAACACTGAGAATTATCCAGGTTACTTAAACACAAAACGTGTATTTCTCGGGTAAGAAGCGTGTTTTAATAGAAGTTTGAACCCCTGCTTATTCAAGAAAAAAAAACTCATTTCGAAAAAAAAACCATAAACGTGCCAGTTATATTAAATTTTCCTTCATTTAGTTGCAAGCGTAGCAGCGCACGCACCGGGTTCAGCTAGTAGTCTACATAAAACGACCCTGTGAACTTTCCTCCACATGTTTGGACTGAGGAAGGTGAAGAAAAGAGTATCAATTGGCGTTCAACATAAAAATTAATAATTCTAGATTTTTGGTAACATTGCCTTTCCACCCCGACTGAGGGAGTAGCAAAACAGAAAAATAACTGTTTTAGTATCTTGCGTTCTCCAAACGGCAAGTTGCAATAGTCAATATTAGCATTAGGTGTTGCATGTATTATGTTTGAATTAGAATAATTAGCATCGACGCACCCCCGGGTCTTCATTAAGTTCATTTCGATTGAATCGTTTGTTTATTTTGTTGCTTTTCATTTATTTGTAGGCAAACATATTTTGGTACTGGCTGAGGATAAATTCATAGGATTTTATGATTTTTCAGCTGATTGGAGAAGCTTGCGTGGTCGTTAGAGTGTTTTGGAGTGAACGGGTGGGCCCCAGAATCTTAAAGGCCGTCTTGAAAACGTCCTGGAGTTCGATTTGCACTAATCGCAACTGAGAAGGGTGAGTACAGGTGGGTGAGACGAGTCTGTAGAGGGCACAGATTTTGATCTGGCCAAGATTCGAACACTCGTTCCCTCCTGAAGACTCTACCCACCCCGAAAGATTTTCAGCCATGGAATCGGAATTCCAGATTAAATACCCAGTTCTATTCTATTCACCATTTAGAGAAGGAAGAAATTGAGTTCGAACTGGAAATTAGACAAGTTCAGTTCCAGAAAAATGAAACTTTGTCGGTCCTCAGAAGAAGATTAAAAGAAGCGCTGAAACGGGAAAAAGGGGAACCGGAGGAGATAGATTTTGCAGTATGTGAGACGCGTACAGTAGATTTATAAATTAGATTGATTGATGAGGAGATGAAAGAAATTAACGATTACTTGGAGAAGAAAAAGGAATTTTATGTTTTGAAGGATACGTTAGGGACAAGGCTAGTACATTACTTGGCTCGTCGTTCTGCAATCTGTCGTGACCTGAGAAGCCTTCCATTGGGGATCGTGTCGGTTGGTGCCGGGTAACGAGAATCGGTATCGGGGACTTTCTTGTTTCGGAATTAGAAGACGGTATTAAGTTTTCCTTCTGTATTGTTCAAACTCACTTACAAGAATGAATCTGTCATCATTTTGTATGGCATTCTTCGATTCAATATTATCTGGGTTCACCTGCTACATCCTTCTTCTAATCTACTCCTAATCATATATCTTATATAAATACATATCATTATATATTTTAGGTTTGCTGGTTGTTCATTTAGGCATCTGTCAGCTTTTCAGAACTCGGGGATCCTTCGGCAATTTCCTTATTTGGCGAATGCGAAATTTTTTTAGCCAAAGATAGATGTTCATGCATTGGGTTTAAAACATCTGTAAAGATGGACTCTATAATAACGATATATATTTTGAATACTTACTCCTTTTTTTTAAGAACGACAAATTATACCAGTTTTACCTTCTTCAATTTGCATATACTCCTAGTTTGGCAGTCGATTATTTGTTTCTTGTGCCATTGATTTCTCGGCATTATTATAGTTTTCGCAGTCAGAAATCAGTTTCACGTCTCTTATACCACGGGTATACTGCACGCCTCGTTCGCTTCTGATTATAACTTTCCCTCCAACGCGTGACAAAGCCGTACATTGTTCGCTTGAAAACATTGGATCTGTTTTGGTTTTCCTAGTAACAGCTATTACAACCTTGTCTCCTGTTACAATATTTGAACATTTTGCACCTCTGTGCTTATCTGCAAACTTATTGCTTGGAAATATTTTGATTCTGCATCTGTATCTCTAATTGTTTCTCTGTCTATTTGTCCATTATTTTGTTTCCAAAGACATGGAAAAGTTCCCCTGTATTTCCAACCAACAAGAAGCTCGAATGGTGTAACTCCTAGCCTTGAATGGGGTTTTATGGTATTATGTACATGAACATAGTTTTGTAAAGCATTTTTCCAATTTTCGCCATCTTGTATTGCTCCTGCCATTGCCTTGATTTGTCCTTGATTTTGCCTTTTAACTGCACCATTAAATTGCGGGCATAAAGGGATTGACTTTTTAATATTAACTCCTTTCTCAATCCAAAACTCGATGAATTCATTACTTCGAAAAGGTGGACCGTTGTCGCTTTCAATAACTAAAGCTAAGCCCCAAGTGAACAATATTTTTGATAGAGCTATGTTTGTACTTTTTGCATCTTTGCATTTCATTTCAACAGCTGATAGATATCTTGAATACGTATCCACTATAATCAAAAATTCAGCAGAACCACAACCAGGAAGAGATAAAAAATCTACCTGCAATACTTTCCACGGTCCTTCAGGTAACTTGCGACTGGAGAAAGGTATCGATGGATGTCGTTTGTTAATCATAAGGCACGTCTTACAGCTTTTAACAAAAGATTCCACGTCTTCACTCAAACCTGGCCACCAGAAAAAATCTCGCAATATTCTCTTCATTGCAGCACAGCCGATGTGACTCCTATGCGCCGTCTTTAATGCACTTAAACGAAGTGATCTAGGTAAAATAAGCCTTTCTTCCTTGAATACCTTTGGACCCAAACTACGTAACTCCTTGACATGTGCTTCAAAGCGATGTAGATTCTTTAGCCATTTTTTGGATTGTAGTGCTGCTTGAATAGCTATTAACTCCGTGTCTTTTTCAGATGCTAAGTCGATGTCCTTCCATGTTATATCCATTGTTCCTGCATCAAGAGCAAACAGTAAATGTTTGTCGTTGTCCTAGTCAAAAGATTCATCCATTTGTGTCTTAACAATCAGACGGGACAACACATCCGCTACATTTGATTCGCCTGTCAGTTTATAATTTTTTTTTTATTTGCAAATAAAACGCAAAATGATCTCATTATTTCAATATTCTAGTTTCATTACCTGGAACACATTTGACTTTGAAGTCATACGACTGTAGCCTAAGGGCCAAAGCCTCTGCCCGAGAAACCGCCCGTTTTCCTATTCGGCATCCATTTCCAAAGATAAATTTGTTTGCCTCTGAATCTGTTATGACGATGAATGATTTGTTCAGTAAATAAAAGGAAAATCTTTCAACACCCCAGACCATGGCCAATGCTTCACGCTGTGTCTGTGAATATTTTCTTTCTGTATCTGACAGTGCTCTTGATGCACATGCTTTTATCCTTGGAATATTTTTTTCATTATACTGGACAAGAACAGCACCAAGTCCAATTGAGGAAGGATCAACATAAAGTTCTGGCTCATCTTTGTATTGAGAAAATCCAACTTTGTGATCGTCCTTAGCGCTTCAAATTTCAAACGAACGAATTCTTCCTCCTCTTGTTGTCTCCAGTAAAACCGATCAGCCCTTGCAAGATTTCTCAGATAGTTGGTTTTCTTTGCTCGCTGATAAATAAAGCGCTCTGTGAAATTCATCAGTCCAAGAAAACTTCAGACTGAGATTCAGGTCTACGAAAGTCTTTGATAGCCTTTATTTTATCTTCTTCGATTCGCAGCCCATCATGTGGAGATGAGAAACCTAGAAACTTAACTGATTGCTTTCCAAGCACGCATTTTTCTTCATTGAGGCTTACATTATGTTCACGCAATTGATAGAGAACAGCATTCAAGTTTGCATCATGCTCTTCTTTAGTTTTTCCATAAACCAGAATATCGTCCAGATAATTGCAAGTGCCTTTACAATCTGCTAGTATTATAGTTTGTAATATTTCTTGAAATATATCCGGGGCATTGCATAAACCAAAAGGCAATCGTTTGAACCGGTATGTGGCATTTCCTGCGAAGAAGTTGGTAAGGTGTCTTGAATTTTCATGTAAAACAACGTGGAAAAATGCGCTTTTTAGATCTATCGTTAAAAACCAGGCAGCACCTTCTAAATCGGCCAATATTGATTCTAAGGTTGGCATTCGAAAAGATGTGCTGATTATGTTTCTATTGGGGCCTCTTAAATCGGCCACTAATCGAATGTCGTTTTTACCTTTTGGAACGACTAGTAAAGAGGAGCAGAAAGATTTATCCATGTCGTGTGTCACTTCCTCGATTATTCCTGTACGCAAAAGGTCTTTGATTCTACGTATCGTTTCATCCTTGAATGCCGGTGGAATACTGGTGAACACATTTCGTGACGGTGGTAAATATTTATCGAACGATAGTTCAACGGGTGCCACATTGAATTTAGGAAACTCGTCAGAGCTTGTTACGGAACACATTTCTCCAGGAAATATTTTTAAATTCGCTTTTGTGCTATCTGTTGCGGCAATTGGAACATTAAGGCCAATTTGAAGAACACTGTATCGGATTGAAGTGTTCCTACCAAGCACTGGCCTACCGTTTTCAATGGCATAGGATTTTTCTATGGTTTGTGGTCGATCGTTGGATATATAGAAATTTGCCAAAAATGTTGCAATTACTGCAATATGGTCTTGGGATGCATATGCTCTTAGTGGTTTATCTGAACCCATTGATATACAGATCAACGCGTCTTTTGAATGAATGTCATTCCTTAACATTTCAAATGTTTTCCTATTGACCGTGTTAACTTCTGCTCCAGAATCAATCAAAAACTTAACTGGTAAGCCTGCTACTTTTCAGCACAATTTCTACATTATTTCAGACATTATTCAAATTTTCTTTCACGTCAGTAGTTCGCAGAATCATTTTCTGAAAGACATATTAACCGATTTAACAACAAAATAATAAAATATAACCTAATTTATTCTCTAGTTTTATTAATGAACAGTTATCATAAAAATAATCAAATTTAGCAGTCAATGTAATCAGTATAATCAGGATAGTAATTGAAACTATTCACTTACTGAATTTTTTTGTTCGTCATTGCTATATTCGTTCTTGGAAAATGTGGCAATCGTTCGTACTTTTTCTGGCACTGCTGCATTAAAGTCGTTGTTTTTGCGTTTGGTCAACACTGATGATCGACAAGCACGTTCAATGTGACCTTTCTTGTTACGGCAGACTTTTTGAATTGCATAACACTCATTTGCAGAATGATAGAGACTTGTGCATCTCCAACAAAAATTACGATAATTATTAATATTTATTGATGATTCTCTTCGCAAATATCTTCCTTTACTCCGGGGGTTCTGCCAAGATGCTTGGTGACCGGTGGTATTCATAAAACCTCTCGTAGATTTCAAACGCTATCTTTGTGGCACGTTTTCGTGCTTGGATGAAATTGCTGCAACATCCACGAGCTTTATCTGTTGGTGATTTTTCATGTATATTTCTTCGTTGATTCTTTCGACCTCCTGAACCTTTATTTTGTCAAGGAGATAAGCTATCGATTCACCCTTTCTCAAAACCTTCCGGCTGATCTCACGTATCTTAAGGTTAGTTGCGTGTGACTGAACACTATGTCAAACATTCTCCATTAATTGTTCTTCTCCAAAATCACAAAAATTAGCAGCAGCAATGACACGCTTGACATATTTAACATCTGGCTCGGTAGATTCTTGATACATATAGCGTAACTTCTGGCGTTGCATTAACAAATAATCTCGGGAACCGAAGTGATTTTGCCATCGGCTCATTGCATTCGAATAAGGTTCACATTCGGAATCCGGGTCTTCCGCTGACGTTGTTGTTCCATCGAGTACATCTAGTAATTTTGATCCAGCTTTTATTTTAAAGATTCTCATTTGAGTACATTCGTCAGTTACCGCTACCAGCTGCATTGATGCCTCTAAAAATTCTTTCCACTGGAAAAATGTTTTTTATCAATATCCTCTTCATCTTCTGCGGGAGTACATTCGGGGACATTCAAAGAAGCAAATGATAGGTTATTCATAGTGTTTATGAAAGACGAATCGTTTTCCACATTAATTGTTGAATGTTTCTGCATAAAAAAGCCTTGATCCTTGTTTATTGAGGATTCCAATTCCTTCTTTTCAGCTCGAGTCTGCCTGAGTTTCAACGATAGAGAAGCACTTCGTTTCTCAGCGGCCAATAGTGCTTTTTTTTAAACTGAAACATAAGTTATCGTTTTTTTTCTTTCCAACTCTAAAATGAAAAATATGCATCACCTTGTTGTTATTGAAAATATCTAACGAGCAACTCGAAGCAAGAAATTATCGGTATTTATAATTGCCGTTATTTAAATTATTGAACACACCAGGGTGTGGACCAGGGTGCATAGATGAATTGCCACTCAAAACATTTTTATTGTTGTGTTTTTTTATTTTTATTTTTTTTATATGTATTTGTTGAATAGTACAGCCAGTTTAGTTCATTCATGTGGTATATGCAAGAGGTTATTCAACATTTATATAAATATATTACTTAGTGAGCCATTCAAGGCAGAGGTTCTTGAAGTCATTATATCTGATAGACTAGCTTATTCTAGTTAATCGAGATTGATATTATGTATTTCATAAATAATTTGAACTGTTTAGTTCATTTGAATTTTGTATTTAGTATCAAATATTTAGCGTGCCACTCGAGGCAAGGCAATATTGGTATTCAATATTGCCGTTGGATTATTGGAATAACACCTGTCCAAGGTGTACAGAAATTTTGCCACTTAGAGCATTTTTCTACTATCTTCTCGAAGTTGGTATTTATATTGGTCTAACAGTTCCGTTTTCATAAACAAGTAGCCACTCGAGGCAAAAATTCTTGTAATTTTTATATCCAGCGTTATTGCAGTTATTCTTAACACCTGACCAAGGTTTTCAGTAATATTGCCACTCAGAGCATGTTTTGTTTTGTTTATTTTTTTTTTTACCAGCTACTAGAAGTTGGTATTTATATCGGTTGAACAATTTCATTTTAATTAACAAGGAGCCACTCGAGGCAAGAAGTTCTCGTTACCATCATATCTATTATACTGGAATAGTATAATGTAGATCATTCAATAAAAACATCAATTTTCAATAGAAAATTACTTCTCTTTAACATTTTAGACAAAATTTTCTCACGCGATTAAAATCATAAAGTTTCTAACTGTTTGCTCTGTGGCATTTGCGTATAATTGAGGTAATAGGCGATATATCGAACGATTTTCATTAGTATCGTAGTAGAAATTTTGCGGATCCGGTTATTTTTCACGGTGGTTACCATGGATGCAAGTATAACAGAAAAACCGATAAGAACAAATGTTTAATTAACTGTCTCTTTTTCTTTCCCTGATTTACCTGAATTACTTCGCGGAGAGTTTTTTGCATTGACTATGATCCGGTTCGAAATCCAGTTGTTGATGTTGTTGATTTTTTTTACGATGATCACCATAGAAGTCACATTTAATAGTTGGTTATGCAATTAAATCACCATTCTACCAGAATGGTTTTGTTTTTTATCATAATTTTCACCTGATTTCACACGAATTTTCATATTAATTTTTAAATTTTCTGTGCTGCGGCATTCGATAATAACTGAGGAAATAGATGATTTATACAATTTTCATAACCATTGGATTACTTAGCAATGTGTTTTTTGCACTGATCACAATGATTCCGGTTGATGATTTTTTTACAATGATCACCATGGTGAATAATAATTTACAGTAAATCATTCCTATAGAACATACATTTTCAACGGAGTTTCACGTGTTCACCAGTTTTCAAATGATTTTTCACACGCGAATAGCGAATAGGAGTTGGGGTCTAGGCATTTGAACTTAGGAGTTGATCAACAGGGGTGGGCGCTTTGGTTCGTTCTGGGACAACCCTTCTTTTGTTTATTTTTTTTTTTGCCCTATTTTGGGGGGTCGGGGGGGGGGGGGGTGGGTCGCCGGGGGCCGGAGGGGGGGGGGGGGGAAAAAAGTGGTGGGGCGGGGGGAATCCACCGAAGAATTTCAAGGTGGTAGATTCCACATCGTCTATATCCCCACCAAGAAGGACGAATCAAAGGTATCACGGTCGCGTGTTCCAAACTCGGCGAAGTAAGCCTGTGTCAGATTGGAATTTGCGTCGGTATGATGGTAGAGATGGAGGTCAAGGTTTAATGCGATTCATCAAGGAAGTGGAATTTTACGCGAAATAGGAGAACGTTTCGGACAGAGAACTGTTTAGGTCAGCAATACATCTCTTCTCAGGTTTAGCGAAAGTTTGGTTTATGCAAGGTATGGAAAATGAGGATTTCACGTCTTGGCAGGAATTAGTCAACGAATTGAAAAAGGAATTCTTAAGTCCTGACAATGACCACGTGAGTGAGTTTAGAGCTATGGATAGAAGACAAAGATCTAGGGAAAAGTTTCAGGATTTTTTCTTCGATATTCAAAAGATTTTCAATTCTTTAACGAAACCACTTTCTGAAAACAAGAAGTTCGAGATCGTTTTTCGGAATTTGAGAGCTGATTACAAAGGGCATGTAGTAGCTGCTCAAATAGACAATCTTGCGGATCTCAAACCATTTGGTCGGGAACTGGATGCCACCTTTTGGTATAGGTATGAGACGCGTAACCAGGATGAACATCCTCCGAGGAATCGTGCTCAAGTTAATGAGGTAAAGGGAGATTCGAAGACGAAACCGGATAGAGAAAGCAGTCGGTTGGCGCAAGCGAGGCCGGAACAGAAATGGTCAGATACTTCCGATAACATCAAAGGGGATAGGCAGTCAACTCGGTCCCGAATGACTCCATCCCCGAATAACAACAAGGAGGAAAAGGGAGTGACAAAGGGTTTAAAAGTTTTGCTGGATAATTATACGCCACGCAATTCAGGAATTTGTTTCAACTGTCGTCTTCGAGGTCATCACCAGTCGGAGTGTGTAGCTCCGAAGCATAAATACTCTGGAAACATAATAACATGTCAGTCATTTTACAGCTGGTTGGAGGGGTATTGTAACCGTTAGTTCCAATTAGAATGATGCATTAGCTACGCCAAGTGCAAAAACTTGGTCAAACATACCTTGTTGTGGGGGAAAAAACAGTGCTGCCATCTAGGTGCAAGTGAATGGACTTGTATTCATTTCAAATGAATTAGGTAAACTCCCAGCTATTTGACACTATCAAAGCAGAATAAGGGAGTTACAAGTATGGACAGAATAAATAATAAGAGAACGTCAAAAAAATTGAAAATCATTCAAGCGCCTTCGAGGTACGTCAGCCTTAAAAATTCATTCTTTCTGGCTCAAGACTTCGAGAAAATTGGAAGTGAGCGGCGCGAGTATTAAATCCTAGTAAGGACAATTGTCCGTCAATAAAAAAAGTGTAGTTATTTGTTAATTCTTTCTTTTTTTAAATTTTAGTCTTAGTTAGTACTGATTAGTTCAAAGATAGTGTATTATTTGTGTAAGTCTAGTACGAAGTCCTAAGGTAAAAGTGTTAGTTTGTTAAAAGAATGTAGTCTAAATGTTAGTAATTATTTTACTTAGGACACGGTGCACGAAAACCAGAACGTCTTGTCCTTTAAGAGGACCTTACACGAAGAAAAATCGGAAAAAGGTAACGTTTGGTGGCGTTTATGTGTACATTAGTACGACTGATGTGGTGCGTGTCTAATTGTTATTTGAACAGGCTTGGCAGGCCTTTTTCCGTCCGTTGCGTAAATCCCGGACTCTCATTACAGCTAAAACTACGGCGTGGGACTGTTTGACACGTGAACAAAGTTGGTGGCGGGTAAATACCCGTCATATTAAAATCCCTGAGCCAGAAATCGTCCCTGCGTGTGCTCCATTGGAGGCAACAGCAGATGAGGGATACCTCAAAGTCCACCGTGCCGGTTTGGGAGTAACCCGTCCCCAGAACGCCCGTTTAGTGGCTTTTTCGGCCATTGTTCGCCAGTTTGGCATTGTTCGGTTCGGCCGATTGTCTAACGGCCATTTTGTGAGTGTCGCCATTGTCGAAACAACCAGTCGGCAGTACTCTGGCATCTCCCAGGATCATCACCCTTTATCACCACCATTACCGCCACCCTCGTTGCTGTACCCCTTAACCACCAAAACCGTAAGTCGCGCTGGCTCAAGTAGTCATTTTGAACTGCATGCAAGAAGAAGAACAAACAAGAAACAAAATATGTACATAATACACTAAAAGAACAGTTAGAATACACGTGATCACGTAGGTTTATACAATAGTTAAAATAAACATTATCTTTCGAAACACGATTTCTAATTTACATACAAACTGTGACTTTGTTTTTCTAAAACCAAGAAGGCTTTAGCAAGATTCCACACATTTAGTAGTTTTCCGTGTACACAAGATGTAAATTCAGCACACAGCATAAATTTCCCACCCCTCACTTTCTGAAATCTTTCCAGCGGAAGAATTGGTAAAGTTGTGTGACTGGTTGGCTTAGACCCTGATAAATGAACCTTTTATTATGCATGCGGTGTTCATGTTGCTTTGGTCATCTGCTAAAACGTTGGCAAATAGTCTATATAGAACGATCTACAGGAACCAGACCAAATAAAGCAAACATTGGGTAAATTTTTATGCCGTTTCGATCAAATGAATAAAAATAGATAATTATGTTATGGTACGTTCACACTACGGCCTCTATTACGTGATATAGTGCGATTCCTGATATCATGTGCTATATTACATATATATATATGCTATATCATGTGCTATATGCTATATGCTATATCATGTGCTATATTACGTGATATTCCGTACATTTGATCTGTCAATCTATATTAAGAATAGTACTTGATATAGCTCATATCGATTTCGCTATATCATGTGCTATATGCTATATGCTATATCATGTGCTATATTACGTGATATTCCGTACATTTGATCTGTCAATCTATATTAAGAATAGTACTTGATATAGCTCATATCGATTTCATCGGAAAATTAGTGCACTATTTGAACCGCCGATATCCAGCCGAGCGTTCCTTTAGGGAAGCAGACATTCCCGGCCGAGCCCGACGGATGATCTGTCCAGCCAGTACCATCGTCAAACACCCGAGGGGAAAAAGTGTAACCCCATAAGCATCATCGCAGCAAGGAAGGTCATCGCTCCATCCACGGCCGGTCAGCAAGCAGTGCTTTGTTTGCGAACAACAGCAGAAGGTGCCATACCAGCAAACGGCAAGTAGCACATTTGTTTTGTTTGTTCCCTCATCTGCTAGTGTGTTGTGTCTCTCCCATATAGTAAATCGTTCTATATAGGGTGTTCCAAAAAAAAAATCATCTGATTTTTTTTTTTATTTAATTTTTTTTGTCCCCTTATTTGTTTTTTTTTTTCATGGATGATACTACGGGGGGCGACATGCCTCCCAAAGATGTTTTTAGGGCACGCTGTTATCAGCCGTCTTCTGCCTCTCCTTGGGTTGTCTACTTTCGGCAGAAAGTGAAAGCCCTAGACTTTTTGAGCATAAAAAGAAATTTGACGCGTCGTTATCCGGGGACCGAATTCCATCAGGTCAACCGAAACAAACTGCGTGTTACCATAGACTAACTCTAAGACCAGTAGGTCCCGAACAAATACGATTTTTTTTGTTTTTTGGCTCAGTCAGTACTAGCACATCGGTCCCAAACTCGGTCCCAAGCTTAATAATACGAACCCTAATAATGAACATACACGAACACACTCTCAAATATTCTGTCAAAATAGCACAGCAAATCAAAACAAAGGCGCAAATATGTATAGTTAGGTGCTGGCTTCACGGTGTACTTCGGACCAAGGGTTTCTACAACAGTGAACCAATTTCAAATCGCTAGTTGCATATTGATTGTTGGTGTTACTGCACCTACATATAAAATTGCAAATGAAATTGCTAGTGACGAAGGTTATAATGTCGAGTACTACGTCTACATCCCATCTCGAGATGTGGAGATAGATGGTGTGGTTTCTGCAGCGAGCCTGACGTGTGAAGACGTTATGGAAGGTAAGGGGCGACTTCCAATTCAGCTTCGTCTACCATTGAAATCCTGGAAGGCAGACAATTGCATGCAGGATCAATGGTAGATGGAAAAAATACGTATTCACCATCGGACTCGCTACAGGTGACCTTCGCCGGATCAATTCTCCCAAAGTTGTTGAAATTGAAGAAGTTTTTTTCCCCAGTGCGCCTTTTTGTACCAAGGGTATTTAATTGTACCAAGTGCAAACAGTTAGGTCATACGGCTACTTTTTGCGACAACAAGCCCCGTTGTGGCAAATGCGGCCAAAAGCATCTTGAGGATGCTTGCCAATAGGAAGCAACAAAGTGTGCTTACTGTGGCAAAGAGCCTCTCCACGATTTGCAGAACTGCCCCGTGTACAAGAAGCGCACTGGTAACGTGAGACGTTTCATACAAGAACGCTCCAAGCAGACGTATGCAGAAATGTTAAAGTCGCAAAACGGAGCGTCTGCATCGTCTGTATCAGCCGCTCAAAATGAAAATCCTTTTTTGATTTTGTCTTCCGATGAACTGGACTCTGACGAAGCCGATGAGAGTGGATTTCTGGAGGTACACGCCCCCGGTAAAAGAAAACCTACTAGTTCTCCGGGTGTGCGCCGGAAACAAATTAAAACCTACTCACAAAAGCTTGCAAAAAATTGGAGGTAGCGAGGGTCAATTTAAAAAAACGAATAAACCAGTTATAGCTGATGCATCCATTCCTAGCTGTAGCTATACCAACCCGCCGCTACCTAATAACAGTAACCGTAAAAGGTTGCCAAAACCAAAAACTACGTCTTCTCGCAGTTCTAAGAATATCCCGTCCAAGCGAGGTAAGATTAATTTTAGGGACATTGTGGATAACATTTTAAATGCTCTTGGCCTTTCGGATGCTTCACCGCTCCGAGGAATTATTGACCTGCTTATTCCTATAGTTGGAAGCTACTTCAAGCAATTGACTGTATCATGGCCCCTCATTGGTGAATTCATATCTTTCGATGAATAATTCGTCGAGTGAGGATCAAGATATGATCACCGTATTACAATGGAACTGTCGTAGTCTAATACGTTAATTAGACTCGTTCAAGTATTTGATTCACAATTCTGATTGTGATATATTTGCTCTATGTGAAACATGGCTTTCATCCGAAGATGAATTAAACTTCCACGATTTTACCATTATTCACCTGGACCGAGATGATTCATATGGTGGCGTACTTCTGGGGATCAAAAAATGATATCCCTTCTATAAAATCTCACTCCCAATAATCTCAGGCATTGAAATCGTCGCTTGCCAAATAAATGTAAAGAATAAAGATCTTTGCATAGCTTCCGTCTATGTCCCTCCGAGGGCATCAATAAACCGCCGTCAACTTTGGAGTTCAATTACATTACTTCAATCTCCAGTTCTTATTCTGGGCGATCTGAACTCCCACGTTACTGCTTGGGGCGAACAATACGATGACAATAGAGCGGGTATTTTCTATGACTTATGCGACGATTTCAACTTGACCATCTTGAACACTGGGGAAGCGACACGAATAGCAAAACCTCCTGCCAGGGAGAGTCGACTTGACATATCTTTGTACTCTAACTCACTATCATTAAATTGTCTGTGGAAGGTAATCAATGATCCCCATGGTAGTGATCACTTACCAATTATTATCTCAATCACAAATAGTTTTAATAAAACAGACCAGTCAATCCATGTTCCTTATGACCTCACGAGGCATATTGATTGGCAACATTTTGCATCGGCGGTAACCCTTGGTATTGATTCTACCGATCCTCTTCCACCATTAAAAGAGTATCGTTTCCTTTCCGACCTGATGTACAAAAGTGCATTAGAAGCTCAGAAACGACGTGTTCCAAGTGCATCCCCCAAAAGAAGACCCACCACCCCTGGATGGGATGATGAATGCACTAAGTTGTATCTTGAGAAATCCGATGCGTTTAAAGATTATCGTAGACATGAAACATGTGAGCTTTTTGATAAGTACCTCA
This sequence comes from Aedes koreicus, assembly GCA_024533555.2. Taxonomy (NCBI): domain Eukaryota; kingdom Metazoa; phylum Arthropoda; class Insecta; order Diptera; family Culicidae; genus Aedes; species Aedes koreicus. The sequence continues at coordinate 210,086 of JAHHFK020004511.1, forward strand.
TGCTTGAAAAAAAGCTTAAAAACTTACTCAAAGCAAAGAAACGCAATAACTGGCGTTCGTTTGTAGAGGGACTATCTAGAGAAACCTCGATGACAACGCTTTGGAGAAAGGCTCGTTACATGCGAAACTGCTCATCCTCCAATGAGAGTGAAGAATACTCCATGCAGTGGATATTCGACTTCGCTAAAAAGGTTTGTCCAGACTCTGTCCCAACACAACCGAATTTACGGGATACTACCCGAAATAACGGTGCTCTGGACAAACCATTCACAATGTTGGAATTTTCAATGGTACTTCTTTCATCGAATAACTCTGCTCCGGGAAGCGATATGATTAAATTCAACCTTCTAAAAAATCTCCCCTATATCGCTAAAAGACGATTACTTAACCTGTATAACACTCTCATGGAATTAAATATAGTTCCACCCACATGGAGGCAGGTTAAAGTAATAGCTATTCAAAAGCCTGGGAAAACAGCGTCTGATTACAATTCTTACCATCCGATCTCTATGCTATCATGTTTAAGGAAATTGTTAGAAAAAATGATCCTACCCAAGTAACACCAGAAACATCTTCTTTGACAAGAATATAAGAAGTTTGTTGTAAAAAAGTCATGAGGATGAAAAACCAAACATGTCTGGTCTTGAAAAAGTTTTGAGGATGTTTTTCCACACATATTCGGTTCATACGTGGAACCAGAACAGCAAACACACTTTTGTTCTAATTTTGTTCGATCAACTTAAATTTTACTTCTTGAAAACATCGGTGACTGTTTGTCATCTTACCACTACGAACTATCTTTACTCACTTTAGAGTATCCATGCTTTTGACTGATTTGAGTCAAACGTACTTCATTTTGGAGTGTTTGGAAATATGGTCATAGGTTGCATTCAAGATGAATTTTAAACATGTTTTTAACATCCTCATGCAATAGTGAAATTATTCAGAAAAGATTGTGAATCCAATACAGTGACGGCTGAAAATATGTTTATTTGAAAAACTGGAATTAAAAAAAACACTACCTGATTGTAAGATTGTGATGCCACTCACTGATTCAAATAGAAGCCAAATTGGGCATAGGGGTTTATTCAAATGTAACATAAAGCAACAGTTTGGGAGATTGTTTAGTATTTTTTATGAATTTTTACGCTTAATTTGTGGGGGAGTCTTTTGAGATATAGCTACGCACAAAATAATAGAAAAATTATATTTGTATTTTCATTCATACTGACATTACTCGGTTCAATTTCACAGCAAAAAACGCAGAAAAGAAAAAAACGAACATTTGAAAATCAAATGTGTTACTAATGTTTTAACCCGTACTGTAGACTTGTACTGTAGGACTGTAGACTTGGAAAATCGCCATGTTGGTTTTTGTGAATACCATAAAGAAATCTCACTAAAATTCAATAATTTATTTGGGGTACCTTCTACGTTTTTCAATCCAATCAATGGCGCATGAAATTAGGGAAGGTAAAACGGAAAGTTGCACTGCTAACCTTGAGCCGCATATACAATTTTGATACAACTTCCATGCGTAAAGCACTTATAAACAATCATCTTTAAGGCTTAAAATACCATTAGCTGCGATATAGTTTCGCCATTAAAAAATCTTGTTTATATTTTTTTTATTTGTTCATACCGTGCTTGCTTTGACAGAACATATCATTATGTTATAGGCATGCTGTTTGAAGCATCCATAGAACATAATATTTGTCTTATGTTCTACAAAACATCTGGTATGACCTAAAAGATGTTCAAAAATGCCACATTTATTGCGCTATTTCGGTTATATGCGTGTATGACATTAAGTTATTGTCGTTAGAAAAAAAACATTAGCTTGGTCTAAAACGTGTATTATTAACATGAGTATGACAAGTGGTGTTATTTGGGTATCAAGACTTGGCCGTTGGGTTGAATCAACCAACCAGCTATCAAATACGCAATTTGGTTTCAGAAAGAGCAAAGGAACAAACGATTGGTTAGCGTTGCTTTCATCTGATATACAACTGGCCTTTGCACACAAGGAGCAATTGGCTTCAGTATTTCTGGATATTAAGGGCGCATTTGATTCAGTTTCTATAGATATACTGGCAGATAGTCTGCACAGTAGTGGTTTGCCAGGAATTTTAAATAACTTTTTGTATAATTTACTGTCAGAAAATCAAATGACCTTCAATCTAGGTCAACTGACAACTTCCAGAATTAGCTACATGGGCTTACCCCAAGACTCATGTTTAAGTCCCTTGCTTTATAATTTTTATGTTAAAGATATTGATAACTGCTTGGAAAATAGATGCACGCTAAGACAACTTGCAGACGATGCTGTGATCTCCTTTAGAGGTCCACGTGCAGAAATCTTGCAAAGACCATTGCAAAATTCCCTAGATAATCTGTCCATCTGGGCCAGAAATTTGGGGATCGAGTTTTCACCGCATAAAACCGAATTGGTAGTGTTTACTAGAAAGCGGTTCCCAGCCCAACTGCGTCTCAAGCTATTGGGAAGAGACATTACCCAATCTTTGACCTTCAAATACCTTGGAGTCATGTTTGATTCAAAATGCACTTGGAGTAATCACTTTGCGTATTTAAAACAGAAATGTCAACAAAGGATCAATTTTCTAAGATCAATATCCGGGACATGTTGGGGTGCTCACCCGGAAGACCTTATTAAACTCTATAAAACAACTATTCTTTCAGTTCTCCAATATGGCTCTTTTTGTTTCCTCTCGGCAAGAAATAGCCACCTCATCAAATTGGAATGCATTCAATATCGTTGTCTACGTATTGCCCTTGGCTGTATGCATTCAACGCATAATATGAGCCTGGAGGTTCTGGCAGGAGTAAAACCCTTACAGTACCGCTTCTGGGAGCTCTCATCTAGAATACTGATCAAGTGTGGAATTAGTAACAACCTTGTGATTGAAAACTTCGAAGAAATGCTCGAATTGAGTACCCAGTCAAGATTCTTACGAATCTATATTAACTATATGTCATCCGATATGAGTCTTCCATGCTATAACCCTCCTAGTGTACGCTTTCCTTATCACAGTTCCTCCATTGCTTATGATCTCTCCATGAAACAGGCTATTCAAGGAGTTCCAGATCAACTTCGACCTATTTTAATTCCCCATATTTTCATCGAAAAGTACCAACATGTCAATTGCAATAGAAGAATTTTCACTGATGGGTCCCGCATTGATGGATCCACTGGTTTCGGTGTTTACAATGAATACTCATCTGCCTTCCGTAAACTTCAGGAACCTTGTTCCGTATATGTTGCTGAGCTGGCTGCAATCAATTTTGCATTGGGAATAATTTCCGACATGGCCGTAGACCATTTTTTCATCTTCTCGGATAGTCTCAGTTCTATTGAGGCTCTCCAGTCGATGAAAACAGTTAAGCACTCATCTTACTTTCTTTCAAAAATAAGGGAGCAGATGTGTGCTTTGGTCGAAAGATCATTTAGAATTACCTTTGCATGGGTCCCCTTACATTGCTCAATTCCAGGCAATGAGAAGGCGGACTATCTAGCAAAGGTGGGCGCAAAAGAATGCGAGATTTTTGAAAGAAGAATTTCACATGATGAATTTTTCCCATTAGTACGCCAGAGTTCTCTTCAAAGTTGGCAAAACGCTTGGACAAGTAATTCTCTTGGGCGGTGGTTACATTCCATATCGTGGTTCAAAGGTCTGGATGTAAGTCGCGGTTTCATTCGTGTGATGTCAAGACTTATGTCCAACCACTACTCGCTAGACGCACATCTCTTCAGAATTAACCTCGTCGATAGCAACATATGTAGGTGCGGAACCGGTTATGATGGCATCGCTCACGCAGTTTGGCATTGCCCGGATAATGATGCATCCAGAGCACGACTATTGGATACCCTTGTGGCCCGAGGTAGACAACCCTTCCGCGAAGTAAGAGATGTTTTGGGAATGCGTGATCTTCCCTACATGCAAGCGATCTACGAATTCCTTTGTTTGTCTGATCTAAGAGTGTAATGTCATCACCCCCACCCTTTCACTCTAGTAAATTCCCTGCCATTGTGTCCCAGTTATACTATCCTTTTGTTTCCGTGCTACTTGTACCTGCCCAGCAAGCTGTGGTCACCCATCTGCAGCTTAGTTCCTGTAAGGGACCTACAGGGACCGAGGATCTGGTAGATGTCGCAACAATGAGCAGCAACAAATACCTGAAATAGGTTACCTGCCTAGCCCCTTCCAAACAATGTGACCCATTATGTGATCCATTATCCTCAAGCTAGCCACGAGTAATTGGCACCCCACTTTACTAAAATCGAAAAAGAAAAATTGTTAATTAAAATATTGAATATCGGCTCCGCAAAGTGTTACACACGCCTGAGCCTAATAAATAAACGAACCGATAAAAAAAAATAACTCATATCATCTCATTTACTTGATATAATTCTAAAAAGCAGTGGTTGGCAACCCAGCTGCGGTAGAGCTGGGCGATATCTTTCATCCTCAAATGTCACTTTCCCTTTGGATTCAATCAAACTAAAACACAATTTTCCAATTTGAATAATTCGACCGTCTTGTTATAAAGGAAGCTTAAAATCTTTTGGTTTATACAAGTTCATCGAATGAAACAAACTTAAGCAAAATTATTATTCGCTATCCATATTGCAGATTTTGCACCCAATCAGACCCTCGAATGAATTTTTTGTCAGATAAAAAACACCATTTTAATCATACATTGGTTCATTTTGCAGTTACAATTTTCGTTGGCGGGTACGTATTCTGGGGTGCTGTATCAGATAATCGGTTTGTTTGCAGGATTTTCCCTTTGTAGATGAACTGTGAACACATTTTTTAACGATCAAATATCACGATAGTCTAAAAACCAAATCAGAAGGCAAACTTCAACAGAATTATTCCTCACCCATGTCGGTTGTGATTTTCGTCGACTTATTGACATCGAGAAGAATCAAGCAGATTATTCGATGCTATCAACATTGCACTTAAGTTTCCTAATAGAAAAAGTGGAAATCAGGGGACGTAGCATCATGTTATTAAAAATGTGTAAAGTTTAGATCCTAATGAAACCCACCGTATAGAAACGAATTACTTGAAAAATGGTACTTTAAAACTGTAGTTCATCAATATCAGATCTTTTTATATAGAACATGTAATAAAGATCAGGGGTGGCATTATGTAGCTCGAAACGAACGACGTTTTGTACGAACGCTTGTGAGACAAAGTTCTTCGTTTCAAGATCCGCAATACGGCCCCAGTTTACTTAGTTTTTTCTGTTTTCTTCATCGTCTCTTTTCCAAACGTCAAACTATATCCAGTCAGTGTAGTGTATACACCTCCACTTGATATCGGTATCAACTTGCAATATCACGTAATATAGAGCGTAGTATGAACGTACTATTAGTTAACAAATTGGTATTTGTTTGTTTCACTGAAAAAAAAAGAAAAATAGAAAACAATTCATCAATTGCCAATCAATACCAGTCGCCTTAACAAAACTCCGTCTTACTTCCGTAATAACCGGTGCCTGCCGGTGATCACGAAGAAAAAAGTATAATTCAATCAACAATATTTCATCTTAAATCAACTATCAGAGTTGAAAATTGTTGAATTTATATTTTGAATATCACTTCGAAATACATCTCAGTGCAAAAATGTGAATGGTTTTTATTTCCTTTTATTCTGATGTACGTCACTACGAGTTGACGTATCGTCGAAATTCTTATTATTGATTTGCTTTGTTGTTATTCTTTTCATTCAGTATGTGTGAGTTCTTGCTGTTCATCCAAGATTGTCAGTTTTAGCTCTCTCTCTTATCCATTCTCTAAACAGAATAATCAGTTCATTTTGCAATCAGTGAATACGAATTTAAAAAAAAACTCACAGTCATTTAGGCACACTGATCTTTTTCACCAGTTTCAGCGTGGCCGTGTGCGCAGAGAAAAGCGGATCTACGTCACTCAACATTTTTGGCGAAATGTAAAGTGGAAGTGGATAGGCTTATCTCGGTGACTCCCCTAACGCTATGTGCAAATGTTCTTTGCTATTGATTTCACCAGTTTCGAATGTGCTGCACAGTTTCTTAGAATCCGTGTTAGATTGATTATTAATCCTATATTACTCATCTGCTCCATCATCACCTTACAATGGCCTCGACTTATGGACAAAACAGCAAGAAACGCCATCGATATAACGTCCACGTTTTTTCTTGAAGGATGGAGCAAAATATTTCTGCAACATCGATCCCGAAGGCAGCTAGCAACTGCAACTACGTTTAAGTCAGGTTTGACGTAGGGAATCTCACCCGTCATTTCTGACTTCGACACGACGAGCTGGCAAACGCAAATGGCCTGTTGAATCCAACGATCCAACGGCAAAGAAGCCAAGAACCATTAGAGGGAGGCTTTGGATACGTTTTCAAAATTCATTGCCTAAATATTCAGTGAAATGAATGAACTTTTCATTCCCTGTGAAATGGCAAGATGAATTTGAATTTTGTTCTTGTTCATTGTCATTGAATCGCAAAACGAATGAGTGTGGAACGATTGCGTGAAATGGCAAGAGCAGAAGAAGATAAAGCAAAAATCATTACCGTAATAGTTGTTCAGTAGGTTGAAGTTGTGGAAAGATGGACAGTGAATTTATTATTGATTCAGTTCGTAATGCATTAGTAAAGTGAATTTGAGTTTTTTCAACTCTGTCAACTATGTTTCAACAATCGATGACCCATGTGCATGATTGTAACAATCATACATTTCAAGTTGATTTCACCAGTGTATGCTTGAATCAACTTCAGTAAAAAATGGTTGATTCAACTATACGATGGTTGTGTCGAAACAAAATATTGTTGATATTTTGACAGTTGGCATACAGTGCCATTATATTCAACCATGATTATAGTTGACCCAAATGGAATTACAATAATTGATTTGAATAGGCTTGGGGTCAGTTCAATTTATTTTCTGAATAAGATTTTCGGTTCCGAAATTGTTTGAATGAGAATGCAATTACATTCATCATATATTTTGGAATTGATTTATGACCAATTTGGGATTTGGGATTGATTTATGACCGATTCACATCATGTAAGTTAATAAGCTTGTAACCGTTGGTTCCATATTTTTGCTTGTTGGCTCCACCACAAGGCCCCAACATCCCATCCTTTAACACCCTATTTCCAAAACATACAAAAAAAAGATAAAAACTATAAGGAACAGCCCAATGGGGTTGTACGCAAAGTTGACGTAGGACTACGCAGCAATCGACGCGGCGTTTCAAGCAATGCCATGTTCAGCCGGGGCGCGGTAACGGAAATTTCAAACAGCACAAGAGAAAAAAATCATCCAAACGAACTCTTCAGTTGGCAAACTAATTTGGTCGTCCTGAAAAGGACGGATTTAGTTGACGGGGGAGAAACAGTTCGCGATTGAACTTGGGCTTTCTCTCTTGGTTCATCTCACGGGATGATTGATTCTTGACTCGTTGTCACGGCCACGGGCGGCTTTTTCCCGCCAACTTGTAGGCTTCAGCAGCCATGCTTCTCGCAGCAAGGTTGACGGGAGCATTGGCAACAACAGCCAATCGCACCAATGTCTCTCTGGGCAACGACTGCTCGCCGCCGCCTACTGCGATCCTACAGCCACTGCACAGCTTAACGGCTGTCGTAAGACGGAATCAAAATGTTCTGCTAAAAGCTGTTAGGTAAAAGCATCGGATGCTAGTGCACGAAAGAAGGCGGTACCAACGAAGGCAATGTGCTACAAATAGCATCAAAGGGGACGAACTTCAATTATTGCGCCACAATAATTAGTTTTAATTATTACACGCAAGACGGATGATTTTCTTAACCGAACCTTTCCTAATTTGCTTGCCACCGCCAGCAACTAATCCGCTATGCATAGCTAGGAACTACAACGAACTCAACCACATGGTCGGTCTGAAGTGACGCAGTTCGGCTCGAATTCCGTTCGTTGGTTGTTCAACCTTCTTTGTCATTTACTACGGGACCCGACGTTTGATGAATGCTATGTTCAGCCGGCGCGCGGTAATTGAAATTAATTTCAAACATCACAAGAGAAAATTTCAACCAAATAAACTCTTTAGTTGGCAAACTAATTTGGTCGTCCTTAAAAGGACGGATTTAGTTGACGGGGGAGAAACAGTTCGCGATTGAACTTGGACTTTCTTTCTTGGTTCATCTCATCTTCATTGCGGGTGGCCATCTGCAGGTGACGTGGGATGATTGATTCTTGTCTCGTTGTCACGGGCGGCTTTTTCCCGCCAACCAGTAGGCTTCAGCAGCCATCTTTCTCGCAGCGAGTTGACGGGAGCATCGGCAACAACAGCCAACTGCTCCAACGCCTCTCTGGGCAGCGACTGCTCGTCCAACTGCAGATCTACTCTGCACAGCTCCACGACCGCCGGAAAACTAATTCAAAATGCGAAGGTGTACCCGTTATATAACATTCATGGCTGCCTAGGAGACGTTCCTTACTTAAATATGAAGTCTGTGCGCGGAAAGTACTGTGTATTTGGTAAATTTACTATGAAAAATCGATATTATAAGACATCACTTCATATTTGCGTTAATTTTATTAGTTGCATGTTAAAAATCAATAGTTTGAAATATTTAAATCGAAGCGTAGAAAATGTTCCGATCAATTGGTGCAAACATTTTGGAAATCAATCGTGGAATGACTTAGTTATTAACGTTCAAAACCTATATATTTTTCGTGACGCTCCAAATTTTCGCAATTCGAACGTGTACCCCAGTATTGAAAACACAGACGTAGTCCTACGTCAATAACCCCCCTGGAATAGTTGGCCTCATTGGTGTGGTGGGTTTTTGGGTTGGGCGTTTTTTCCTCTCCCAGTGTGTGTGTATTTGTGGGGGGGGTTTTTTTTGGTTTTTCTGGGGGGGGGAGAAATCCCCGCCCGGGTTGAAAATAAAAAACAGAATGAGAACGACGGTGGAAGAACCGGATGAAACAAAAGAGTGGGATCCTCAAATGTCATCTTTCTGTTTTTTTTTTTTTTTTTTTTCTCTGTTCGGGACATAAACCACTGCGACCAGTAATTTGATCTATTGTAGTATATCCCGTATCCTTTGTTTAGTGCATGTCGAGTTACTTCATCACAATTGAGAAATGATGAAGTATTCGGTGTTGTTACAGTTGTCATTGTTTGTTTTGTTGGCAATGAATCGAGTTTTATTGAAAGTTTCCGCTATTTAAACCCTTTGTGAGCGACAGTACTCTTCAAAGGCGCGCCCCTTTATCCGTCAAAACCGGATTCATTGCAAACAAAACAAACAATGACTCCGATACTGACCATGCATCAGAACCCTAGTCATAACCAATTCAAACTATAGAACATCAAATAGAAAAATGAGAATTCACATAAATGAATACTAACCATGTTTCCCTTATTCCAAGCTCATCCTCGGTGGCTCAATCCGAGTATTGTCACTTTTCACAAGACATAAAATGTAATAAGGACTAATATATGTTCCTTTGATTACAAAAACAAATATGTTCCCTAGTTTGAATTAATTCAGACTAGGGTTCGGTGGTAGATCTGATACCCCGTAACGCACCACGAAAAGGTGATCTACCAGCGTTACGGGTCAATGTTCGGGTATGTTCGGCATACGCTTGAATTTCTGGAGGTTGGACTTTTCTGAGATGCGGCTCGAGGGGTTTTTTGGGGGGGGCGGGGGAGGGGGGTGGTGGGGGGGGGGGGGGTAAAAGAAGTTAATTTGGTTTAATAAAAAAGGGGGGAAATTTTTTTTTTGTGTTGTGGTTGGTGGGGCGGTGAAAATGCGGGGGGTTGTTGTTCTAATTGTGGGGGTGGGCGGTTGTTGTATTAGCGTGGTATAATAAGGATAATATTTTTTTTTTTTTTGTGTTGGGGGTGGGGGTGGGAAAAAAAAAAAAACAAACAAAAAAAAAGAAAAAAAAAAGAAAAAAAAGAAGAAAAAAAAAAAAAATTTTATTTTGTTGTGGGGTGGGGGGGACGTCACATGGGTGTACTAATCGGGGTGCAGGTCCCAAGAAGGGGCCTTCTTTCTTGCTATTTTTTCTATTTTCGGAGGCAGGTGTACAAGGTTGAGGAAAGCCAGATTCGGCGTGGTCTCAGGTGTGTCGACCGCCATTTTGAGAACTATTTCGACAGTACAAAGCCGCAGCCAGCATCATTCGCCATTTTCCGGAAACATTTCCGACGCCATCCCCGAAAGCCACATCCGCAGCTACCTCCACCACCGTTGCTACAACCGTCGCCACCGGCGATATCAACCGCCAACGCCACGGCGATCTTCTGGAGCACCGGCGATATCAACCGCCAACTCCACGGCGATCTTCTGAAGCACCGGCGACATCAACCGCCACTTCACGGCGATCTTCTGAAGCACCGGCGACATCAACCGCCACTTCACGGCGATCTTCTGAAGCACCGGCGACATCAACCACCACCGCCACGTATATAAGCACAGCAAAAGTAACAACCACAGCGACAGTAACAACCACCGCAACAGCAACAGCACCAACCATAACGACAGCAACACCAACAGCATGCAACATCAAACAGCAAGTACCCCATAGTGTGACGTCACAGGGAATAAATATGTTTAGTTAAGAAATTGGTTGCAGGCATAATTAATTACAGAGCATAGCCCTAGGGTAAAGCATTTCCTCTACTCTTTGTATTGTTCGCTTTGCGTCGGGCTCATAACGGAGCCACCAATCCTCGCCTTTCTGGAGTTTCCTCGGAAGAGTTCGGAAACATTGTTGGTTTTCGGTTTTGTTTACTTTTGGCTTGTCTGTGTGACGATTTCAAGCCAGAATCAGATGCTACTCATAATGTCAGGTTCTTGGTGTGTGTGATGTGTGTGATGGATACAAGCGTTTAAACGACCCTGTTCCTAAATTCCTTGGGCCAACGAGGTAACAAGCTTTGAATCCAATTCAATGATATTTTTCCTCGTTGAACGCTTTGATGAAATTGAAAGTAAATTGAAAACCTCCAGGTTGTTTTTAAGCCTCAAGCTTACACACTGGTTGTAATTATAACATTTTTGTTTTGATTTAAGCCTATGATAGATGTGTAAAAATGATAGCTCTTTTAACTATGAAGTATGGTTGATTCAATTCCAACAGGTCCTTTAGCTAAACATATTATGTGGTTGAAGCAAAAATGTGTTAATTATAGGTATTAACTATCAAGATAGTTATTTCAATCCCCCGTCATTTCTTTCCGTGATTGCCAGTTTCACCCAAATACTAGGGCCGCTCGTCTCTCGTCGTCGAGATCACCTACGAGAAACCTGCGATGCTTCGAGTACCAGATTTATAGAAAGGGAAACAAATAATCATCAAACACTAGACATAATTTCCGAAGAACTTCGCGGCAAGGGTGAATTAGCAAACAAACACTTCGTTTGCTGATTTTTGCGAATATAAGCTCAGTTCCAAAAACTAACACTACAATCAAGTAGAGGAATGATTTCTCTATGATTTGGTGGATTATGTTATAGAGATTCTATTGGTCTATGGTCAACTCCTGATTGACGACAATAAAGAAAGATTGAACTTATTTTCGCGAGAAATCACCCAAGTAACCACAAGCATTATATCTGCAGTTTCCCTCGAAAAGAATCAGCTTAGTAAGTTTCTGGCGATTCGTTGGTTTGAATGGTTTCATATTTTCTGCATATGATTTTATTCTGATGTCAAGGTAGCTAACGATCACTTCTCTAATCTACTGCATTTTATGTCCGTCATCACAAAACGCGTTATCAACAAGCTGCTGCCACTGTTGTTCCCACAAAATATCAAAATTTCGTATAGAATGCTCCATGATGCAATCAAGCAATCCTTCGTAGTATATAGAAATATTAAAATTTTGAAGATCACCGACAATTGCCTGAAATGCTGTGTTAATTAATTAATCATAGGAAATGTGTTTGGGATTTCAAAATTTGAAGAAACTGCCTTGAAATTAAACTCTGTTATTTTGCAAATTGATAGTATGGTTCCTGCATCATCTCGAATGATATTCATGATGCAATAGGGTGTTATAGGGGTATGTGGATTATAACATTGTTCGATAATAAATATAATAATATACCGGCATTTAATTTATTTTTTTAATTTTGACAAGCGAAACTATTGAAAAAAACAATTTCAAAAAATAACGATTGCAAGACAACACCATCCTATTTCACCATGAAACACGCTACAAAAAAACAGACTACCTTAACCAACGAACCAACCATTGATTTTTAGCATATATAAGTTGACATACATGTCATAATGGGAGCCCCCGTTACTGAAAATTAAGTGCTGTCACTTTGTATAAATGTCACTTTGTGAAACTTTGTGAAAATAAAAATGATTAGATTTTTCTTGTTTAAAAATCTAGAAAAAAATAGTTGAGATTCATAAAAAAATATTTATGTGCTCGGAAAAATGCCCATCATCGATACGGATGGAAAAAACCATGTTTTTTTTAAATTAAAACCCCCTATTGCTGCATTTTGTGGTGGACAAAATTTGTGTGTGAATGTTCTGAACACTTCGTTCCAAGGAAGTGTGAAGGTAAGCATCTTTCTCAAATGTTTCAAAATCATCGGTTGATCTGTTAGGCAAATCTTTTATGGGAAATGTCTCTCTGGAACCTGATGATTTCTCTTGCTTTCCTGGTGCAAGAAGGGCTTTTGTCTCACTTACATTCGAACAGTTAGCTTTCGATGAAGAACGAACATTGTTCTGAAGAAGCATCCGCTTATAGCTTGCTTTAAACTGGCAAGCCTTCGGGTTGTTATTAGATCCTCCCATAGCTCTAATAGCTCCAAAAAATGTTTCAAGGTGATCTTGACTCAAACGGTATGTAAAAAGTTCATCAAATTGTGAATTTTCGTAATAAGACGAATATACATTTCGGAGGCTTTGGATGTTAATTAAAAATCCCAAAAACCCAGTCTTATTGGGTGATGTTAAAATAGGGGTTCCATCGGAAAGCGTAATGCTCCGAATGTAGTTTTCTACATATTTAAAAGCATGATGATAAAGATCAAAATTTTTCTCACTCAATGGTTTTTTGAATCCATCAGCTTCAGTTGACATACTGTTAAGTACATCAAACATATCATTGAAAAGCTGCAAGAATTCGATAGTTCCTCTGCATTCTGAAAACTTTTCATTTGTTTGACGCAGGAATTCTAAGGCATCTGCTACACTTCTACTGATAGTTTGCACAGCCAACACTACTTTCATTTTAGATGCAGTAAAATTTATATGATTGTTCGATAATTTATGTGCAATTCGAAGACCAGTCTTATTTTGTCAATTATTTAGTTCAACAATGTCATTACACCGAGCTGATCCACACATTGTATGCAGTGAAACTTGAGAGTGAAATGTGTTCCTTACAAGTTTTAACATATGGACCACATCTAGGATAATCGATACCTCGTAATTTCCACATGGATGAGGAAAGCTCGTTTTTAACGGATATGCTGGCTCGATTTGCAGGTCACAACCAAGGCGATTGACAGTGGCGAAATTGGTTTTTGTACCATCGAAAGTGAAAGCTATAACATGTACTCCGATATCGTACAGAGCTGACAGCAAAGTACGCACCAAATCGCTTTTGGTCGGGGCGTTGATCCCGTTGATGAGAAAGTATGCGACGGGAATTTTCCATGATTCTTGGATTCCAGTGACCATGAAAACTAAGGCTTCCTTAGTTACTTGTGCATCATCTGGGTTATTGTTGTTTTGGAAAGGGAGCCCATGATGCTGAACCAATCCGTCCATTTTTTTAGTGTGGATTCCATTGGACATGTTGTCGCACGGCCATCTCATCCATTAAGAGGCAACACAACAAAGTTTTCCCTTCCAGTGAGTATTCTTCGGCTTTTGCTCGAAGTATATCCAACGCTTCTCTAGTGATTCCCGGTTCACCATCCACGCTTTCATACCAACGAATCAGTGTTCTGGGATGTGGTAATGATTTTTTGAAAATTTCACGTACAAATTTATAGGCTTGTACTGAATAAAAATGTAAGGTAGTTGCAAAGCATCGAAGAGCATCGCTATAAGGCTGACCTTTTTGTCTTGATCTCAATTCATTAAGCACCCCGTTATCCAACGAAAAATGCTACATTTTATGTGTTTGTCAGGAATGAAATTGAAAATTATATAGCATTAATTAAACTTACTTGTAACTGACAAATAGCAAATTTCTCCTGGAGTTTATGGATAAGATCTGACATGCTAGTCAGTTTATCACGTAGCCGCTTATTTTGTGATCTTTTCTTTGGTAAAGCAATCAATGCGGATTCTGCCGATATTTCACCAGTTGTGCTTATGTCACCAAAATATCGAATCGTTTGTTTACGGGCCGGTCGAGAATGGATTCCAGTAATACCATTTTCTGGAGGTTTCGTTGATATAACACCCTCATTATGTTCTTGCATTGAAAGATAGATTTCGGATTCAACAAAGAAGTATTCGTTTCTGTTGAAAAGATTTTAAAGATTATTTTAATAAATTTGAATGGGATCAGACAAGTTTACTTGATGTTGTAATCGAAGAATATAGTTGGAACGGCATCTTTTCACAGGCGCTTCCGATTATTTCTACTGCTAAAAGAAGATGCCGAAAAGTGCAAGGAACATAAGCGTGCGGTATTGAAATTAATGTCGTTGATGTTAAATTCCACATTCTCCGCATTCGCAATTGCCTGCAGCCACTGTATACAGCGCTCATAATCTTTAGGGAAAAAATGCTTCGATCGTTTCAATAGACCGTTGGCTGTAATATCTTCTAATTGTTTATGGCAATCACTCACACATGATGGTACGAAGCATTTCATTTTAAAAATTTAATATTCACAAGCACTTTTCTTTTAATAAAGGAAAGACGACTTGGCTGAAATTTTCTCTAAAGGAAACGAAAAGCATAGTATTTATCACATAAACGGTATAAACAATTTCGAAAATACTACGGGCATGAACGCCAGGATTGTTTACAAACAATGAAACTTTTGACGTTTGGATGTTAGAGATGTTGGCTACAGGAAAATGGCTGCCCGTCAGGTCCCTGGTTGACTCCCTTTTTGGGGAAATGCGTGAAATTTTACCCATTAATGGGTTTTTGATTCTTACCGTGAAAGTTATGGATCGCACTTATTAAAAACAGTCAAGTAAGTAAATAAAGAATTCAATAATTCCTATGCTATTTTGTGTGTTTATTTCATATACTTTGAGAAAATCTTAGGGAATGAGTATATCACACACATAATGCATATGATTGAGTCTTAAAGCGTTATAAACTTTAAAAGGTACGCAAAATATTGTTCTATATTCTGTAAAAAGCAGTCAATGGTGTTGCGTCCTTATAAAACTAAGCGCGAAGTGTTTCACCTTAAACGTTTGTATAGAAGAAAATTGTGTGCACCTATTTTACTATTGTTCTGCTCTTGATTCGTTACAGTGGCATATCCCAGAGCGTTCGGTTTATTTCTTCTACGTTTAGTACTCTGCACTCGTCAGTATTCAAAGATTATCAAATCAATAGATGTTCCTTTCGTAAGCAAAACTAACGTCTTCGCTTTGGAGTTGTATAAGGTAGGTAAACAATACATATTAATTGGATGGAGATGTTCGTAAAAAAAGGAAACAGCTTAGTGTCTTCTAAACGCATGAAACCCAAAAATAGTGATTAAAAATATAACAATAAACTTTGCTTTTTTCCCAATTGCCCCGCAACATTAAATCGGTACTTCACATTTAAAAAAACACCCGCATAACGAAAAACAATTTGCTATATAGGTAAAACTATACTTCGAATGTAAGATTTATTATCACATTTTATGTTAGTGTTATCAAATAGTTTAATCTCATTTTCAAAATATAACCTCTACATTAACACATACTGTTAACGTATGCCATATTGTCATTGAAAGGTTTTTTTTTTGCACACGGTCTGGATTATATACCAACTGTTTGGCATAGAGTACAGCGAAAAATTTATTCGTGAAATTTGCCATTTTTTATGGAACCTGAACTTAATCGCCTATTCAGCATATTGTTATTTGGCCTTTTACAATCTGACATATTGTTAAAACTAAATAGTTGATAACTATTAGTTTACAATTTGAAAAATGGTCCAGGAATGGTTTGTGATAATGCGGGCACATTTACGAGCGTAATTGTAGAACGATGTTAATTGGAAAATTAATAGGAACAATTCGATTGTATTTTGTAAAATAAATAAACAAGTGAAACATTTTTTCAAAATATCACTAGCAAACGTGAGCAAATTCCTTGAAATCCACTAGAAAAAGTTTATCTTTTGACAGATAGGCCTATTTTGTCTGTGGCTTACAGACTTCTTCAGTGAGTCGAGCACTCAACGCTGAAGATGTCTGAAAGTCTTAGACGAAATAGACTTATCAATCGAGAGATAAGCTTTTTCTAGTGGAATTCGAAGTAGTTTGCTCGCGTTTGCTAGTGATAGTTTGTGAGAAAGTGTTTCAGTTTTTAATTTTTTATTATTTTCAAAGTGATCAAGTGAAGTGTTAATTTAAATTTTCCTAGTTTTCAAATGAGATCGGTAGATTTGAAAAATAATTCAAACATATATACTTTCAATTTTTCGTGTACTGTAGTAACCTTTCTAAAAAAATGTGTTGTGCTTCCCCTACCAGGGCGGGTTTTCGGGGGTTTTCGGGGTAAACGGTGCGAAAAAAAAAAAAAGGAATAAAAACGGGACGGTTTGCTTGGGCGGGCCGTGAGAAGGGGCGACCCGGCCTCTAATTAAAAATTAATATTTTTTTTTCGTTGGTTGGGATTACTCTCGGTGGACGAATCCAAAAATCCTTTCAAATAATTTAAATTATTTTTTTATTTAAGTCGGTTGTTTGTTTGATAAACGAAAACTCCAAAAATATAAAAAGTTTTTTAGAAAGAAAAAAAAAAAAATAAAATTATTGTTTGGGGTTTTGGTGTTTCATCTATCCTATAACAACCTTCCCTTAATTAAAATTTCATTTGAATTGTTTTAATAAGCATTTAAAAATGTTCGTCCTCCTTTTTTTTCCACTTTTTTTCTCTGCTTTTTTCAACCTGGATTCTTCTACTTGATTTTGATGCAAATACGGAAAGTACTCACACCCGAAGGGACAATTCCCACCTCGTACAATCAGTTTTAAATAGAGAACATATATTTTTCATGTGCTTAAAATACAGAGGATTGTTTTTTTTTAATTTTATGTGCGATTTAAAAAAATACAGGTAGCACTTTGAAATGCACCAACATTGAATACAATACATCAGAGCATTAACTCAAGCCAGCAATAAATTGCTCTCAAAGATTAGAATACAGTGACCATTCGTTCATTGCAACATGTTTACATTCGCCATTTGCTCATTGCAACATTTGACAGCGTCAAATCGACTGTCAAAAACTCTTGAACCCTTTGAGTTAAGTGACAGATTACTGCTTGACATTTGCATATGACAGTTAATTGCTTTTTAATTGCAAAACGTTGCAATTAGTGAACTTGCAATTCGACAAAGATTTTTCATTAGGGCCTAACTGACAAACGTAAACAAAGGCTTCTTTCGCTAATTTCTCGTGGCACAAAGGCCACCCATGTAAGTCCCCAATTCTGTCGGATAGGTCAGCTCTTCCTCTTCGAAATGACCGGGGTGGATTGATTACGCGAGTTTTCAAAGACGAGAAATTCGCGTAAAAAGCCATTGTTTACGTTTGTCAGTTAGGCCCAAATGAAAAACCATTGTCGAATTAAAATACGTTGCAATTAACGAAATTGCAATAAGCGAATGGTCACTGTAATCTTTATATTTATAAATTTAGATAAATTTAAACATAAACTTAGTTTATTCTGGCCACAAACATAAACAAGCTTTATTTCAAACAAATTTTATGTGACATCGATTTTGAAAATTAAAATCATGTTATGTTTATTCAAATCATAACTATGTATAGAAAAACCGTAGACACATGCATCCCTTTCAACTTCATCATCACTGCTGGCATCTATTCATGAAATACAAATGATCTTCCTGCCCGCACACGAACGCAAATCTACTTGCGCTGCTGTACAGATAATCCAGTACGAAAACCGCATGTGAACCTTATCGACTGAAACAGCCGGATAGTAAATGTTGCTTCTTTACTTAGTGGCTCGTACTGCTTGAAGTAACATTCAAAGTTTGCTTCTCAATAACATTGCCAATGTCTATGTGCTTTGGAAATATAACAATAACATTTGGGTTAGGTTTGCAGGGAAGTGGTGGGTAAAATGTATTGATATAGGGAAATTATAGACACTCATACACTGACGAAAAAAATCTTAAGAAGTTCATTCAAAAACCTTATGAAATTTAGCAACAAGGAATCGGTTTGAATTTCAAACTTTTACCTTATGAATGCGAATGCGATGTTTTTTTGTGTTCATTACCAGCTATGTTTTAGATATGATAACTACATGACTTTCATAATACATACAGCCTTATGAAACACATTATTGTTGATTATGATAACTGAACGTGTCCGTTATGCATTTAAAATGGATTTTTAAATACAATTTTCACTTTCATGCATATTTTATTTAGGAAGATGGGTTTATTTTTTAGAATTATTAAATTAATGAGGCATCTTTATATTGTTATTGTTATTGATCAGCTCCCACCCTGGCAGGCAACTACCCACCGATCTGCACCTAAGCTGAGTGAGAACCTACATAGCCTAAGCGTTCGAGCATACTAATCCGTATAGTATGCCGCCACTTTCACTAACGGGCCCTGTTGTCCCATTAGCTTCCGTGCATTGGTTAGGGATAGGAGGAGATTGATAGGGAAAATTTAGAGAGAAGGAGTTGTGACTGAAAAGAGACAAGCATAACGAAAAACAAAACAAAACAGGATATTAGATATTGTCTTCAAAATTTGGTTGAAATAAATTATTTGTTGCCTGAAAAGAAACAAAATTAAGAAAAAAGATATAAGTGAAATCCTTGTAGTCCCCCGGATGTTTGAAGATCTTTCTCTGAAAAGATACTAATTTCTCTGAAAAGATACTAAGAGTTATTGTCTTAGCTGTCTAGTAAAATATAAACCACTCACAAAGTATGATTTATATTAACGCTTGACAGCAAATTTGGATCGATTCATATTAACAGTAAGGAAGCTATTGCAGCCAATAACACAATGGGATAGCGGTTCACCTGCTCCAAGACATGGCGGCACGGCGATTATGGCAAAGGAACACTATAGATCACAACCAATTATAATCCCACCACCGGCCCACCGCACCCGGCGAACCACCAGATCTCAGCGGGAAGCAGCTTTACTGTTTTTCTTCTGCGCCCACAGGATCACCCGCCCCGCAAAACAATAGATAACCGAAACTAAAAATAATGCGCTATAACCGATAACAAAGCATCGACACCATGGTGATGCAGGAAATATGGTGAACTAATAGTATCGATGTTTGAATAATTTACCGTTGTATCTCACCTACCACCAGTTTTGTTGATCTTGGGGTCGGCCTGGTTGGCGTTCCGCTTCCACCAAGGTATCCGGCTTATTTAAATGATTCCCATATTGCATTGCTCGCGTTCAATGCATAGGGAAGAGTGTAAAAGGACATGAAATAGAAAAGAGAGAGAAGGCATTAATGATTGGGAACAAGCGACGCGCATGCAAGATATTCATGGTGATATTCTCACTGCGGCCGTTCAAAATGGTTCGACGGACGCATATGAGAGATCATTCCCGATTCACCACGCGTTAACCCAATCCCATCACATTTAATTATAGAAGCCAAATGCTATTTGACTACGTGCAACATTTGGAAATGTCAGGGCCGCCCTTCTTCCAGCTTGAACTTGCATTACTTGAACTTGCATATTCCACTTAACTAACATGAAACAAAGCTGAGAATAAAAAAAAAAAGGAATAACTACATGGAAAAGCCTGAGGAAAAACCCAATCTACTGAACGATAGAATGAAAAAGAAGAAGAAGAAAAATCCGATTGTGACAGTTTTTTCGGCAGGAAATCAAATTTTTCACTTAAACATTACGTTAACACTCGCGGACACTTTCAGGCACACTTTAAAACCGGTCAGTTCCGATTCTAACACCAAAAAATTACGAAAACAAATTGACCAATAGATTCAGACGTCCTCCATTTTCAAGCAAAAACTCAACATTGCACAAACTATTTAACTACTGGAATCAATGACTGCATCAAGCAAGTTGAGCAATCTATGCTCATACACCTAAAGCCACGACTGAAGGATTTGATGAAACTAGAGTCCTTCGAAGCCATTCGTGCCTTTTGGCAACTTTATGCTTCTATTGATTTCCAAGCTTGTCGTTTTAGCACTACCCGGGGGATACTTGGTCCTATACCCAATGATTTCATTATCTCCAATCCGATCAACCAATCGCAATGTTTTGTGATATAGTGGGCGGAATATTATAATTTGAGATAACTCAATTCAGACGTCTTCCAAGTTTGGCAGATCGACAGGCAATCGGTGGATAACCACCTGGTACCTCATAGCAATATACTTAGAGGCGGACCGGAAGTTTCGACAAGCTACATCCCCCTAAATTAATGAGGCATCTTTATATGTAAATAAAAGGCATAATAAAAGGCAAATCATCGACTCCGTTAACTTCCGACGTTAATCGGATGCATCTCGTGCAGTGAATGCATCGGGTCATGATGGTCTTAACCAACGGGCCAATGTCCTTATCTTCGACGCACGCTTTCCGCTGTGATCGATATCGGTGAACCGTGCACGATCCGACCCGAAAGCCATAGCTTGATCCTGCAGATCGCATTCACCAGCCTGGTCGCAAATCGGACAATCCTACGGATGATTCATGAGCAAGAACTCCTTCACACCTTTGCGAGCCTTACGAGTCATTTCCGAATTGGTCTTTATTCACCATCGCTTCATAACCGGCATGGCGCAAGCGGCTACCGGTTTGGGAGACTTTTCCACTTCCACCAAGCACATACGACTGTTACCGGCTACGGCCAATCGCCCGTGATAGCAGAAGCGAGGAATCTCAACGCCCCCCAATGCAGCAGCCTACAAATAAAAAATAAAAACAATTATTACGTTTAAGCGAAATCCAAAACCCCCATCCAAAATATCTTCACCTACAGCAGCGTTGTTCCCGGATCGACCATTACCAACACATCATCTACAAACACCTCAATCTTTTCGGGAGCCTTGGTCGGAGTCGTCGTCGACGTACGGATGACGACTTGCGTTGTTGGGCAGCGCGCTCCAAGTGCTAGCATCTTGCCTAGTAGTTAGTTGTGTTCAATTTGGTTCTGCAAAAGAAAACAAATAATACCGTCTGTTATCTAGCGTAGCGGTAGAGCAAAATTTCCGCAGCAGCATTCAGACGTGTAGTGAAAAAAAAACGCCTCGAGAAAACCGGAATGGAAAATGAATCAAGTTTGGTTTATTTTAAAGGAATAGCAAAATCATTGCCAAGAAGCAATATGATAAAAATTCGCGTAAATAGGCCTACCTCGTATGCAAGATTATATTTTAAAGATGATCTGGAACATCCATTCTACAACATTTCTTGGTTCGCCATTGTTGTTGATTTATTAAATTGCCTTATAGTTTATTTTATCCACAGGATGAATATGAAAATCATAAGGTAATTTTGTGAAACTGATAAGAAACACATAGAAAAATAATTATGAGTAAGTAAGCAAGTCGCAAGAGTCCTTATGAATAACATAATAATCTTATGAAGTCTAAACAACCTGCATTTGGGATACTTCATAAGGCGGAGTTTATGATTATCTATAGTTTTTTTTCATCAGTGTAGTAATAGACCCGACAATGCTAAATCCAGAAGACTGGCAACTTTCGTTTTAAAGGATAGATTTTCAATTTTTCTGACAATATTGAAAAAAGTTCGAGCACACAGCTGGCTACCTCGAAGAAAATAAACAAAATGCTCGCTGCTCCTTCGAACTATTATTTTGAAAAACGCAATGTTACCGTAATATAAAGTGCGAACTATATAAAATGACGTGCGTGTTTCCGCAGTGTCAAAAATCCTTGAAGGATTCAAGAATGTGGCCTTTTTTAGATTTCCTGTGCATAAAACTGATTGTTTATTGTGGCTGCAGTTCTGTGGATTTCCAGTTGGTCTTATGCTTTCCGAGAGTCATCGCATATGCAGTATAAATAAATGGTATTTTTCTGTAAAAATAAATGGTATTTCCAACAACTGAAATTTATTTTCCCATAGAGGAGGTTTTTTACTACGACAAAAATGGGAAAGTACGGAAGGTCACTCGGGCAATTCCTTATTTTCAAAACGTTGCACGTCCTGACGTCAAAAACTTGTTGTTCGTATACGACGGATTATTCGATCAACATGCTCCATCTGCTTGTGAGTCAATTTCGCTAAAATTTATGAGATACCTCGTTCGTCGAACATCGATAGCCGGGGGATATAGAAAACGCAAAGTTTTATGGAGAGCCCTTTTGTTTCCGTCCTCTAAGCTATAAAAGCTCAAATTGCGGTAATAGCAGACCTCTTTTAATCTTGATCTACGATTAAGACTCCAACCCGGTGCTCAGTTAATTTCGCTAGCATTAAAAAAATTCAAATGAACCAACCCTATCTTGTGAAGTAGTGAATTAAGAAAATAAATTCAGGAACTAAATAAAGTAAATTGTGACTTATCCTGTACGAATACGAAGAGCATGTGGAAGTAAAGGAGAAAGTGCTACCAAGCTATCACTTAAACCAGAAAGAAATCTAGTGCTAAGTAGAAATAATCCGCTGCTTTCCGCTTCTATCACCATTGATCCTTCGAACCGAATGTACGTAGAAGGCGGTATGTCCGGCTACACGTTCATCTGTGAAACGCCATCTTTCCTGGTTCGCGTTTTCCGAGTGGGTCAATCTGCAACAACGATCTCTCAGCATCTCTTTGTTCCTGTAACCAGATTCGACCAAGGTACGAAATTGCCTGTAGAGGTAATTGAAATTCCAATATCTTCATATATCGCGTTTTGTGCTTCCTGGTCTGTCGCATCTAGGATTTGACCGTCATCCTACCTGACTTGATGCTATTGCCTATTGCATTGAGTTTCCTCAACGCAACGTTGGAGTCGAATTCGGTCACTAAGGCAACGGTCAAACTCGCCCTCTATCTTTCTCTGGATTTATGAAACCAGAAGGAATCAACCTACCACGGCAATTCTTCAGAGACACCGTAGTTCCTGTGTCGCTATTGAAACCTTGTAGAAACCTTCTCTTGCGTTCCAGTCCATCCTCCAGTTGGTGCTCATCCTATCGTCGATCCTGAAACAGTGGAAAAAAGCTAGTTCCTCCCTCAAGGCATCAACCAGTTCAGGTCCTGACAGAATCCCTGCAATTGTTTTGAAGAAATGCTGCACTAGTCTACCTACACCTCTATCCCGTCTCTTCAATTTATCGTTGCAAGTCGGGTCATTCCCGGATCAATGGAAAAAATCATATTTCTTTCCTGTCTTCAAAAAAGGAAACAAACGTGAGGTCAGCAATTATCGTGGAATAGCTGCTTTGTGTGCCGTTTCGAAGTTATTTGAAAAAAGCTATTTGAAATAGCTGAAAATCACTTTTTCAAATAACTTCGAAACGGCACACAAAGCAGCTATTCCACGATAAATGCTAAAGCTCTACAGAAAGGGCAACAAGTCGATTCGATCTATACGGATTTTTCAGCGGCATTCGATAAAATCATCCATCGGATAACTATTGCAAAGTTCGAACGTCTCGGTTTTTCTGGATTTTTTCTCGTTTGGCTTCAATCTTACCTGAGTGGCCGTGAAATGGCTATCAAATTAGGCGATTCAATTTCACCCTACTTTCTTGTTCCATCGGGAGTACCACAAGGTAGCCACCTAGGACCGTTAATATTTCTAGTGTATCTCAATGACGTTAATCTGCTACTTGAATCCTTCAAACTTTCTTTTGCCGATGATTTTAAACTGTATTGGACTGTCAATGATATTCAAGACGCTTCATTTTTACAATGTCAGCTCGAAATATTCACCGAGTGGTGTGAAACAAATCGCATAGATCTCAACGCTGGTGAATGCTCCGTTATCTCATTTTCCCGCAAACGTATTTTGTTTGACTTTGACTATATGGTTGGATCGACAATTCTCAAAAGGGAATCTGTCGTTAAGGATCTAGGTGTGTTATTAGACACCAATTTGACGTTTAAGGAACATGTCGCTTTTACAACCTCCAAAGCCTCTAAGACACTTGGTTTTATATTTCGCATTGCAAAAAACTTCAAAAACATTCAATGTTTAAAATCATTGTACTGTTCGTTAGTGATGTCAATATTAGAATACTCATCTATCGTTTGGGCACCGTACTATCAGAATAGCATCTCACTTATCGAGGCGGTTCAGCGCAAATTTCTGCGCTTCGCTTTAAGACACCTTCCATGGAATGATCCAATCAATTTGCCCAGCTATGATGCGCGATGTGAACTTATAGGTCTAGAGTTACTGAGTATACGTCGTGATGTTTCAAAAAACGCTCTTTGTTTCTGACCTTCTTCAATCGAAAATTGATTGTCCTCGACTGTTGTCGCTTCTCAACATAAATATTCCCTATCGTCAACTTCGCCCGAATTCGTTCCTTTTTCTACATGGTGCTAGAACAAATTACGGGCATAAGGAGCCATTTTCTAGTATGTGTCGATCCTTTAACCGTTGTTCCAACGAATTTGACTTCGATGTTCCGCGTTCCACTCTTCTAAAAAGATTTTACAAAGTACTCGCAACTCCACAAAACAACACACGTTAGATTTTATTTAGTTCAAGTTAGTTTTTTTGTTATGTTTAGCCCATGGAGTAGATTTAAGGAATCATTGCATCATTTGGAAGCTATGTAAATTCTGTTGATATGAAAAGAAGAGGAGGTTTTTTGCGCCCATTTGAGAAAGAGCTGGCATCTGCATCTCTACTCAAACGGGCTTTTCCCTGCTCCAAATAAAGAATAAAGAGTATTCTCGCCGCAGATTAGATTCTTTTATGGCATTTAATTGCCTCTCAAATGTGATTATCATTCCAATTTTATTATCTCTTCCAAGTTGTGCTTCCTGGTCTGTTATTTTCAGAACCCAACATGTCACCGAACTGTCGCCTAAAAACTTTAAAGACTCGCCAAAAGAGCCTTCTAGTATCGTTTGGCCAGATAAAGGAGTTTATGGACGGTTATCAGGAAGAAACCAATGCTTGTCAAGTACCTGTTCGACTGGAACATCTAGTGTCTTTGTGGAATGACTTCAATGCAGTGCAAGCAGAGCTAGAATCGCTGGATGAAAGCAACGTCGACAATCAACTCAAGAAACGCATTGAATTTGAATCCTGCTATTTTCATGTAAAGGGTTTTTTGCTATCCCACACCACCGTTATCTTTTCCGTTGAATATTCCAACTGGTCATGTTGGCGCACACTCTTCCCACGTGAGATTACCCGATGTTAAACTGCCGGTGTTCAGCGGCCACCTAGACAATTGGATGAACTTCAACGACTTATTCGGCTCGTTAGTACATACCTCTCATAGGATTTTCTAATATAAAGAAGTTTTCCCAAGTAACACCAGAAACATCTTCTTTGACAAGAATATAAGAACTATGTTTCGTGACAATGAAATACCAAACATGTCTGGTTTGGAGGATGTTTTTCCCTCATATTCGTTCTATTTTTGTTCAATCAACTTAAATTTTACTTCTTGAAAATACCGATGTTGACTGTTTGTCATCTTACCACTACGAACTATCTTTACTCACTTTAGAGTAGCCAAGCTTTTGACTGATTTGAGTCAAACGTACTAAATTTAGGGTTGTTTGGAAATAGCGTGCATGCTAGTTGTTTGTAAATATGTTGATAGGTTGCACTCAAGATGAACTTTT
Organism: Aedes koreicus; assembly: GCA_024533555.2. Lineage (NCBI taxonomy): Eukaryota > Metazoa > Arthropoda > Insecta > Diptera > Culicidae > Aedes > Aedes koreicus. Next base: position 236,090 of record JAHHFK020004511.1, read on the forward strand.
AACATGTTTTTAACATCCCAATGCAACAGTGAATTTATTCAGAACAGATTGTGGATCCAATACAGTGACGGCTGAAAATATGTACAAACCGTTTATTTAAAACACTGGAATAAAAAAAAAACTTCTGAAATGTAAGATTGTGGCGCCACTCACTGATTCAAATAGAAGCCAAGTTGGGCATAGGGATTTTTCCTAATATTATGTAAAGCAAGAGTTTGGAAGGTTGTTTTGTATTTCTTATATATTGTTACGCTTATTTTGTTGGAGAGTCTTTTGAGATGAAGTTACGCACAACATAATAAAAAAGAATGTAGTTTTTGTCATTTTTAATTCCTACCTCCCTGATTTGCCTCAGGGTTGCCAGAAATCCGTGTTTTCCGATGACAGGCATTTCCGCTAAAGGAAGAAGTCTACGTGTCATTTGTAGGAGACTGCAGAAAAGTTTAGACATTTTCTCTGCTTATTTACAGAAATGGAAGATTTCTCCCAACGCTTCTAAAACTCAACTTATTATATTCCCACATAAAGCTAGACCTTCCTTTTTGAAACCTAGTAGTAGTCACATAGTTACTATGATCGGTGTTCCAATTTCTTGGTCAAGTCAAGTGAATTACCTTGGTCTGATACTTGATCAAAAATTTAATTTTAAAGGTCATATTGAAGGCATCCACCTGAAAAGAACGAAAAATAAAATTAGAATATGTAAGGTTTCCACGCAAACTAATGGGAGCTGTCACATTTACTTTCGGAAAATTATTCCGTAAGTGAATTTCGTTCCATGCAGATCAATTGTCAAAATTCCGCTTGGTAATATTGTACAAAATTCCGTAACCTCTCTACTTTTTAAGTCGATACTGGCCTGAATTCGTTGAAAAATTATCCCACATAACGAAAAACAATTTGCTATATAGTCAAAACTATATTTAGAATGTAAGATAAATTATCACATTTTATGTTATTGTAATCGAATAGTTTAATCTCATTTTCACCATACACCCTCTACATTAACACATATTGTTAATGTATGCCATATTGTCATTGAAAGGTTAATTATTGTCTGCACTCGGTCTGGATTATATACCAACTTTTTGGCGTAGAGTACAGCAAAAATTTTGTTCGTGAAAATTTCCATTTTTTTATGGTAACCTAACTTAACCGCCTATTCAGCATATTGTTTTTTGGCCTTGTACTATCTGACATATTGTTAAAACTATAAAGGAGATTGCCAGTTTATAGTTGTCAACTATAAGGGTTAATGTCGTAACAATAAAGAAAACGGTCATCAACAATAAGGGAAATGCTCCAGGAATGGTTTTTGATTATGCGGGATGTCAGTTGTTTACACGATAGGAATACAAAACCCATTAATGGGTAAAATTCTAACCATTTTTCAAACCTGTATGTAGCTGTCAAATAATTGGTAAATAAAAAACAGGAAAATGGGTAAACTATTACCCATTTTGGATAATTGGTTATTGAAAAATAAATGGATATTTTTTTACCCATAAATGGGTATTAAAAATATTTCAACTTTTCAATGAGCGAGTCAAAATGTTGACTCAGTGGAGAAAAATTTTTTTTTTATTTTTTTTTTTTTTTTTTTTTTTTTGAAAAAAAGGGGGGGCAGAGAGGGAAAAGGAAGGGGGACGGGCAAAAAAGGGGGAGGGACCAAACCTAATCAAACTTGCTGGGGGGAGGGAAAATTTTTTATTTTTATCGTTTTTCAATAGGGGGTTTTAATTTAAAAAAAAAAAACATGTTTTTTTTCATTCATATCGATGATGGGCATTTTTACTAGCACAAAAATATTTTTTATGAATCTCAACTATTTTTTCTCGATTTTTAAACAAGAAAAATCTAATCATTTTTATTTTCACAAACTGACTTGCAGTTTCACAAAGTGACATTTATACAAAGTGACAGCACTTAATTTTCAGTAACGGGGGCTCCCATTATGACATATATGTCAACTTATGTATGCTAAAAATCAATGGTTGGTTCGTTGGTTTAGGTAGTCTGTTTTTTTGTAGCGTGTTTCATGGTGAAATAGGATGGTGTTGTCTTGCAATCATTATTTTTTGAAATTGTTTTTTTCAATAGTTTCGCTTGTCAAAATTAAAAAATAAATTAAATGCCGGTATATTATTATATTTATTATCGAACAATGTTATAATCCACATATCCCTATAATACCCTAAACTATTGTAAACTGGTATTTCCAAACCTAATTTGTTTATATTTTAATTTGAAGACCAAAACAACTCAATTTTAAGTTGAAGCTACTCAACCATCCCGTTCTCTTCGCGCATTAAACGGTTGAGTATTTTCAACTTAATTTTGGTTGAAAATCGTAGCACCCGTCGGCGGTGTTGACGATTGTCATTTATTTGTTAGTCTGGTCGACTACGAACGCATTATTTGTTCGTCGCAATTGTCTTAGGTTATCGGATAACCTTTCAAATCCACGAAATGGTAGCATTGTTAGCAACGCTATTAATTATGGATTGCCAACGTATTTATGAGGTGTTTTATTGTTTTATTGCACCAATATTGACAAATAAAAATGATCGATTTAACTATTTGTCCGTGTGTTTTAATATTCTGTTCGAAAAAAATGATCATTAGGTATCTATGTTTATGTATAAATTTCTCCCATTTATTTCGATAATTCATTAGGTAAATTTTACCCATTGGCACTTGAATTGTAAGTACCCAAAATAGGGTAAATTTTCCCCATCGCTATGGAAAGTAAAAACCCAAAATTGAGTTTTCTCCTTATACCTATTTTTTTATTTTGTACAAAAAAAACGGGGGAGGGGGGAAAAAAATTTTATTTGGGGGTTTTTTTTTTTTGGGTACGTGCGAGGCGTTTTCGCGAAAGTATCCAAATCGGAGTGTTAGGCTGTCAGTTTGTTTTGGCTGAAAATTTTTGATCGCCATTTAATAACAAACTGTGTTGTAAAGCGGAAGTGAATTTCGTTCATCGTACCGTACCGCCCGGAGTTTAGAAGATATGGAGCAAATAAAGAAAGTTGTGGACTCGGGAAGCTACAAAAAGTTAACCGGTAAGTGTAATTATTATATTATTCGAGTGCATATTTTAATTTTTGTCGCTTTGGAGGAAGTTTCCTATGTACCACTTTTTTCTTGAACATTTTCGTCGAACATCAACAACTATTTCAAAAATTTAAACAAATTTGGGTGACAATAAAAAATGAATAGCATTCGGGTAGAAGCAACAAGCATTCTTGGAGAGTAAAGTTTGTTCTACACGTTATTTTGTTATTGAAGTGAGAAAAAACTAATGTTCTTTTGGAAAGTGTGCTCTAAAAATTGAAAAATTATTGAACTAATGAAAATGTTTGACGAGAATGGTCATTATTCGAAACATATTAAAAAATTTAAAAAATTACAGATACAGCAAGCATTTGAACGCCTCCACCTCATGGCGAATCAATCTTGCAACATGGGTGCATTTCTACAGATTGGCCTTCTTATGGAGCCAAACAGCTGGAACTCTGTTGAAGATAGTCAGTATTCATCATTATAATAATGTCATAACTGAGGAACGCACCCGAAAAAAACGAATTATCTTCCATTTCCTCATATCGTTATTGCATTGCAAATAGGTTACATGACAGTACACGGCTGGGCCATATCTGAACACTACGTGCAATGCAGTTTCGATATGAGGAATCAGGAGAAAATTAGAGTTTCTCGGGATCACCAAATTAAAATCCTTTTTATGTATTTTAAAAACTGACGCAGTGCGGCATCAAGCGACAAATAAACCAAGGAATTTCTCTCGAAGAGTTTTTGGCTATGCCATTAGTTAGTTGGGCAAAGGTGAGTTTAATTTGTATCTACATTTTTTTTATTACACGTGTTAAGCATACCGAAGAGACTGCAAAATCGTTGGATTCATTGTGTTCAAACAATGCGTCCATTGATTTGAATCTGTGATATTACAACATAAACTACTAATATCCTTCTGATGCTCAAACAAGTTTAAGCTTGATTTTCTTTCTTTACAGGAACAAGATGATTCAAGCATGAGTACCGTAACCAACTATGTAGCCGCTCATCGCAATGACCCTCCTCACATCGTGTGTTGCTCTGAAAGATAAAAAAAAGGCGAACTATTTGTCGTTTTTACAAATCATTTCGTTGCTTGCGGAACATCAGGAGAACTGGCGGTGGAAATCTTACTGAAGTTATTTTCTGTTATCGGAATAAATGTCCCTGTTCTACTTAAGAAACTGTATGATCTCACCGCCATAAATCTATGGAAAATAAAACAATGTTCCGAGAGCACTAAAGTAACAGAGCTTACATTGCGCCTAAGGGAGTTCGAGTCAGCTTAGTATTTAGGGCATCATCTTACTTCATATAACTAATAAAATGTATTAATGTACCCGAAAATGTAACCGAGAATTCATAAAAAATATTGTTTTATTTTAATTATAAGTTTTCTTTTATTAAATTTAGTGAACGAAAGTTCACTAAAGCAATTCCGAATATTTTCAGATAAATAACACTCAATTTTGGATTATTTTTACTGCGCAGTCAATCTTCTTACAACAGTTAATTTCACTCACTACAGAGTCTATTCAGATTACTCAAAATTGGATACTCTGTGAATAACTCAATTATGACTGGTTTTACTTAGCTGTCAAGATGAGTGAAAATGACTTAATTTGGGATAGTTTGGTTTCTCCGTGTACTCCAAATCAGATCTGCTGTTTATAAATATTTTCTTCGAACTTGCTTCCATCACGCTAAGAAAAAACCCAAAATTAAGAAAAAAAAAAGTGGGGCCGGGGGGCCGTGGGATAAAAAGAGGGGACCCCTTGTGGATGTAGTATACTCATTTTAAGTTTTTTTTTGTTGTTTTTATTTTTTATTTGGGACCGGGGGGTGGTGGAGTCTTGTTTTTGTTGTGTTTTTTTATAGTGAATTAGGGATTTATTATATTTTTTTTTTTTGTTTTTTTGGACAATTTGCCTCGGGGAGTATTTTCAACTAAATATGGTTGAAAATCGTAGCACCCGTCGGCGGTGTTGACGATTGTCATTTATTTGTTAGTCTGGTCGACTACGAACGCATTATTTGTTCGTCACGATTCTTTTATGATCGATTTAACTATTTGTCCGTGTGTTTTAATATTCTGATCGAAAAAAATGATCATTAGGTATCTATATGTATATATTCCATTCCTTGTGGTTAAGAAAATTTCTCCCATTTATTATTTACCCATTGGCTTTTTACCCAGTACCCTAAATTAGGTAAATTTTACTCATTGCTATTTGAAATGTAATAACCCAAAATTGAGTTTTCATCTTATACCTAATTTTTACTTAATGTACAAAACATACGAGATGGGTGAAAAAAACTTAAATTTGGGTACTTTTTTCTTAGCGTGCAAGCTCTCACAGAGCGGACTCTTCCAACCGGCCTTGTTGATTTCATAGGCATCTACAACACATTCAAATATACCGACATAACTACACACTTTCTTATTGAATATTCGTTTATCAGTATCTGTTCTGGCTTATGTATAACAGAGAATTTCGTCCACCCATTCAGTACTCGTTCTACTCTTGATTAGTTACAGTGATATCTTCTAGTGCATTTTGTTTTGCTGTTATTCTTCCACCCTACGTTTAATATTCTGTACACGTCAGTATTCAAAGATGACCGAAACAGTAGATGCCCAGTTCGTTAGGAAAACTAACGACTTCGCTCTGGTGTTGTATACGGTAGGTAAACATATAAAATAAATGAACGGAGATGCAGAGAACAGTTGAGTAGTTAATTTGCATGCATGAAACACGTAAAAAAATATGTTAATAAGGCGCTTAACTACACAATTAACTCAATTGTTAGCTCGAATTGTACATTTTACGCAATTTCCCTGCAGCAAATTTTACAAATCAGTAATTTTGAAAACGTTCATTTTCCAGTGAACAGGTAACCTACCAAAGAAAAAAACACTAAGTCACCGGCGATTTCCATACAATGAGTCATGCTCACATTATCGTTTATTTTCGGAGTCGTTTATCAGTATAGGAAAGCTTAGCGTTGAGCTATGTCCTTTCGTTTGGAAAGATTGATGTTGACTAATTTTTTTCGTTTTTAAACGGCTGGGTCAGCTAAGCTTACCTCATATAATTCTAGGGTTTTTATTTTTTTTCATTAGGGCGAATCTACAATTGAGAGATTCTCTCCGGGCTCGATCTCTTTCATTCATAAACCAATCACCTTTACGTTTTTCATTCTACTTTTTGTCACGCTAAGAAAAAAGTACCCAAAATTAAGTTTTTTTTCACCCATCTCGCATGTTTTGTGCATTAAGTTAAAATTAGGTATAAGATGAAAACTCGATTTTGGGTTATTACATTTCAAATTGCAATGGGTAAAATTTACCTAATTTTGGGTACTTACATTTCAAGTGCCAATAGTTAAAATTTACCTAATGAATTATCGAAATAAATGGGAGAAATTTTCTCAACCATAAGGAATGGCATATATAAATATAGATGCCTAATGCTAATTTTTTTCGAACAGAATATTAAAACACACAGACAAATAGTTTAATCGATCATTTTTATTTGTCAATATTGGTGCAATAAAACAATAAAACACCTCATAAATCCAATAAATGGTAATCTATAAGTACGTGTTGCTAACAATGCTGCCATTTCGTGGATTTGGATGGTTATCCGATAACCTAAGAGAATCGCGACGAACAAATAATGCGTTCGTAGTCGACCAGACTAACAAATAAATGACAATCGTCAACACCGCCAACGGGTTCAACGATTTTCAACCAAAATTAAGTTGAAAATACTCAACCGTTCAATGCGCGAAGAGAACGGGATGGTTGAGTAGCTTCAACTTAAAATTGAGTTGTTTGGTCTTCAAATTAAAATATAAACAAATTAGGTTTGGAAATACCAGTTTACAATAGTCAATGGTCCTGGTTAAATTTTCAAACATTGTTGATAATATACATAGATCTATAAGCATATAACCAACAATTTAACGAATGACGATGCTGTAATTCACGACACGACGACAGGTGTGTGCCAATTAAAATTTTTAATATAGAATTAAATATAAGAACATAAAAAAAAATTAAATTTGGTTTTATTTTTTATTATTGGAAAGGTGGGGGATTTCTTCCTTCATCTTTTATTTTATTCAACTGATAGTTCCTTCGCTGGATCAATGTTGGGTTTTTTTTTTTATTTTTTTTTGTGTTTTTTTTTCTTTGGGCTACACTGAAAAAATATTGAATATTATTTTCATTAAGATAAATTATTGATGTCTATGTCTGATCGACGAATACTTATCATTATAAGCAATATTCAATTTATACATATAAGAAATATGATGTATCAGCTATACACATACCATGTATTTGACTTTGTTATAAAAAGTATAAGGCTTGCTTTATGACTCAGAGGTATAATGTTTAACTTATACTTTTGATTAGAATTGATATTTAATATTTTTTTCCATCCAGTATGACGCTTGGGATCGGTTCGTCCGTTGTCCGTCAAGTAAAGTTTAATTTTCTGAAGATGTATTCGATGTATAATTCTATTAAAAACATGCACATTTAGTTAATTCCGATGAAAACGATGTTTTTCTTTTATTTAATTACAGTAGAAGACGCGATTTGCTATAATGCATGATGGAGGTGATGCTTCTGCCACCAACCTTTATCGGTACTGGTATTGCTGCCTTGGAAAATCCGAAAGTCTCTCACTCAAACTGACCAAGCTTAAAATATGAATAGCGTATGGTCAGTGAAAATATATGTTGATATTAATATAAATTGCATAAATTGCCTCTATTCCTTATTTTCATTTGGAACAAATTTTGTTTCAAAACACAAAATTCAGTCATAACAAGCATACTTTAAATTTATTAAGCTACTGCTTCGTATTCATGTACCAAATCGCAATAAAATCATTATGTTGCTTGATGAAAAGCATATTGCAATGAATATGAAATGTATTAGTTTATGTTATGAAGTGGATATGACACGGTTAATGAATGTTATGTGAATGATACTTGAATATTATGAAAATATGGCAATGGCAAAAATCTATGTGGTTTGATTAATACAATGAATATGGATTTTTCTTTTCGTGTAGCCAGCACTGTTGTGTTTCGATCTGTATAAAGAATCCCTGGAAAGTTTTTAATGGGGTGTAGAATGAAAGAGAGCGAGCCGGGAGAGTTCTCTTTTGGTAATGCTAAAAAAAAAAAAAATTAAGGATTTATCATTTTGTTTGGGGGGGGGGGGGAATTTTTTTTGTTGTTGTTGGTGGTTGGATATAAAAATTTAGGGGGGCGTTTGGTGTTTTTTTTTGGTTGGGGGGGGGTCGCTGGGGGAGAGGTTGGGGGGGCGCCGCGCGAGGGGAGGGGAGTGGAGGGGGTGGGGTTGTTGGGTTGGGTGTGTGTAATTTTTGGATCTGCCGAAGCAAAGTTATTGAGGGCCTGTTCATAAACCACGTAGACTCATTTTTGATAATCTCAGATCCTCCTCCGTCCCCCTCGTAGACTTTTCTCCATACAATTTTTTGAAATTTTGTATTGAGCGTAGACTTTGGTCAAACACCCCCCTCCCCCCAAAAAAGTCTACGTGGTTTATGAATAGCCCCCGATGATAAATAGAGCAGAAAATCATAGATAATGATGATACATACCAAATCTTTATACATAAAAATGAATTTCTGTTTGTCTGTCTGTCTGAACCTTATAGACTCGGACACTAGTGAACCGATCGGCGTGAAATTTTGTATGGAGAAGTTTTTTGAACCGTGGAAGGTTCTTAAGATAGTTAGAGACTTCTCCCTTCTCTGAAAGGGGGGGCTCCCATACAAATGAAACACATATTTCTGCATAAATCTAAAACAAATTAAGCAAAGGAAACTAAATTTGGCATGTAGTGGTTTTCAAAAACAAAAAATGTTTCAATGGTAGTTTGAGACCCCTCCCCATTCTGAAAGGAGAGGCTCCCATACAAATGAATCACACATTTCTGCATAACTCGAAACTTAATCAAGCAAATGGAACCAAATTTGGCAGGTGTAGATTTTTGAAAGCTAGAATTGTTTCTAAGGCGACACGAGACCCCTCCCCTTTCTATAAGGGGGCTTCTATACAAATGCAACACAAATTTCTGCATAACTCAAGAACTAATAAAGCAAATAGAACCAAATTTGGCATGTGGAGGTTTTGTAAAGCAATAAATGTTTCAATGGTGGTTTGAGACCTCTCTGCCTTCTGGAGGGGAGGGGAAGGGGGGGCTCCTATACAAAGGAAACTCAAATTTCTGCATAACTCGAAAATTAATCAAGCAAAAGGAACCAAATTTGGCATAACGAGGTTTTTGAAAGCAATAAATGTTTCTAAGGTAACTCGGGACTCCTCCGCTTTCTGAAAAGGAGAGCTCTCATACAAATGATACAGAAATTTCTGCATAACTCGAGAACTAATCAAGCAAATGGAACAAAATATGGCATGTGCAGGTTTTTGAAGGCAAGAAATGTTTCCATGATGGTTTAAGACCCCTTCTCCATCTGAAAGAGGAGGGCTCTCATGCAAATGAAACACACATTTCTGCATAACTCAATAACTAATCAAGCAAATGGAACCATATTTGGCATGTAGAGGTTTTTGAAGAAGAGAAATATTTCTATGATAGTTTGAGACCCCTCCGCAAGAGGGGAGTCTCCCTCTTGAATGAAACACAAATTTCTGCATAACTCGAGAACTGATCAAGCAAATAAAACCAAATTTGGCAGGTGGAGGTTTTTGAAGGCAAGAAATGTTTCTTTGTTGGATTGAGACCCCTCCGCCCTCTGGAAGGGGGGCTCCCATACAAATGAATCACAAAAGTTTGCATAACTCAAGAACAAATCAAGCAAATGGAACCAAATTGGACATGTGCAGGTTTTTGGAGGCAAGAAATAATTATAATTTAAATATTATTTAAAATTGTTTGAGTGTACCTTCATCAGTTGCCAGCGTAATGGCGACACTTCGAATGCTGTTTGGAAACCCGAATAAAAAAGTACAATAGGATTACCATACAGAACCATAAAGTAGTAATTGATTCAATGGTTGTACAATACACCTTACTGTTCATGTAATGTTCCATTAGAATGACTCTATTGTCAACATGATACATAGACAGTAATGTCTATTGTAGCCGAAATTTTGATGATAAAAAAACCATAAAATGAATAGTTTTTATTCAAAATTATTCGAGAAAAACATATTTTTTATATTGTTACGATACTTAACAACCGTTTGTTTCTATGTAGAATTGCCATTCACAATTGATTCTATGGTGAAAAAAAATATGTTCAATTGTTATCCTATCGTAAAGATCTATAGTATCAAGCATTCATATCACTGTATTTGCACATAAGATTGTATGGTATTTTTAATGTAATTTTTATTAGGGAAGTCAGAGATTCTCATCAACTCTCTTCTACGACGGGTGCGATCTACACCGGCACCAAAAGCGGACAATTTGAAGTCGGTAGTCGATTATGGATCGTCGGTCCAAAACCTGATCGACCACATGATTGTATCGGAACAACAGAACCACCTGGCGAACCCACTACTACTTAACGAATTGGTTGAAAAACTGCCAACGCACTTTCAGCTACAGTGGAGTAGCTTCAAGCAAACGCAACAAACATTGATTTCAGGACAATCAATATCTTCATATCGAATCTCGTCTGCTTGGCTTCGGATTTGATGCTGAATTCCGATACATATCTCGGGAACGTGAAAGCATCTCGCCCGGACAAACAAAAGGAGTAACTTTTCGTGCATAGTGCCACTGAACGAATCGGAGAACGAGAATGTCACTGCAGAGCCGATTCAAGATCGAGCACCTAAAGGCTGTAGCTACTGCGAGGAAGACAATCACCAGATTGCTGGTTGTCAATCTTTCGGAGCCCTAACTATCGACGCCCGCTGGAAGTCAGTTCGAAACAAAAATTCATGCAGAACATGTCTGGTGCCTCATCGAAAGTGGCCTTGCCGCTCTAAGAGGAGTGTGGAGTAAATGGGTGTCGATCGCGTCACCACCAACTACTACACGCCCAGAATACTCATCAAACGGAGCAAGTATTACCCCATACAAGTGATGGCATTCAGGCTCATCAGAATCATCATCGTAGTCGTTCCGCTATCTACCGGTGAAATTGTTCAGTAACAACAAAGAAGTCATCTTCTGGACGAAGGATCCAGCTCAACACTACTCGAAGCCCGTACAGCAGAAAAACTGGGACTGGATGGGCCATCAGATTCGTTGTGGCTATCGTGGACAGAAAATATATCGAGGAAGAGAAATGATCCAAACGCATCAGTGTAACCATCGCTGGCGATAACTCGAAGCAGAAATATACAATCGATAACATTCATACCGTCGATGAGCTGAATTTACCCAAACAGTCTTTTGACTACAAGAGCCTGGCTGGTCAATTCCCACATCTGGCCAGATTGCCTCGTCAAAGTCACTCCTCGAATGATCATTGGCTTTTTTTTTTCAAGGGATAATTTTAAACTTAATATATTCTTTAAGAGATAATATAAATGAAGAATATATTAAGTTTAACATCACCCCTTGAAAAAAAATATATATTACGCAGATTGGAGATGATGCATAAACTCTCATTCAAAATTTTATAGCATAAACTCATATTCTTAAAAGAAAAAAGTGACGAGAGAATGTAGGTTTGAGTATTACTTTAATTCTCTCTTTCGAGAGTCTTAAAATTAATTTGTTGAGTGGCGGTTTCATTTGGCTGCTAGTGCGGGAAGTTTGAAAAAAAGAGGTAAAACGTTAAAGAGAAAAAAAAATGAAAGAGAGTATGATTCGAAGGAACTACGGACCTACACCGGGACATGAGACCCAGGATCACGACATGCACCTAGCTGAGTCTATCGGTCAGCAAAAGATACTTGTGGACCGATTCAACAACGGTATTAGCTTGGCTTCGTTCAGAAAGTCGTCGATATCACCTGTTTGTTGGATTTCGAGTAGGCGAGATATTATCGCTCATCAGCATTGATGAATGGAAGGTACGTACCATCCCGATTAAACGTCGCTGACGAATCCTCAAAATGGACCATTGGACCGACATTCAACTGCCACAGCCGCTGGTTTTCTGGACTAAATTTTCTCAAGCGGGCCGAACGCGAATGGCCGATGGAAAAACAATATTCGCCGAACGATGCTACTAGTGAGGAACTGCGGCCCGCATTTTTTCACCGTCAAAACATAATAGATCAGCTAATTGATGTCACTCGTTTTTTCAATTGGAAGCGGCTTGCCAGAATTGTCGCTTCCGTGCATCGTGCCGTTGACATAATGCGGAAAACATGTTCTCCACAAGGAAGTGAATTGATGCTGCAGGGTCACGAAATCAGTAAAGCCGAGTTCACACTGATACGACAAGTCCAGGCGCAGTCGTATTCCAACGAAATAGCAACATTAAGTCACAACGAAATTATAAGCAAGTCCAGTTCAATATACAAACTGAGTCCTTTTAAGGATTCTATGGGTTGTATACGTATGGGAAGTCGTATCGAAGCAGCCCCAGAAGCGGCGTACTCAGCGAAGTATCCCGTAATATTACTGAAGAAACATTTTATCACATCTTTTTTGATTGACTGTCTGCATCAACGCCTACTACATGCGAATAACAAAACGGTTCATAAAAAAATGCGAAAGCAATACTATGTGGCCGGTTGGGGTGGTTTGATTGGCAGGGTATCGCAAAATTTTCAATTTTGGAAAAAAAAAAATCCAATTCCCAAATCTGGGAGAAGGGCCCAAAATTTTAATTCGTCGATGTGGTTTGTGTTGGTTTTTTGTGGGGTGGTGTTTTTTGTTTTTGGGGTTGGGAAGTGGGGGGGGGGGGGGGGGGGGGGGGGGGGGGACACCCCCAAGGTGTACGAGCCCAATGCTCGCTTGCCGTGTCTCCGAACGTGGTATACTCGGAGTCCCTAAGATGGAGTTTACTGGATTCCAATACGGTATTCAGATGTGCTAATAAACTGCGGACGTGTGCACTCTTCGACTATACGTTTTCAACTCCTGTATATTTCGATTATCGCTTATCACTAGGTACATTCTTATCGCTAATGTTGTGTAAGTGTGGTGAATTTCTAACTCTAGGTAAATATTTTATACGTAGGTAGGCTTGGTAAGTACTGTAAATGTGTGGTGATGGTGATAGGGTTCCTAATATAGTGCAATAAATACAATTCATTTTCTTCCTTTAAATTTTCATTTCAGGTTTCAGTATCGCGCTCGTACATGCCGCCGCCCTTGAAACGTCCAGTTTCAATTGGTTGATTTGGGTTGATTGGTTGACGTCCCACGTGGAGGCGAATTGGTCTTCGGATGCCCATCTGGGTTACCATCCTGCGGTCCCTCGTCGCGACTGCCGCCATTGGGTTACCAGCCGTTGTAGTCATCTTTTATTCGGGAACGGTTCGCCTTTCCCTCGAAGCGACTGCCGCTATTGGGTTTCCAGTCGTTGAAGTCATCTGAACTGCAACGGAAGAAAGCTTGGGCGCCAGAGGCGTACCGTAGGAGGTGGAAGTGGTTTGTAGAGTACCAGGTAATGCAGAGCCAACTGATGAATTAGCAGTGGAGGAAGAAGTATTCTTTGGAAGCGGACAAAGCTTATGAATGCTACGACGATAAGTAGTGTTGTTGCCGACTAGTACGTCTGCTACTCGAACGTTGCCATCCGCACCCGGAATGGTTCTGATAACCCGTGCAATTGTCCATTTGAACGGTGGTTGATTGTCATCTTGTAACAGTACCATATCGCCAACAGCAAGGTTTGGTTTACTTCCAGGCCATTTGTAGCGTTTTTGGAGAGTTGGGAGGTATTCTTTGTGCCATCTGGACCAGAATTCTTGGAATACACGTTGCATTCGCTGCCAACGTGACAGACGATTGCTGGGAATGCTTTGGAGGTAAGGTTCTGGGAAGGATTCAATAGGACCGCCAATAATGAAGTGACCAGGAGTTAAGGGTTCTAGGTCTTGAGGATCGGAGGACAGTGGAGTGAGGGGGCGTGAGTTTAAGCAGGCTTCCACTTGAGCCAGCGTGGTGAGCATCTCTTCATGGGTGAGCAGAACGTCCATGGTTACCTTTTGAAGTATCTCTTTCGTGGATTTTACGCATGCTTCCCATAGTCCACCGAACGTTGGAGAACGCGCGGGAATAAAGTGAAATTGGATTCCCAGTCGAGAGGATTCCTTTGTGACAGATGATTTGTGTTGCTGGGTGTTGAATTGTTGTACCAGTCTCCTCAGTTCACGATCAGCACCTATGAAATTTGTTGCATTATCGCAGTATATGTTGCTTGGGTATCCACGTCTTGCCCAAAATCGTTTAAGTGCTCCAATGAAGGCTTCAGTTGTCAACTTGGAGACTAGCTCAATATGTGCTGCTTTTTTTGGCATGCAAACAAAAATGCACAAATAACATTTCACAGGTGCTTGCTTTCGATTCCCCTGGGTGTAGAAAGGGCCGCAATAATCGATTCCAACGTTGCTAAATACTCGATCTTGATTCACGCGAACAGTTGGCAGATCTCCCATAATTTGCTCTGCAACCGAAGGCCGATATCGAAAACAGGTTATACATGCATGTGTAATAGATCGTGCCTTATTTCGTCCATCTATTGGCCAGTATTTTCTGCGGACAGCAGCAAGCAGATGAGAAGGTCCAGCGTGCATAGTGAACTCATGCATATCACGAAAAATTAATTCCACCAAGAAATGATTCTTAGGAAGCAGAATAGGGTGTTTTCTGCTGTATGAAATCGTCGCATTTTGAAGTCGACCACCAACTCGAATTATGGCTTCATGAGTCCGTATAAACGGATTAAGTAGACGCAGCGGAGATCGCTTATTAACTGTTACGCCTTGGGACAGCTGGCGATATTCCTCCGCAAACGTTACAAGTTGTACTTGAAGAATAACTTGTCTTTCCGTCGATCTCAACTCTGCTACTGATAACGGACCTGCCATGTGTGCCTGATTCAATGTTTTGCGTCTACAATTAGTAATGAAACGGTTGCAGAGTCCAAGTACTCTTAAAATCTTGTAAAATGAATCGTAGTCTTTAAACGATGTTTCAAACCAGCAATCATGATGAGTTACTACGTGGGAGACTACAGGTGATTCTCGAGCTTCCATTTGTTCACGGGGAATAAAGTTACTCCTCCAAGCTGTTGATGCTAGTGGCCAGTTTTTCATAGGTTCTTGCAACCAATTTGGAGCCTGCCACCACAGTTGATTCGAAACAAGAGTTTCGGGGTCCAAGCCACGTGATATGTGATCAGCTGGGTTATCATACGTTGAAACATAATTCCAGGATGCACCATGACATAGTTGTTGCACTTCTGCAACCCGATTAGCTACGAAGGTTTTCCATGACGATGGGTGTCCTGAAAGCCAATGTAATACGATCGTTGAATCCGACCAAAAAAAAACGAGTACAGTTGACTTCAACACTATCAAGAATTTTCTTCTGGAGGTTAGCCAACAATAAAGCCGCACAGAGCTCAAGGCGAGCGAGTGATGGACGCCGCCTTTCAGTGGGCGCTACACGGGACTTAGCAGCCATCAGTTGAATAGATATTGATCCTGAGGTAGAAACTGCCCGGAAATAGACACATGCTCCATAAGCCCGCAATGAAGCATCGGAAAATCCGTGAAGCTCTAAAGATACGATATTGTCTGTCAGAACAAATCGTGGAATTCTTAGCTTCTGAAGATGTGAAAAATTCTTTACGAAACTGGACCAGCTTTCGTGGAGATCTGCAGGAAGTTGCTCATCCCAGTCTAAATTTCGTTCCCACAGACCTTGAATGAACATCTTCGCTGTAATTACCACAGGACCTACCAGTCCAAGTGGGTCAAATAAGCTGGTTGTCTGAGAGAGGACTATGCGTTTAGTATAGTGATCGGTATGCACGAACTTAGGAATTTTGAAAAGAAATTCGTCTGTCGTTGGTTCCCATAGTAATCCCAAAGCTTGAATAGGAGACGATTGATCCAGGTCTAGTATCTGTTCTGTCTCCCAAAGATCTGTGGGTATCTCGCGCATAAGTTCCATTGAATTTGACGACCATTTTCGAAGAGTGAGTCCTGCTGATTCCATTATTCCTTGGAGCTGTTTGATGGCCTTCGCTGCTTCCACAAATGTGTCGAAACCGTACATCAAGTCATCTACATAAAACCCTTTCCGTACTATGGGCGCAGCAACCGGAAAATTTATCTCCTCATCTGCCGCAAGCTGTTGTAGACAGCGTGTAGCAAGGTACGGTGCAGTGGTGGTTCCGTAAGTCACCGTGGTGAGCTGATATGTTTGAAGTGGTTCCGTAACAGATTTACGCCAAACAACTTTCTGGTAACGCCGATCGATATTAGCTACAAGTATTTGGCGGAACATTTTCGCCATGTCCGCTTTGATTGCGATTCGCTTCATGCGGAAACGTAATAATGAGGAGACCATATCGTCTTGAACTGTTGGTCCTTTCAACAGAAGGTCGTTCAAAGAAAAACCAGAGGTCGATTTACACGAACCGTCAAATACCACCCTCAATTTAGTGGTGGAACTTTCTGGTTTCATTACTGCATGATGCGGTAAATAATAATGTTCACCCAACCCGTCTTCAGTAGCGTCAGCCAACTCCATGTGGCCTAAGCGGATGTATTCATCCATGAAAGCGGTGTATTGACCTTTCAAATTGGAATCTTTTTCAAATTTTTTCTCCATAGCAAAAAAACGTCGAGTTGCAATAGAACGAGAATTGCCAAGATGTCCAACAAGCTCTGCATTTTTAGGTAGAGTCACAACGTATCGACCTGTTGAATCTCTGTGCGTAGTAGCTACGAAGATTTCCTCGCACATCCGCTCTTCGATTGACCAGATGCAATCAGACCTACAGGACTCCAAATCCCAAAATCTTGCAACTTGCTGTTCGAGACTGTCCATTGTGATGACGTAACTAACTAGTTGATTCTTAACGCTGGTGCCCTGGTATGCGCCTGAAACTAACCACCCAAATGCTGAGTTCTGAAGTAGCAGTTTGGTGTCATTAATTCGCATATGGCCACGACGAAGAAGATTAAAAAATATCTCACAGCCAATAACTATGTCAACTGGACCACATGTTGCGAATGTTGGATCAGCTAGCTTTATGTGATCAGGAATTCCCCAATCTGCGATGTCCACTGATGATGTTGGTAGATCTGTAGTCACTCTTGGGAGAACGAGAAACTCTAACGCTGCCCGGAAGCCGTTGAATCGTGATGATACTGTTGCCACCGTTGAATAAGTGACTGACTTCTTCTCTGCACCAACGCCAAATAATTCCGTATTTATCGGTGTTTTCCGTAGGTTTAACAAGCGACGAAAACGCTCAGTCATGAGATTTGGTTGTGAAGCATTGTCCAACAACACCCTTGCAACCGCAATATTTCCTTTCGGACCAATAACCTTTACAAGCGCCGTAGACAAGAAGACTTGAGCATAAGGGGAGCGGTTAGATCGAGACGTCACAAGTGATTGCAATCTTTGAGGAGTGCCTGACGAGCTTGAAGGGGTATGATCCGATACAATACCTATGGTGCTAGAGTTACGTTCTTGAGAGGATGAGTGAGGAGAGGATGAAGATTGTTTATTCGAGTCCCGTGGATTTGTATTTAGCGCTGAGCTCTTTGATATGTGTAGGAGACTATTGTGTCTTTTATTACAGAATCGACAATTATGTTGTTTGCATTGAGTAGGTGAGTGTTTTTCAACCATACAATTTACACAAAGACCGTTAGTAGTTATTAGATTCGTACGCTCAGGAACCGACAATCGCTTAAATTTATCGCAATAGTATACTGGATGCTGTCCATTGCACGCTAAGCAAGAGGGTTTCGATGAACATATCGTTGCATGCGCTGCCTTCGGCGAAGGAGATTTCGAATTACGCTGATAAATATCGACTTCCACAGATTGCAATTGTAGAATACGATTCTGCAAAAACTCGATTAACATCTGGTACGTAGGCATCTCCTTTGGATCTGTTTTCCTTTCCCATTCCCATTTAGTGGTTTGATCGAGACGACACGTTAGCATGTTCCATCCATCGGTGGGCTCACCTAATTTGCGTAATACACCCAGATTTTTTTGAAAATCATCTACTAGTGAAGATAGAGCTTGTGCTGATTCCGATTGCACCTTCGGAATGGAAAATAGTGCATTAAGGTGACTTTTAATAAGCACCTTTGGATGCTCGAATCGATCTGTGATAACCTTTAAGGCCACGGAGTAGTTATTTGATGAGAGTGTGATATCATCGATCAATTTGGCGGCTTTACCTTTTACTGAGGCTTTCAAATAATGAAATTTCTGGATGCTTGATAGTTCTGTGTTTTCATGCACCAGAGAGCGAAAAGTATCGTAGAATGAATACCATTTATCTATTTCACCATGGAATTCAGGGAGTGAAATGCTGGGCAACCGAATTGTACCACAAGCTGCACCAACATTTAGGTCGGACGAACGCTCCGTTTTAACAGTGCAAAGTGAAACAAGGGATGCCTTCACTGTAAAGAACAATTCCTCAAACTCCTGGAGCTCCTCTTGTACGTCTATCTCTATCTCGCCCTGCTTCTGTTCACTAGTTAAAATTTCCAAAGCTGAAGAATGCTCCTGATATGATAAGTAAATTTCCTCCATTTTATCTAATCGAATTTGCGCCTCCACTAATTTGGTATTGTTAAAAGTGTCCACAAATTTTTGGTTGCGAGTAAGAAAGTCCATTGCACGTTGGCATGCAATAATGTGAGACTTCATGGCTGCTGGTATACCTTTCTTGGGGTTAGGTTCACTGGGCATATTTGGGTTTATAACAAAAAACTTCTCGAGTTACAATAGTAATCGGAAGGGTGTTCGGATATGAATACTGACCAACGAATAATAGGCCTTTGTTAGAAGGAAAAATGGTGACTTACTTGAGATTCCGTCGACTTACAAGCGTCCAAAATGGTGGTCCTTACAATTGGGTTCCTTTGTCCTGATGCCAAGTCTTCCTTGGGCTTTGATTTGGAGACTGATGTCCAACGAGGGTGAAAGTGTAACCTTGAAACCAAGCTTTGCGGTCAACTGAAGGAATATCCATCGATTCTTCAATAGTAGGTCACTTGAAGGGATGGTATATCTCTCGATCGTGCATCCGCGTTTTATTGTCACTGAATTTCCGGAATAATTTACATCGATGGTAGTTGCAGTGTCGGATGTAACTCTAGCACCGACCTCAGCAACCAAATGGACGCTAAAGATGAACTCGAAATCTGCTGTACAACACTGCTATAATCCCAGCCGAATGATGTCGAATTGGCGTCACTCGCAGCTTATATTGTTGCAATAATAGAAATATCGCATTTCGCACTGCTCCGATAGTGGCATCCAGTTTCGGTTGATAATATCCGGTTCGAAGGACCATGTACGAGCCCAATGCTCGCTTGCCGTGTCTCCGAACGTGGTATACTCGGAGTCCCTAAGATGGAGTTTACTGGATTCCAATACGGTATTCAGATGTGCAAATAAACTGCGGACGTGTGTACTCTTCGACTATACGTTTTCAACTCCTGTATATTTCGATTATCGCTTATCACTAGGTACATTCTTATCGCTAATGTTGTGTAAGTGTGGTGAATTTCTAACTCTAGGTAAATATTTTATACGTAGGTAGGCTTGGTAAGTATTGTAAATGTGTGGTGATGGTGATAGGGTTCCTAATATAGTGCAATAAATACAATTCATTTTCTTCCTTTAAATTTTCATTTCAGGTTTCAGTATCGCGCTCGTACAATGTGGGGATTATGGGGGGGGGTCTTTTGGGGGGTAGGGGGACTGTCAATGGGACAGGGCTTTCCGATTTTGGGTGTCACTGAATAAATCACATGCTGCGTTTGCCTTGCGAACATGCAGGCGTCATTTACTACACTGGCAAATGCGCTTCACCTACATTTTGGAAGAATTCGTGTTTTCTTCAATTTTTAAGAATTATTTTTAAGTTTAATTTTTAGTTATTTTTAAGTTTAAGTTAACTTTTCAGCTGTTTGAAATTTTACCGAACAGATTTTGTGTGTAAGATTTTACGATTCTCACAATTTCCGTAGTCGTCGTAAGAGCATCGCGTGTTCAATGTTTGTGGGATATTGAAATTGAAGTCCTCAATTTGAAAGAAAACTTGTTTCAAAGTGCAGAGAAATGTGAGGAGCATGCAGAGCACTGTATGTAGAGCGTTGTACTCGAACTATGGATGGACTTCTTGGTACTAAACAAAGATTTAGAAGTACTAGTAAAATATTCCTAGTACTCAAAAGTAATTCATGAGGAATCATATAATTCAAAAGTATTTCGAGATTGTTTAAAGCACTCAATAATATTTTTAAAAAACTTTCTGTACTCAGACGTATTAAGTGTGTGCTCAAAGTATTCGATATTATTTGAAGAGTATTTAATGAACTTAAAAGTACCTAAACGTATTTTAATGACTTTTGAAAGTAAAATTTATACGATATTGATATTATTGGATGTGATTGATTAATTTAATGCAATGTATGTAAAAATTTAAACAACATTTTGCATTCTTTAAAATTTCGTTTGGTATGCATTGCAACAAAAATGTCATTTGGTAATCAGATATGTTATGCACAGAAAAAAAATAGAGGTGGGTTATATCAAGGTTAAACCGCAAGATCACGTAGGACCGCGTTGGTGCATAGTAATAATGGTATTTTATTTATACATATCATAACACATATGGGTCCTCCCAGCTCAGTCGGTAAAGGCGCAGCTACAAAGCAACACCATGCTGGAGGTGGCTGGGTTCGATTCCCGGTATGGTTTAGGAATTTTTCGTCAAGGAAAATTTCTCGACTCCCTGGGCATAGCGTATGATTGTACTTGCCACACAATCATACTAATGCAAAAATGGTATTTGGCATCGAAAGCTCTCAATTAATAACTATGGAAGTGCATTTAGAACACTAAGTTGAGAGCAAGCAATAAGCTAATTGTGAAAGCAATAAGCTTGAAATGCTAAATAAGAAGAACACATATGATTGGTTTATATTAAAATGTGTTTATTATTTTGCTTGACCCGTCCCTTCTTATGAAATTCGGTTCAGTTTAATGAAAAAAAAAATCTGTTCGGGTTTGATGAAAAATCTCTGCCAAATTCACCACTCTCGACTGAATGCCTTAAACAATCAAAAATGTAGTAATAATAATCTAGTTTTAATAATATGCAAAGGTTGTTCAGGATAAATCACGAACATTTCACTTAAACACTAACTCTTTTATTGCAAAATTAAATTGGTCGTCCTGAAAAGGACGATAGTTTTGATAAGCCTAAGAAATTAATTTCTTTTTTCGGTTTCTTTGGCCAGCATGAAACCATAATGTGCTGTATTCAATCCGGATAGTAGTTCCTTCTGGTTTGTAGATGAGGAAGCGCAGGTGATAATTTACGAGCCAGACACGCAATCGCAAGAAAACGGATGAGATAAAGGAAAACCGAGAAAAAATCTTCGTAACGAGAGAGCGAAAAACACAACCGTCGATCAATCGAACTTGAATATCCCAATGATATCACTTTGGTTCAAATCGTGTGCTTTATACTGGTGTTGAAGACATTGCCTCCAAAGAAGAGAGGCACAAAATGCAGTACGAAGCAAAATTCAAAAGAGGGGACAAGCTTCAGTTATAAAATCAAGCACCGCCAACAAAGCAAAATAATTTTACAGCTGAGGGGTGTGGCTAGTGCTGTATTTAACATGGAATAATACTAAATCAAATAAAAAAGAAGGCAATTTGTTACCCGCTTTTGAGGACCCGGAGGGGGAAAACTATATTTTCAACCTGTTCATGTGTAGATTTGTATGGGAGCAAAAGTAGGTCATCTTTAAGTGATAAATTGAACTACTAATACTACTATTACTTAATTGAAATTTAAATCCAAACATTTGTTAGTTTTTCTCATCAAATGGTGCATAAATGAAGTCAGTCTCTTAATTCAAACGAGAGTTATTAGCGTTCAAAAACCTTTCACTTTTGCGTAACGCTATCATTTTCCAACATTTTGAAATTACACCCGGTATAGAAAAGAGAAACGTAGTCCTACGTTAAAAAATCTGAATTTTCATTGTGATGTAAATATCAGAGCATGTAAGATTGTATTGAATTCCACACGAATCAGCAACTTGCATGAAATAGTTCTATCAAAGACGCGCTTTTGCATACAACATTATCGACAATGTATGGAATTTCCCAGAAGTTTACACGATTCATAATGTTAATTTGTAAGTTTTGTGACGCTTCATTTATGTGCATGAAATTGAACAGAAATTCACACAAATTTTTCGAGCTGTATAGTCAACAAGTTGATTAAAATTATTTTGACCCATTGAACCTGTTTTTGGTTTTCCACTATATATGAAATAAAGTGAAAAAAAATTGAGGCATAATAGAAATGCGAACTTGCCTGTATAGAACGATATTTTTAATTACCGCAAATCCTCCTTAACAACGTCTTCACAGAAGTTGTTGGGGCTTTTTCTAATGTCAGGCTGACTATTGTTGTTATAGATTTTTATTTATATATTTTGAGACTTCATCAAAGTAGTCCGTCAGTTGAACTGCGTAAAAGTAAATAAAACAAGTAACTAATAATTTCCACTGAAGCACTACTGAAGAATCTCTCATCCAAATGGTAATTCGACTATTGTATTTAATAAACTTAAGTCGATTCAAAATAAATATAGGATTTTACTGAATACGTAGTAAAAAAGCATATACTTCTACGCATCTAAAAAAAATAAGAAATATCATCTAAATGTATACTTAACTACCAACAAAAGCATTAACTAACAACATTGCGTTATTCCCTATGATAATGGGACTGTTACGTATTTATGGGCATTGATGCTGCTTAAACTTGCAGTACATTATTTGTTAATGATCAAATGTTTGTCAGGTGTCTTTCGGACTATAACCAATGTGTTCATTTTCAAATTATTGTACTATAAGCTGCGGAAATATCACCGATCGAGAATTTTTTCAACCGTCCTGTACTCGCAATTTTTGATTTATTACTAGGACAGGACACACTATCGTTCTGCCGCACTGGTATCATGATATTATGTATGGGGAAGGCCTGTCTCATATTCCTTACATCTCTCCGTTATTCGCCGCACGATGGCACTAAAAATTGTCAAAATATGCTACAGTAATATGTATAGTAAAATAGATACAAGCGAGCATGTATAATATATGTATGATACATAAATTCATCCAATTAGATTAATCATTTTTTGATCATTGTAGAATAGTCTCATAATTGAATAGCCTTTCATATCACAACAACTTTAGGAAATGCTGAAAAACCTTCCTTCTCCCTTGACACGTATTTTAGTTTTTATTATTTTGTATTGCTTGCCACACTTTTCATAATCCCCTGTTCGCTAAAAACGTAACTTAATTGGCTTCAATCCTACAGTAAATTCCAAAAACACTCTAAAAATATATAAAATAAAACCCATAAACCATAAATTAATCACAATATGCCTCGTTTTTGCTTGCTCCGTTGTGTGCTCCGTTCCTCTCTTGGAAGAACAAAGCCACGGGCGATTCAATGCTGTGTATAATCATTGAAGCCGGATCTCAGCGATCATCATCGATCAGTGTGTACAATCGACAAGTATGGATCATCGCTTCTAGCATTCATACAGTGCAACAACCACCGAATATTCATGTTCTGTTACGGTTACTGAATCTGAACGAAATTGCGATTCTATGTTCACGAGCGGGTGGCAGTCTGACACACTATTGTTCAGAAGTGTCATGAATGATTTCCAAGCCCTACAATGGGATAGTCTCAAGGCCGGCGGTTAAGCTGGTGCTATTGGAAATGGAGCCGAGGGAGACAATTAGAAAAGGTCCGGCGGGAACTGGAGAATCTCATGGCTGGGGAATGTAGCCGAACTTGCTGGCCACACTGATAGTAAGGATTCAGGCCGCTCCATCGATCGAAAATAGAAATAAAAACATGACAGCATTTTTCTGGCAAGTGTCGAGCTACTGTAACACGTGAAGTCGATTGATGGAATACGAATTTCTTTATAGATTTAAGTTTTTATTTTTGTTCTTGAGAGTAACAAAACCACTAGTTTCCTAGTTTCGAAAAGTCAGCTATGGGTACAATCATGGTTACCTACTTTTGGGTACCCCTATTATGATACTTACCATTATAATGGAAAGGAAAATTTCTTCAGGATTGTACACAAGTCAGGAAATGCCCTTTTAATATAGCACGCTTTCAGGAGAGAGGAGGGTTTTTGTGAGTTGTGGGGGAAACCGCGACTATCTATGCAAACGTTTTTTCATGTCCATACCAAATGCGTGACAATGGGGCGAAAAGTGGGGTTGAAAAAAGTCAGTTTTTGCGTGGCGTGCTTAATAGACGTTCTCTAAATGAAAAATACCTTCATCAGATTCACTAACTTTGGGGCTATTCATAAACCACGTAGACTTTTCTGGGCGGAGAAGGGGCTGACCAAAGTCTACGCTCCATACAATATTTCAGAACAAATGTATGGAGAAAAGTCTACGACGAGGGAGGGGCGTATGAGATTTTTTAAAATGAGTCTACGTGGTTTATGAACAGGCTCTTTTGGCTTCCCGCACTAACCCAATATCTCCACTAGCATTTTCTATCTTGACAGATCTGTCTTAACATTTGACAAACAACCTGACAGTTTTTCGATGCTGGGCCTAGATCAAACAGATTTATTAAGACATTTTCATCAAATTTTAACAATTGCAGAACCCGATCCCGAGATTTTTGGGATTCAGAGCAGTGATTAAGTCTCTGCAAACAATTTTATGGAATTGAAAACTTTATTTAGCATTATTTTTGATTTCGTCATGTTTATTTAACAAATAAAAGTCGGCTTAAAAGTCTAACATTTCTGTCAAGAAATATGTTTGAACAGATCTGTCTTAACATCTAACATATCCCAAGTAACTACAAGCATTGTATTATTGCACTTATTCAACCCAAAATCAACATCGGTAATGCGGGATACCCATTTTGTGGCATTAACTGTTTTTACCCATTAATGGGTAAATCGAGTTTACCCATTGGATGGGGAGAGGCACTTCTAGCGAAAATGGGTGTTTTTTCACCCATTAATGGGTTTTTGCAAACGACCGTGTAAATTTGTTTTAAACAAATTATTGTTAATATTCTCTTTGTTTCTCCTTCCAATAGTTTTTTGTTCAAGCTAATTGAAAACTGCCAGTGGTTTTTGAGATTCGCAAACAAAAGTGTTCATTCCAATGTTATCTTAATTTCAATATGAGCAAAAACCTCGAAACATTACATACCGCAAAATAGGGTAACATTGATCTCTTTTTTTGTATCAATATTTATTAATATATATGCATGTTTCAGTAGGTTATAAATGTGTGTCAATCTGAATGATTTTTATCAAGATAAGTGTTTTGTTTATTTACCTATGACAATTTTAAGGTATGCAATCGACAACAGGTAACAATGATGCCTTTATATGAATCCAAATGCTCATCATTGAATGAAAACATTCATAATTTAAGAATTCTCACGCAATAATAAAAAACCTTCATCTTCTTGGCTTTATACAACCTACAGAGCCTAACTTCTCTGAATGAAGATAGAATTGCTAAACGGCAATTTTTTGCGGTAAAATTGTGATTTGCCCCTACTACAGGCTCCCCTGGAACGTTCCAGTAGTTTCGCTTGTTCCGGAAGTGAAAAATGTTGCCAATGAAAAATCGAAACCATATTTATGAAAAATCATGATGAACTGCCACAAGGCATGCTTTGGTAAAATTATAATTGGCCTCTACTACAGGTTCCCTCGGGACGTTCCTATAGTTCTGAGAGTGAACAATATCATCCAAAAATCCACTTAAAGTTTTTAAAAAGCTTTGTGATGAAAACCCAAAAAGAAAGAACTGTCACATGGCATGCTTTGGGTAAAAGAAAGATCGCATTCAGAACCTTTCATCGGATCCTGTTTCACACAAATGGCCAGATCTCCGTCAGTTAAAGGCCGATTTCTGTGATCGACGTTTAAGTCGCTTGAAAAATATTTCGTCTTTTCTCAAAAAAATATTGTTTTACAACGGCATCTTGTACTGAACCTCATCTCCAATTTTAACATATGAGATAGCTCCTCCGGAAACCTGAAATAACACCGGAATCCAAGGCGACCATGGCCACATGCATTAATTTTCCAGTCGACTTTTCTTGAAGAACTGAAATCGTACAATAGTTCATGAAGTTAGAACACCCCAAAGTTTACCTGTCCCGATCATTATGTCTTTCCCCAGTATTAACGATTAGTGCCATTATATTATTCATATCATGCATAGAGTACGGAACGGTTCCAGCCCCAGGAGCTTATTCCAAGCATGGACTAAACTGTCGTGAAACGCATAACAGTCCCATATGGAAAATCATCGAATGGAGAAAACAGCAACGAAAGTTGTGATGATGTTTTTCGTAATACGCTTCGTTTGGTATCATGTATGTATTTCTTTCCACCCTGTAATATGAATTATGGTGTATCAACACTTTTGTCTCAAGAAACTACAAATTTATAAGATTTACAGCGAAAAAACAGCAGTAGGACTGATTATTTTCTATGTCCAACTGTAAAATAATCATATATCAGTCCCAGTCGTTTCTTAGGTGGAATTAGATTGATACAACTTTATGACAAATGTAGCATTTCAAATGGTAGCATAAGGATTGTTGCTTGCTGTTGCTCAGTGATGGTTTAATTACAGGCGATTTGGTATTGTTGCCCATAATTGGTGCTTCCACATGCTTCACATGCTCTCAATTAGCAGCAACTGGGAAGTACATCTAGAACACTAAGTAGAAGGCCGGCTAAAAGTCCCACTATGGACGTGTCTCTGCCGTTTCCGTTTCCGCTATCATGAGCCGAGCTTTACATTTATCCAAATGTGATTCCAACTTAATGATTTGTTTTCCTCTGGGTTAGCTGTCAAAATTGCTTGTATTCTTCGAAGTATGTTATTTTTAGTACGCGTAAACGTTGTTCCGAATTGTCTTCCAATATGTCCTCGAAACACATGATCTAGGTTTCTTACGCCTCCGATGATGGTTCCGTTGGAGATCTTCCCGGATTCGACAAACATTGAACAGTTTTCATGTAGTGAAGTGGAAACATTAAAAACATCCGGTGATTTTTTAACACCTCGAACACCAAATCGACGGAAAACATCATCGATCCTCCGGAGAAAATAACACCCCCAACGATGGCAGCTTTTTTATGCTGACGGAAATGACGAGCATACACCTGGAAAACGTCAAGGAAGAGGACCAAAAAAGAAATCCGGAGGTTGGATGCAAGAAAACGGCGTTTTGCACACAATGTAATTATATAGCTGTATTGCCAAAAGATTGTTGTAAAAATTTAGAAAATTTATCGAGGAATAAATAAGGTAAAAGCTGAGCCCTCTATTTTGAGATTTTTTCCAATTTGCCCCCATCCCTCCCCATATGCTAAAACTCTTTCGAAAGTATCATTATGCTTAATCTTATAATTCGTCCCTTTAGGAGAGTCATCTCCAGCGAAAAGGGAAATGTCGTCATATCGCCATTTTCAATCAACTTCTGTTTATCGCTTGCTGCCATGGGTGCAGGTGGACGAACCGCCGATGAGATGTTTACGGTTATAAAGTACGATCCAGCCCAGAAGTCATCCGTTGCTGAGAGCTACTGTAATGTAATGTCAAATTTGGATGGCAACAAAAGCTTAAAAATTGCCAATAAGATGTATATTATGGGAAAATATTCCATTAAGCCGAGCTTCAATGCCATTGCGCAAAAAAGCTTTCGTTCTGAGACAGAGAGTATTAACTTTGAAAAAAATATTGCTGCCGCTAAAAAAATTAACTCCTGGGTTGAGCAGAAAACAAATAATAAAATTAAAGATTTGATTTCGCCGGATACTTTAAATAACTACACTCGATTGGTGTTGGGTCAATGTGATTCACTTCAAAGGTACATGGACGAATCAGTTCAATAAGGAAAGTACAAGTCCGATGCCGTTCTGGATCAGTGATACGGAGTCTGTTGATATACTAATGATGAGAACAAAAGCTCACTTCAAACATGGTGTTTTCGATGACCTTGGATTTGCAGCTCTAGAACTTACATATAGTGATAGCGATGTTAGCATGCTTATTTTTGCTCCCACACGAACGTGATGGATTGGCTAAGCTTGAAGACAATCTTCAAAATATCGATATCACTGATGTAACTGCAAAGATGTATAGACAAGAAGTCGAAGTTTTTTATGCCGAAATTCAAAATTGAATTTAACTTGGAGTTGAAAGACACTTTAGAAAAGGTAGTAATAGTTCATAAACAGTGAATAGTAGTAATGAAATATAACTTTACAGCTGGGAATGGGAACAATGTTCAGCGACACAGCCGATTTCAGCGAGCTATTGGAACAGAATGAGCCCCTGAAAGTGTCAAATGTTGTACACAAAGCTTTCATCGAAGTGAATGAGGAAGGAGCTGAAGCTGCTGCTGCTACGGGTAAGATAAACTTTCTTGATATTAGATGGTTTTCAGCAGGCTGACAAGTTGTAGTACAAGTTAGTTCTGATGTATTCCGTCCTGGTTTGGTTTGTGTTGAATGTACATCCTTGCTTAAGAACTACTTAATGTTTTCCTTGTTTGTAGGGCTTTTTGTACGAATGAGAAGAAGTGCGCCTATGCCGCCAATTCGCTTTAATGCAGACCACTCTTTTCTTTTCATATTGATTAAGCGGGATCAAATTATGTTTATAGGAGAGCAAAAAGTTCCAGATAAAATAGAGCCGTTGTTCCGTGATGAGCTTTAATGTTTTTTTTTCTAGATAATAATAAAAATCCATGATCTGCATTCTAACTGCTTTATTTATATTCGATATCCGGGATTAAAGTTATTGACATTTTAGAAAATATGTTTGCATTATTACGAGAGTAGGGAAAAACAGGTTAAGATGGCCATATGGAGCAAAACGAGCACGCGTAAATTAAAAATCTTGAAGGTTATTCGTTAAGATTGTAAAAATATCCTGAAAAAAAAACACAGTGGATGGATTAAGCTAGTGTTAATAAAACTCGCTAAAAACTATGATATTCCGTTGTTCAAAACAAGGTTTAACTATTATCATTCCAAATTTGAGCATTTCTTACCTTTACAATAGCAAAGTTTTACCATTAGTTAATATTAAGTGAAGATGCCACATTCAAAATTGCTGCAGATAAATTATTTGGAAAAGATTCAAAATTCTTTTACCGAATAGGACTTTTAAAAAATTCTTTAAAGAAATCGTTTGAAACATAGTACTTTTTCGGAATGCGTAATGATGAAGTTCAAAAAAAGATCGCGAAAGTCAGTTTACATTATAGTTAAAAAAAAGAAAAGTCAAAAAATGTTTTTCAACAAAAATCTTATTCAACTTTTCGAAACTATGATTAACTTTTATCTACCCGGAGAGAACCATTGCTTGTAAAACAAGTTAACAATATAAGTGCCTTATTTTCATGCTTCTTAGGACTGCGATATTCGTTTTGACCCATAAGACTGACCATCTTACCCCATAAGTGTAAAATATAGCAGGAAAAAAAAAATTCCAATTCACACAATTTTTCCGATTCAATTTTAGCAGAGCACGGTAAGGTGCGAAACTTCACTATGGTTATAGAAAATAATATTTGCCAGTGAAACATATGTTGTTTTATCTTAGAAACGTTAACGTGGTCATCTTGCACCACTTTCCCCTATCGTAAATTTTATCCCATTATTAAAATATTGCTTGACATTGTTTTCAAAACGACGTTAATATAATAGAGTACATCAAGGGATGGCATTCACTCGTGTCTAACTTGTTTCATCTCCAGAATTTTCTGATATGGGAACATCCATTAATTATGTCTCTCAAAAAAGTGAATTTTAAGAAAGAAACCCCCCCCCCCCCCCCCTCGGAATGTTTTTTTTTGCACCGTCAAACTTTTTGGTATGGATTGTCACGTTTTCTCAACCTCCCCTTACTGCGTTACATAATTAATGGACCTTCCCTATGACGCATGGAACATAAGTAGGCTGTAATGTAAACTACAACTTCGATGAACCTAAAAACAATCTCTAGTGCATAACGAACTAGAACGGTTATTAATTACTGTGATCCGCAATCATATTCATTGCAAACATTGAGTTACTCTGTTTGCTCTAAAAATAGAAAGTAAAAATGAATGAATGGAACTATCCCTGAGTACATGAAGAATGAAGATTCAAACGTAAAATTTTCGAAATTTTTAGCACTTCCACGCAGATTAGCACCATCATCACAAAGGATAATATTTCATTATGGTGGTGCTAGTTGGCGTGAGGGTACTAGGAGTTTCGAGAAGTTGACGTTTGTATCATAGTTTAAAAAAAAATCAGTTATGTAGTTTTGAATGTCAAGATTTGTTCATTATTGATCTCTTCTACTTTATTAGATTTCACTCACACGCTTGTAGTGTTCGTATACTCATTCAGCAATTAAAACCTAAAAAACGGCATAGCCGATGAGCATGTCATAATCTTATCATCACCATATCTTATCAGCTTTATCAAAAAGTGTTACTCATTTATCATCCTTTTTTTAATGCCTATTTTGTCACCACTCTAAACCTAGGTATGATTATGATGACGAGGTGCATGATTATTCATCCCTACTTCACCGTTGACCACCCCTTCCTGTACATCTTGAAGCAAAATGAGCAGATGATCTTCGTTGGACGAATGAAACAAGTTTGAACACCGGCGAAGTTTAAAAAACGTTTTTTTTTCTAATTCTATGTGCTAATTCAATCAAAACCTTTTTTGAATAATCAATATTGCATTAATGTTGCATAATAAATAAATGTCAAATTTCGGAGGAAAACCCCATGAAGAACAAGATTTGTGTTTGAGAATTCCTCATTTTAAATTACTATAAGCTAATCTCAATCGCCAACAGTTACAGACGGCTCACTCCATGCAAATTGTCGAATATTTTGTCGTTCTCATTAATCCCTGGGCATAGATAAAACCTTGTGGTAGTTTAACTTCAACTAAAAGGTCCTATAGGGCTGGTCTGGTTCTTTACCATTTTGGAAAGAAACGCACTAGTGTTGACAGATCAGTACTAAAGCAGCCTAAAAGTACTTATGAAAATCCTCCAGTAGTTTTTATCTATGAATATTATAATTCTGAGATTGACATGGTTATCAATGGTCCAGTACAGTATTTGCGAATAGTTGAAATGTTGCATTTGATAATATAAACACAGTTGAAATAGCTGAAATAGTTTATTATCACAAATCACCACACTTTTGGAAAGCACTACTACATAGGGCAACTGTTCCATTAATCGAAAATGTAGGTTTGATGTATGAACCAACTGGTTCCTTTTCTAATCTAATCTAATCTAATACAAACGCAGCCAGTACGAGAAAGCATCCTGGAAATAATTGGGTTAGATGACGCCCAATTATTTTTTTTGTCAATATTGATGCTTGCAGCACATCAAAGAAATGATACAAGCGTCAAAGCGGCCAGGCCTACTGCGTTGCATTAACCGCAAAAGATGATTCTATGAGTTGGATTCAAAAGAATAGATTTGAACCACAACGCAATCTACAGGGGAGGAATGATGCGTGGACATACCGTACCATACGCTCGGAGGTAAGAATAATAAAAGCATATATATATAAATAATGAAAATCCGAGAAATGAAAAATATGATAATGATTATAATAAAAATGTAAAATCAATATGCAATGTCATATAGAATAGTATATAAAATATAGTGAAGGGAATATCCCTTCGTAACGTAACGTAATAACGTAATATGATAATAATAATTACACATGTCTGCACATTGTTGTCCTGCTGCAAAATTAGAAGGATTTAGGTATTTATTATGAACCTAAAAGTTTATACAATATACCATAGCTACGAGAAAAAACGTTGAAAGTTATTTAACAAAACTTGAAAACTCCATGGATGACCTGAAATTATACATACAGAATAGTTCATCTAAAATGTCGATTTGCTGTTCCGATTCCTAAATGGTGCACATTTTACTCATTTGTAGTGGATCTCATAGTTTAAAATGATGACATCCACTGGTTGGTCACTGATCTAATCTAATCTAATTCAATACAAACGTAGCAAAATAGAACAGCATTTATTAATATAAAGATAAAATAAAATAATATTCGCTATAATTTTGCTATATATCTCAACCAGTAGTTAATGAAGGTATACTGAATCGTTAAGGTCAAACTATGCAATAATATGAAAAAAAAACCACCCGAGCACTCAACGATGACTTCAATTGATGCTGGAGCCAACCTTCAACCTAAACATGAATTCAAGTATGTGAAAACTTGTTTGTATCCTATTAATAATATCGATGAATAAATATAATATTTAGATATTTAAAACGCAAATATATAACAGTTGAAATTTTACATCCTGAAAATTTAATATGATTTCAAATAATACACAATGATATGATGAAAATAATATAATGAAATAATAAATAACATCCATTTTTTTTTAAATAAAGATCATGTGTGTACAAAATACAAAATCTGACGTACACTAGTCTGTGACTGAAAAAGGTATGCTTTATATCCCGAAGGTCCTGGAAAAGCTGAAAAACAGAGTAAAGCATTATAACTATCACAGATAAAACCTCAATCAAAAGATGCATTGATGTTTTTTTCTTCTGAAAAACAACAGACTTCTCCAAAAGACATCCCTCAAAAAGCCTTCCGTATACACCTCCTGTTACATTCCAAGGACAGCAGTATAAGTTATCGAAGAGCCCGTTTTGACAACTTCTGAAACATATGACTTATCCGATCACAAAACCAATAACCAAATTTATTTAAATATAGTCTTCTACTGCTAACCGTCACATGCCAGTCCTTTATGAAAATAGCAGTTGAAATTCAGAAACGCTGAAATGCTCAATAACAAATGGAGCCTTTAATTGATCCATTTGTTCACAAACTAAATGGTTTTGGAATGCAAAGATGATTCCAAAGCGCGCTGAAACCATCAATTAAACGAGAATGAAAAATATACAATATGATTAAGAGGAAAACGAGCCTCAGTCGCCTCCTCTCACCTCTATTCTGTCAAATTAGCAACCTTGCCCATGCCACGCCAACCAGCATCTTCACGTTTCAGCTGGCAATCCTCTGCGATCGCACAACTCAAAGAGGCGTGAAATAGGAACCTGTGAGGACCTGTGTGACTTCCACATACTTCTTCCATATTATCAACTCACCATTTGAAGCACACCAAAAATATAATTTTCATAGACAAAAACTATTCTAAAAAAAAAACCAAAAACAAAACAAATGGGAGTAGGACACAAAAGGATAAAATGGAAAGAGCTCACCCGGATTTTCAGAACATTCCGTTGCTGTGGACCATGAATCAAACATCTCCGAGTGACGCGGCTGAACACGAGCTCCTCCTGCCGCAAAGCTGTATTTCTGGAATTCCGTCTCCAGCGGGGGCACTTTGTTTCCACACCATGCGAGAGCCTCGTGGTAGACCACATTCAACGCTTTGGTGACCGAATCTTCATCAAAATAAAAACGTTTAACACTACTCATCAATTCCACTATCAAATTTTCTCGAAAAAAAAAGTAACAAGCAGCTCTATGAACCAACTGGTTCCTTTTTGTTATTAAGTTAACGTGACGGTACCTTATTGTGCGCAGCTCCAAATTCTGCGCACTTATTCATTGGAATCATGTTTCAAAATTATGTACAATTATAAATGTCCTGACTATAGGCGGAAACCATCTTCTTCTTTCGTCTTATTTAACATTTTAAGCTTATTGCTTTCACAATTAGCTTATTGCTTGCTCTCAACTTAGTGTTCTAAATGCACTTCCACAGTTATTAATTAAGAGCTTTCCGTGCCAAGTACCATTTTTGCATTAGTATGATTGTGTGGCAAGTACAATCATACCCTCTTGCCCAGGGAGTCGAGAAATTTTCCTTTACGAAAAATTCCTAGACCAGACTGGGAATCGAACCCAGCCACCTCCAGCATGGTGTTGATTTGAAGCTGCGCCTTTACCGACTGAGCTAAGGGAGGACCCCCGACTGAGCTAAGGCGGAAACCAACTACAACTTTATTAACTTCGTAATGACCACAGACTTATTCAGAAAATTACAGCATTTGTGGAAAAAATAAATAAATGCTTAACCAGCAGTAATAAAAAAATCAAAAAAGGGGGTCCCTTTGGGGGCGGGCAAAAGAGCGCGAGGGGGGAAAAATTTATTTTTTTGTTAAAAAAAAAAGTTTTTTTTTTTTTTTTTCTGGGGGATGTGATAGATCATTATTATTATGATTTTTATGCTGACGTAAGAACAACACGACACTAACAAAACGCGACGCGAGACAAGACACAACACTTATCGTTCTTACAATTTAAAAAAATTTACCTTTTGGTCGACCGGTTTCGGGCGCGATGCTGCCCATCTACGGGACTATGTCCGACTGATTACACAAATCTTCGTACGCTGTTGCGTAGTCGTCAGAAGAGAAGAGATGGTTACTGAATTCTCAGCTTTGTCATATTAAACAGACATGATGTGATGGGAGGATCGTCTTCATTCATGAGCGGTTCGGATGAGTTGGAGATAAACATCGATTCCCATGCGTTTAGGTGTGATGGTTTTCTTACTGTTTTAATTAATTTTGCATTTTTCAGTCAATATGATGGTCCAAACCCGTCGCATGTACTGCTGCTGCTGATTCCAGCAGTTTCTGTTTATTAACAGCGTTTCTGTGTTCTTTTAAGCGAACCTTTACTTTGCGGCGGGTTTGTCCGATGTACACCGAGGAGCAGTCCTGGCAGGGAATTTGGTAAATCCCCGAATTTTCGTCCGGTGGAACCTTGTCCTTCAAATTGCATAGAACGTCGCGTAAAGTGTTTTCGCTTTTGTAAACTATGTGTATTCCTTGCCGTTTGAGTATGTTTTTTATTGGGTTCGTGACCTTAGGATAGAACGGTAGGCTGATTCTTCGTACATTTTCTTTCTCTGGCTTAAGTGTGGTGATGTTTTTTATGTGTAGCTTTCG
Source organism: Aedes koreicus (assembly GCA_024533555.2). NCBI lineage: Eukaryota > Metazoa > Arthropoda > Insecta > Diptera > Culicidae > Aedes > Aedes koreicus. The sequence goes on from JAHHFK020004511.1 coordinate 271,434, forward strand.
TTTGTGTTGTTGTAGAATTTTTTCCGTGAACCCTTTCTCGTAGCCATTCATCTCCGCTGCCTGGTGGATACGTTCTTTTTCTTCAGTAAATTCTTGCTCCTCCATAGGTACATTATATAGGCGGTGTGCCATGGAGTAGAAAGCAGCTTGCTTTTGGGATCCAAAGTGATTGGAGTCGGATGTAATGTACCTATCAGTCGATGTCGGTTTACGGTAAATTCCAAATTTCAACGTGTCGTCCTCCTTCCTGGTGATCATTAAATCCAGGAAAGGTAATTTTCCGTCAATTTCTTTTTCTACCGTGAACTTAATTGAGCTGTGACGTGAGTTAAGCATCCTGATCGTTTGATCTAGGTAGCGTTCTTTCACCGGTGCCAGTACATCATCAACATAACGCCACCAAACTCGGGGGGAAAACATTTCCTTCTCAGTGTCTACCTCGAAGTCGCTCATAAAGAGGTTCGCCAATAGAGGTGAAAGTTTGCTTCCCATGCTTAAACCAAACGTTTGCTTGTAGAATTTTCCTCTAAATGTGAAAAAATTCTGGTTCATGCAAACCTCCGCCACAAGAAGATACGCCTCAATTTGATAGTGAGGTGCTCGACTGCGTTCTAAATGTCGACGCAGGCTTCGAAGAGCATCGGCGATTGGTACGCTTGGAAATAGTGCTGCAACGTCAAACGATACCAAAATCTCACCACGTCTTACCTTAAGCCCTTCTAGCTGCTGGACGAGATCGACCGAATTTTTCACGCTTTTGCCATGAGATACAGGGTATTTTTTCATTTCTTCAACTAGCCACGCTGCCATTTTTTCGGTGGGTGTGCAAAAGTGCTAGATGTGAGTATTTTGGCGGATTTCTATACATCTCAAGAAATTTCTGCATAAAAAGATGAAATTTTCTTTGCGCAGAATATGGAACTAATTTTGACCGTGTGTTCTTTATTCTGCGCATAGGCTAACAAAATGAGTCCCAGAAGGAAAAACATACTCTAAACTCCTCAGCAAGCCGAATCGGCTATTTCGATGGTGAAAAGAGGTTATTCTATTCGAAAGACATCCAAAACACTTAGAGCTGCGCTGGCTCGCGGTTTCGTTTGTCGTCGTCAAGGAAAACCAACCGTTCTAGGGCTTCAAATGGTGAGTTGACAACTTCGAAGGAGGATGCAACCGACCTATGGTCCTCACAAGTTCCTACATCACGCCTCCACGAGTCATATGGTCACAAAAGACTGCCAGCTGAAACATGGAGACGCTGGTTTGCGTAGCCTGGGCAATGTTGTCATTTTGACAATAGCGAAGTAAGGGGGTGCGACCTGTAAATCATATCATATAATTTTCCATTCTCATATCAATTAATGATTTCAGCAGGCTTTGGAATCATCTTTGCATTCCAAAACCATTTATGTCAGGAGCCTGGAGCAACATGAGATGGATAAAAGGCTGAATTTGTTTTTCAGCATTTCAGCATAACATTTACGTTGAATTTGCACTTCTTTAACTACTATATTCTTAAAAGACTGGCATGCGCTTATGGGCAGTATTTTGATATTGTGTTTAGTGGTATTAGGATCAGATAAGCCATTTATTTCAGAAACCATCACACTGGGCTCTGCGATCGCTCCAATTGCTATCATAGAAATGTAACTAGACATGGTTTAACAACATGTCTTATAAAATAATATCTCTCATTGGAATTATAGTTTTGATATTTGGAATATTTTCTGTTTTCAGCTTTTCTGGGACTAGTAGGATATTAATACATATCTAATTATATTTTTTCAGTAACAATCCAGTGGATGTCAGATATGTTTTGTACATACGCATATTATGTTCTCGTATTGACTTACTGTAGCCGCTTTTTACATGGTCAAGTAGTTTTTTTTTTTTTTAGTTTAGTTTAGTTTTATTTCGCATTATTTTAGCAATTCAAATGAACAATAATTTTCCTGAGCCGAGATATGGGGTACCTTTCAACAGCTTTTTTGACCAAGAAAAAACGAATTACTGGTACATATTGTTTGAGAAACGATTGGGCGATTGATGGGAAAATAAAAAAAATAGAGGTGGGTTATATCAGAGATATAACCGCGAGGTTCACGTAGGACCACGTTTGTGTATAGTAATAATGGTATCATCTTATTTATACATATCATGCTAGACGCGCAATCGCCAGAAAACGGACGAGATAAAAAAAATCGAGAAAAAATCTTCGTAACGAGTGAGCGAAAAAACACGAGTGAGCGAAAAAACACAACCGTAATAGCGGCACGCTCAATCGGACTTGAATATCCCAATTTGATCATTTTGGTTCAAATTGTGTGCTTTATACTTGTGTTGATAGCATCGCCTACAAAGAAGAGAGGCACGAGAATGCAGTACGAAGCAAATTTAATAAGAGGGGACGGGCTTCAGTTATAAAACCAGGCACCGGCAGCAAAGCAAAATAATTTTGCAGCTGAAGGGTGCGATGCTGTATTAACATCGAATGAAACTAAATTGAAAACTAATTTGAACCATTTTTTACCCGTTTTTGAGGATCCGAAAAGGGAAAACCATATTATCAACCAGTTCATATGCTGATTTGTATGGGAGTAAAAGTAGGCCATTTTTAAGTAAAAAAATTAACTACTTACACTAATAGCACTTAATTGAAATTTTAATCCAAAATATTTGTAAGTTTTTCTGATCAGATGGTGTTTAAATAAAGTCATTCTGTTCAGTCAAACGAGAGTTAGTAGCGTTCAAATACCTTTCACTTTTGCGTAACGCTCTCATTTTTGAAAATTTTGAAATGACACCCGGTATAGAAAAGAGAAACGTAGTCCTACGTTAAAAAAATCCCTTGAATATAGGAAAAGGATAGTTAAAGGAAAGTTAATTTAAAACATATGCTTATTCTATTATTACAGGCTACGCAGTCATACGCTCCAGCAGAGGGTTTGCGGCATATCCCATCCAGAACTTTGGAAGAACACGTTGGAACCAATCGTCGATCCTTTCCAGCTTTGCAATTCTGTGGACGTCGTCAGTTGGGTGCAGAGGTCCAGGTTGAGCATCATCTTGAGAATTCGGCTCTGCTTCACCTGAAGCTTTTTCTTATGGGTGGAAGCACACTCGTACCACGTAGGGAAACCGTAAGTCATTGACGGCTTGAACACCGTCTTGTAGAGCAGCAGTTTTGAGTTGATGTCCAAGTGTGAGCGCCGGTTGATGAGCGGGTAGAGTATCTTTGTGAGCTTATCGCACCTGTTCAAAGTGTGCTTGATGTGGGTGGCAAACGTAAGTTTGCGGTCCAGAGTAAGCCCTAGGTATCTAGCAGCAACCGACCATGGAATTTGCCGTCCCCACACAGAGATCTCGTTTTGCGGAAGTTTTTGTAGGCTTCGTTTGAGTGTGAAAAAGACTGCTTGCGACTTGTCAGCGTTGGTCTTTGTTTTCCACTTTTTCTGGAGATGTAGTAGTGGGAGTTGGTAAGGAATAATATTTAAATATTATTCCTTACCAACTCGCACTACTACAGTGGTCACAATGACTGGATCAGAATCCGATGTGACGAATCCAGTATCGTCAGCGAAGAGAAAGTATCGCACATCATCGAGCATCACTAGGTCAGCGGTGAAGATGTTGTCAAGCGTGGGACTTAGAACAGCACCTTGCGGGACACCGAATGGTATTAGGTGCCGATTTGATATGCATCCATCGACTGACACATGATAGGAGCGATTTAGCAGGAAAGAGCGGATGATTTTCAAAATATACAGGGGAAAGTTCCCCAGTAACATTTTATGCAGGATTGCCTCCTGCCATACTGAGTCGTATGCTTTCTCTACATCCAATAGCACCATGCCAGACGATTTGCTTTGTGAAAAATTGGTACGTATATCCCTTACAAGGCGAACAAGTTGGTGGTTGGTAGAGTGCCCTGTTTTGAATCCAAACTGCACATCAGGAATAATCCTTGAGTTTTCCAGGTGCTGCTCGATTCGCTTTAGGATTATTCGCTCTAATAGTTTGCTAAAAGTGGGTAACAGACTTATTGGTGTATAGTTGGACGGGTCCGTTGAATCTATGTTTGGCTTCGGGATGGCAATCACAACTGCATGTTTCCAACTGGGGGGAAAGTACCCAAGTCGAATACAGGCGGAGAAGATTTTGGCGATGAATATATGAGCTTTTCGAGGCAATTTCTTGAGGACACAGATCCGTATGTTGTCTTGACCAGGGGATTTTCTGGATTTAAGTCTTCGAATGACCTGAGCCACTTCCTTTGGGTGAACCAGCCATGGGTGAGTACCAGATAGTTGAGTGTGGTCGATGTGTGCGATAGACTCGTTTACCGCAGCAACAGTATCTACATCGTCTGCAATCTGATTTGAGTGTGCTCGTGCGAAACTCGTGGCCAATAGCTGCGCTTTTTCAACCGGGGAAGCGATAATGTTCTCCTTGTCGCAAAGGTGGGCTATATTTCGTGGATTTTCGCAGTGCCTTGGTGAGTCTCCAGAGTGTGTCTCGATCGTCGTTCAGCGTACGCAGTGTTTCCTTAAATTTGCTAAATTTGGCTTGGTCGCACTCCTCTCGTATCCTCCGATTCAGTGACGTTACTACGTCCTGATATAAAGGATCTCTAGTTCTGTACCACTGCCGGCGACGTTTATTACGCAATGCGATCAGTCTCCGGGTGCTTTCAGGAATAGTTGCGGTTTGGTAGGTTCGTTTTTGGACTTCAGGAACCGAAACAGACTCAGCATCCGTTATAGGTAGTTGCAGTCAGAAGCTCTATTGCAGCGTCAATCTCTGCTTCTTTATTCAGACCAACGACTACTGGGTCTATCAAGTTCAACTTGACTACTGGGTCTATCAAGTTCAATTTGGCTTTGTCATGTTCAGCGTGTTGTTAGAGAGAGTCAGATCCAACGTAGATGGACGCTCACGACCGGCAGGCTTGAAAGTGAAGGAGTCAGGGAAGTAGATGAAAAAGTTTCGAGTAGCTGCTTCCTGACACAGTAGTATTCCAGCCTTGTTAGCCTTCGAGCAGTTCCAGCAGCGGTGACGGGCGTTAAGGTCACCAACTACGAAAAATGGTTCCGCTCGTCTAGTGAGCGTGCAGATATCGCGACGAAAGTGTGTCCAAATCGTTCGCCTTCTCGACCCGGGAAAATAGGCTCCGATGATGTGCAGCTCCCCGTTCATCGTGGGGATTGAGATGCCAACACTTTCGATGACCTTGGTTGATATACTGAGCTGGGAAAACTTGATTCCCTTCCGAACCGCAATCAGGACACCTCCTCCTCTTTCAGCATCAGTAGAAACACGATCCAGACGAACACATGAAAAATTTGGGTGGAAAAATGAATGCTTTTGTTGGAGCCAGGTTTCAGTGACGATTCCTACGTCTATCTTGTGGCGTTCCAAAAAATCGAAAAATTCTAGTTTCTTGCTGTGAACGGACCGAACGTTCCAATTAGCGAGACGCAAGTATTCTAAACTACACATTATAGACATGGTCGTTTTTGCTGTTTTGTTTGACATTTAGCCAGACGGTCAAACATTTCTCTCGCAAGGGCAAGAAATTCCGACATGGAGAAAAAGTCTTTGTTGTTGTTAACATGACCTTGCAGCACATGTGCGTATGAGCCCATCGCCGAGGGGGTGGTGGAAATGTTGATTCGACTGAGTGGGATGCGAAGGGGGGAAAGGTACTTGCTGCCGCCGGTCGGCCTTAATTTTCTCCAATTTCTCAATGTATATCTTGCGGCTGGGGCAGCCGCGATAGTTGGCAGTGTGCTGACCACTGCAATTTGCACATTTGATCGACCCACGGGTCGCGTTTTTGCCGGTACGCTGCAAATCCGCTTTTTTTTGGAAGGGTGCACTCGCTCGAAAGATGCTTGTCGCCGCATTTGACGCATAGTGGGAGCAGATTGCAGTTTCGCATTCCATGTCCAAATCGCTGGCAACGGTGACATCGGACAGCATCTGTGGGTAACGCAAAGTAACGCCATTTCCCTACGGTGTTGAAGAGGGCTTTGATTTTTCACAACTCCGATAATTTTACTGCTCCTTTCACGAAGTAGAGTAGGTACAAGGCACTTTCTTCTAAATTGAAAACTTTGCGGGAAAACAGTTTCACTTCTGTTGTAATTACTTCGTGAGCGATTAGCTTCGTCTCCAATTCGGTAATGTCGTACACCGTGAGGCCGGACAATATTATTTTCACCGGCTGCTCAGCAGCAAGCGTGTAGGTGTGAAACTGTATGTTCAATTCCTTCAGTGCGTTTACGGCGTTGCGAAAGACCTCCTCTCGAGTACACAGAAGTTGAACTCCGGTCATGGTCGCCTTCATATTGTAGTCGGTCTGTGCTACTTTGATCGTCGCCATCAGCTCGCGAACCTGCTTTATTGTTTGGTTGGTAATCGAAATAGGAGGAACTCGAACCTTTTTTCCTTGGACGACTCGATTGTTATGGTTGGGTTCGGAGTTAGTATTGGCATTTCGTCGTCTTCTTCATTTTGGAGCAACTCGAACAGGTTACTCACTGCGACATTGATTCCATGCTGCAAAGTACTTCTACCGCTGCTGCAATTGGAGCGTAGTTCAGCCGATGCTAAAGTTGTTGATGTCGACCGATCGTCCATGTATGGGCTCTTCGAGCGAGGCGGTTGGAGATTAGAGTTGTTGGGGTTATGATCTGCCTCAAGTCCGCGTTTCTGCCTTGACTTCAATTGGCCCTGGGTTGTCACTTGCGACGGTTTGGAGGCCGAATTTTGTGCAGCTAAATCCGGGGGATCTGTCTGCGAATTCAGGTTGCCGATTAGTGAATAATCGTTCGGAAATAACGATAAAAATCTCGATTAAAGTAAACCGCACAGAAGTGGTTTGTTTATTTGGCATAACAGGGTTGCCAGAACTGATTCGTCAAGTAATTTAATGGTCTCTTAAAATGCCATGTACAGCATTCAAGCTGGAAATTTGTATTAATAGAATATTTGTCTTCTATGATATTTTATTTTTTTATGTGAGGAAAGTAAGACCTTGTAAAGAACGAGCAAAGTATATGTTTTTCAGTTTTGATTCCTTTCATATTGGATCAGTTTATAAAAGCATATGAGTCCTATACGTACAAGCAGTGAAAGATGCGTTTGAAAGTTTTATTCCTTGAATATATGATACAATATAAAGACTGGTATGCTTTTATGGTAAGTTATTTAAATTTTAAACACCTATTTTATTAGGAACAGTAGAAATTTGCAATATCTCAGTACACTCACTAGTACAAATGAATATTAATTGTAGCCGTGAATTTTCGTGCAATTTGTATCTTAAATTTTTTATAAATCATCATTTATGCTAAAAACGAAAGGGTGAGTTATGTCAGTGACATAACTGCAAAGTTGACGTAGGACTGCTTGTTGAGGTGAAGAAATTGATGCCATCGAATTAATAAATTTCTACTATATTTTATTCAGTCAAAACCCTATGCTATTAGTGTGTGGAGCTTTACTATTGATTCTCCCCGAAAATTTATAGAAACTGCAGTTCGGCTCGAATTAACTGAAAAAAATCCCTTTTGTTAAACTTCGATACATAACAGTGGCGAGGAGGTAGAGATCTTTTTAACAACTCCCGTGCACCGTCGGCAAGTAAAGTGCTTTTGGCGTGAATTTTTCGGTGTAGGTTGAATTTGTTTAAAAAGAAAGAAAAAATTATAAAAAAAGCTAAGTACAACTGCGTGTAAATTGACTAGTGCATAAAAAATAAAAAAAAAGTGTTAAGTTCTTGTAGAGTGAACCTTTCGGGTTCTTTTTAGTGTAGTGCTGCGTTGTTAGCAAAAAAAAATAAAAAATAAAAAAATTTATATTTATTAAGTGGCTGATTCGGGCGTACAACAGTTCAATTGTAATTGTACACCCGTTCGCATGTAATAGGATAACACCGCTGGTAGGGTTCTCACTGCTTGATGAGTGCAGAGCAAGACAGTGAAATGTTCTGAATCATGAAATAAACAAAGGTTAGTTCTCAAGAGACTACAAGCCAACTTGGACGTATTATTTTATTGTGAGAAAATCCCTTTTGTTAAACTTCGATACATAACACAAACAACTTAACCTAACACCCAGTGGACCAGTTTGGACATTTTCATTTTGCGAAAAGTTCCACAGGCTGGAGCGGGAATCGAACCCACTTCATGGCTATCGCTTGAACGACGGGTTACGCCGCTACCCTGATAAAAAAATACCTTGAACGAACGATATCACAAATCCTCCAACAATTTCTTTAATGGTTTGGATGATACCCCAAATAGGTCGTTAAGCAAAATAACCATACGAAATTTATAAGGGTAACCACTTGACCACGAAGATGACGTGGGCGATTGATTTGGCAGTTTTCTCCGGGACGCAGCTTTTTAAGAAACGCCATGTTGAGCCGGTGCGTGCCAATGAAAATTTCGATGAGCTCAAGAGAAATTTCTATCAAACATACTCTTTAGTTGGCAACTTGATTTAATCGTCCTGAAAAGGACGGATTTTATTTGTTTACGGACGGAACACGGTTCACAATTGAAATTTTATTGTCGATCTTCTTGGGCTGCAGGAGGGCCTTTGTGTTTGGCAGCACGTAATACTACAAACTACGAAATCATTTTGGCCACTTTCTCCGGGAGGCGGCATTTCAAGCAACGCCATGTTGAGCCAGTGCGTGGTAGTGAAGATTTCGATGACGCAAGAAATATTTCAATCAAACACACTCTTTAGTAAGTCATCCTGAAAAGGACGGATTTTATTTGTTTACGGAGGGAACACGGTTCACAATTGAAATTATCTTGTCCGTCTTCTTGGGCTGCAGGACGGCATGAGTGTTTGGCAGCAAGCAATGCTACAAACTACGAAAAAACTTGGCCATTTTCTCCGGGAAGCGGCATTTCAAGCAACGCCATGTTGAGCCGGTGCCTGGTAGAGAAGATTTCGATTACGAAGGAAAAATTACAATCACACGGTTCACAATTGCAAATTTCTTGTCGATCTTCTTGAGCTGCAGAACGGCCTGGTGTTTGGCAGCACACCACCCTATGAAACGGTCAAACCGGAGAAAATTATTCAGCTCCTCGTCGTTGCGGATGGCCAGCTGCAAGTAACATAGGCACTTCAGTAATGACGTGAAATGATGGAATCATCACCGCAGCGAGGTAGACGAGGGCACCGGCAACAACGCGCTCTGTCTAGTTCAGAGGACTGAAGAGAGCGTTAGTTCGTGAAGCCTGCTACTTTTGGTGTGGCGCCAGTGACGATTTTAACATTTTAAGCTCGCTTCACAATGTATTGTATTTCTTTACAATATTACTTCTACCAAACTACTAGTATCAGTAATTTAGATAAAAAATTATAATACCTGGTTGATAAACAATGAAAAATAACTATCGTTGGGATAACTACTGCACTAAGTACATCACGGAAGATTTTTCTCTCGAATCAAATTAAAGACAAAACACGACAATTTCCGCCGCGAATATTGTGTTTGCTGCATATAGCCTTCAAGAAAACCGAGCTGTCAAATTAGCACCACTCGCAGCACCAAGTTTTCGGCTTCACGATTGTTGTTCGTGGATGACAGCCGCTGTAGTCCTGTGGTCTAGTTGCTCTTCCAGAGCAGCGACTGAGAACTGCCTTTCCCACTGCTTTCCTTCTGCTGCTGTATAGATGTTTGTGTGCTGCTGCTTAGAGTTGATATGTATTACTTATAGCTGCTCGCACTGTCGGGCCCGTTTTATACAATATATAGCATATATATAAATATATAGCATATATAGCTATAGCATCGGGTAACATTGCATGGCAGGAAGGGGGTATCAACGAAGGCAATGTGAATCAAATCTTACAAAAGGGGATGGGCCATATTTTTGCGGTCGGCCGTTTTGCAGTTCGGCTCGACCTAATTGTTAATACTATTTCGTTTATTGGATTCCAACGAGCTTGCTAGTGTTAACATGGTGAATAGAGATTTATATATGGATACTAAGAAAGATTTTAGGCCATTTTCTCCGTTCGCGGCTTTTCAAACATCGCTATGTTGAGCCTGTGCATGGTAATGAAAATTTTGATGAGCTCAAGAGAAAATTCAATCAAATATACTCTTTAGTTGACAAATTCATTTGGTCGTCCTGAAAAGAACGGATTTTATTTGTTTACGGATGGAACACGGTTCACAATATAAATTTTCTTGTCGATCTTCTTGGGCTGCAGGACGGCCTGGGTGTTAAGCAGCACACCACCCTGTGGAATGGTCAAACGGGATTGCGCTCCTCGTCGTTGCGGGCGGCTAGCTCTAATTAGTTGGCCTTCCAGAGCAGACGATGAATGCGCTTGTCCTTCCAATGCACTGGCCAGCAAGAGAACTGGCTCAAGGGTGACCTCCAGAAACTAACCCGTCATAGGTCTAAATTCATCGTTATTGGTGATTTCAATGCAAAACATCGCTCATGGAATAATTCGCAAAGCAATGCCAATGGTAATATACTTTTTGATCATTGTTCCGCAGGCTACTACACTATTCAATACCCAAACAGCCCAACTTGCTTTTCTTCAGCCAGAAATCCCTCAACTATTGATTTGGTCCTAACTGATTCATGTCAACTTTGTAGTCAATTGATTACCCATGCTGACTTTGGTTCTGATCACCTTCCAGTTACATTTGAAATATCTCAAGAAATCATTTCTAATTCCATCAGTTCTACTTTCAACTACCATAGAGCTAATTGGGATCAATATCGAACATTTATGGAATACAACTTTGATCCTAATGTTCCATTGCAAACAAGAAATGAAATTAATAATGCTCTTGAATCTCTGACTTTCTCAATAAATAGAGCAAGAGCTGCTTCAGTGCCAAAATGCGAGGTTGAATTCGATTCAGTTATAATTGATGACGATCTCCAGCTCTTGATTCATCTGAAAAATGTACGTAGGCGCCAATATCAAAGAACACGTGATCCAGCTATAAAGTCATATGGCGAGATTTACAAAAACAAATTAAAAACCGCTTCTCTGCCCTCAGGAACAAACATTTTGAAAATAATGTGTCAAAATTAGATCCGAGTTCCAAACCTTTCTGGAAACTCTCTAAAATATTGAAAAAACCTCAAAAGCCTCAAAAGCCAGCGCTTAAGGAAGGTGATAAAATTTTGCTCACAAATGCGGAAAAAGCTCAAAAACTAGTTAAGCAGTTTGAGAGCTCCCATAATTGCAGTTTGGGTCTTACATGTCCTATTGTTAATCCCGGAATTAACCGGGTGGGTCGGTAGGCGACACGGTGAAGTGAACTTCCACTTAACGCAGATATTGTCTGGCCACGGCTGTTTTAGACAATACCTGCATAAATATGGGCATGCACAGTCCTCCGCATGCAGTACATGTGTTTTTCGCATGTCCTCGCTTCGACGGCGCGAGATCCGGCATGATGGTCGTATGCGGTCGCGACACGACTCCGGATAACTTGGTCCAGAGGATGTGTCAAGACCGGGACGCCTGGGACGCGGTATGCGTAGCAGCCTCATATATTTTTGATGATTCTTGGGGAACTGATTTTGATGAAGTAAAAACTATAACTAAAAAATTTCAAAATATGAAAGCACCAGGTGATGATGGAATTTTCTACACCCTCATCAAGAAACTCCCTGAGAGTACTTTGTCTTTCTTGGTAAAACTATTTAACAGATGTTTTCATCTGGTATACTTTCCAGTTAAATGGAAAAATGCAAAAGTCGTACCTATTTTGAAGCCAGACAAAAATCCGGCTGAAGCTTCTAGCTACCGACCAATCAGTTTGCTTTCTTCAATAAGTAAGCTTTTTGAACAAATAATTTTGAATAGAATTATGCTTCAAATCAATACAAACTCAATTTTTGCTGATGAACAGTTTGGATTCCGCCATGGGCATTCAACTTTTGAGAGTTACAAATTTAATTCGTTCAAACAAAGCTGAAGGCTGCTCCACTGGAGTTGCTTTTCTAGACATAGAAAAAGCATTCGACAGTGTTTGGCATGAAGGTTTGATTGCGAAACTGAAAAAGTTCAATTTTCCGCTTTATATCATGAAATTAGTTCAAAACTACTTAACTGATAGAACTTTGCAAGTAAATTATCAGAATTCTAAATCTGATCAATTGCCTGTTAGAGCTGGTGTTCCTCAAGGTAGCATTCTTGGGCCAATACTTTATAACATTTTCACTTCAGATCTCCCTGATTTACCTCAGGGTTGTCAAAAATCTTGCTTTGCTGATGACACAGGCATTTCCGCTAAAGGAAAAAGTCTTCGTGTTATATCCAGGAGGCTACAAAACAGCTTGGACATTTTTATAGATTATTTTCAAAACTGGAAGATTTCTCCAAATGCTTCCAAAACTCAACTAATAATATTCCCACATAAGCCTAGAGCTTCTTTTTTGAAACCAAGTAATAGTCATATGGTCACTATGAACGGAGTTCCAATTTCTTGGTTAAATCAAGTAAAATATCTTGGACTGATACTTGATCAAAAATTAACTTTTAAAGATCACATTGAGGGCATTCAAGCCAAATGTAATAAATATATAAAATGTTTATATCCTCTTATAAACAGAAAATCCAAACTTTGTTTGAAGAACAAACTTCTAATATTCAAACAAATTTTTAGACCGGCCATGCTTTATGCTGTGCCAATATGGTCTAGTTGTTGTGCTACTAGGAAAAAATCACTTCAAAGGATTCAGAACAAAGTTCTGAAAATGATTTTGAAGCTGCCACCCTGGTTCAGTACTATTGAATTACATAGAATTTCAAACGTTGAGACTCTAGAAGAAATGTCCAACAAAATAATTCATAATTTTAGACAAAAATCATTGCAGTCTTCAATTGCAATGATCAATTCTCTCTATAGATAAGAACTAGTTTTAAGAAATCAATAATTATTCTCACACGCAGTCAAAAAAAACCCTGTGAAAAATACTGAATAGACAAGGTAAACATAATATTAACACAATTGAGATATAAATGATAGCAAATAAGATTTAAATGTTAATTACTAAGCGGGAGCAACTAGATTAATATATGAATGTAAAATAATGTAAAATTTGGAATGAATAAAGAGTTAAAAAAAATGCGCTTGTCCTTACGGATGCACAGCGAGAACTGATGGTTGGTCGGACGTCACCAAATGTTTAATTATCGCTGGCACGGTAACTGTGGCAGTATGAACCAACCAGAGCGTGGCACAAACATGATGTCATTTTCGACCAATAGCTTTGTGCGTTTAGACATTTTTCTTTTAAGTACTTTTTAATTAGTTTAAACAAACATTATGAATTAAGTTTGCAACGGAAATTCAGCTTTAATGTTCTACCTTGCGAATGAAATGCGTATCGTAAAATTTCTGTGGGCCAAAGAGAAGATATTATCGTTCAAGGTCTTCAAACCCGCGTAACGCTTGCGATATTAGAAATTTTAGAACCGCGCCCCTATACAGGAATAGAAAAGAGACACAATGTCAGTGAAAAAATCCAATGGTCAAAAAAAAAAAAAACCGGGATGGGGGGGGGAGAAGGCAGCCGCGCGCGGACAAGAGGCAGCGGCGGGGAGAGGGAGGTGCGGGGGGGGGAAAAATTACTAAAACCTAAATCATCAGGTGGGCTCTGAAAACCTTTAAATGCGTTTATCCCCGTAAATAAGCGCCTAACGCTTAAATAGGGGGTTTGAAATCGTCGATTTTCGAAAACCCGGTTTTGGTCCGAAAACAATTTTACTTAAATCTGAATTTTCCATCAGGTGGGCTCTGGAAACCTTTAAATGCGTTTATCTTCGTAAATAAGCGTCTAATCGCTTAAATAGGGGGTTAGAAATTGTCGATTTTCGAGAACCCGGTTTGGGTCCAAAACATGTTTACCAAAACCTAGAATTTTCCATCAGGTAGGCTCTGGAAACATTTAAATGCGTTTATCTTCGTAACCAAGCGTCTAATCGGAAGTTGAGAAGAGTGTTGCGTGTCGCGGGATCGCGCCGTGCTCGCGATTCATTAAAAAAACTGCATACAATCAATTGCGCTGTTGTGTGTTAGTGATTTTTCCTCAAGCGAGCTCAAGTCCAAAGTGTCGTCGTTCGCGGGTATTGTGGGGGAAGATAGTGTGTATTGTTTAGCATCCGTGTAAAGTTAGAGGTCATAAACGAGTTTATTTTTCTTATTGATTCTGTTTCCTGCAACCAAGTGCCAATATCTAGAACTATATTTTAGAGGAAAATACCACAACCGTGCCAAAGTGAATTTTGATTCAGTGTGCAGGCTTAGTTTGTAAATTAATCGGTACAAGAAGAGTGTATTAGACACACATATCATGTTACTACCGGAAGGTTTCCGACACGTCGGTGACGGCCGGGTTGATGTGGACGAGTGCCGGCGGCAGCAGCTGCGGGTCCAGCAGGACTTGGCGATCTAGGACATCGAGGAGAGCTTATTTGCAAAGCATAAAATAATTTATTTCTACCATATTTTGAAGAAAATATCTAATATCCTGTTTTATTTTATTTTGTCTATTTTGATTTGTTTTGTTTTTCGTTATGCTTGTCTCTTTTCAGTCACATTGGAGCGGTCCATTGCTTTTTGCGGATAGTGCTACGTACTTTCAGCGTATCGTTAACCAAAACGAACCCTGCTGCTATCCTTTCCCCAACTATCCAACATCCCAGTGATTTCTCGTGGAAGTGCAGAGGATTTCTCGGCTTCCTTCAAAGCGAGTATCATGTCAACACGTTCCTTCCCATTTCCTACTTGACCAGCATTCGGGCA